>OX940728.1:22172500-22747500 GCA_954870855.1 Scutellaria minor
TACTATTAAGATTTGTAGCGCCTAGGAAAAACGACCCATAATGACGATTAAATAATTTAACATTAATTATGTGATTTAATTTTGTGCGTTTTAGATTAATTGAGATAATGCATGATTTAATTTATCGTATGTTTGATTAGAATTATCGAAAGTTTAATTTAATTGAAAATGAAGAAAATAAAATGAGAATCGGGCCGATCGGAGTTCCGAGGCCCAAACGAGGCCCATTCAATGAAAATGAAGATAGATAAAACATACACACACTTGAGAAGTTACCACATTTGGCAAAAAACTAACCAAGGTAAAAAAATGGAATTTACTCTCTCCCTCACCTTCATCTCTCTCTCTGTTTCTCCAGCGGCCAGAGCGCCAGCTGTGGCGACTCCGACGCAAGGCGCCACCCCAACCACACCCGACAACAACCCAACAGCGGCGACGACAAGAGTGCAGCGAGGTCGACCAACCTCTCACACACACACACAAAACACAGCACACTGCCGCGGCGGCACACCGCCAGTCGTGGTGACTCCGACGCACGGCGCCACCCCAACCACACCCGACAACAACCCAACAGCGGCGACGACAAGAGAGCAGCGAGGTCGACGAGAGAGAGAGAGACGCGAGAGAGGAGAGAGAGAGGCAGCCGCGGCTTTGACCGCCGATTGCCGGAGGAGGAGGAAGTCGATCGACGATCCGAGCCCAAATTCATGACGGGCTCGGTGAGAGCTTCAAAAACATGTGTAAATCGGGCTGAAACGAGGGCGGATTGGAGAAGGGAGGAGGAGAGAGAAAGATGGAGGAGAGAAAGAGGGAGGCCACGCCTTTGCCGGCCGATTTCCTGCGGAGATGGCAGCGGCTTGGTAAACCGAGCCCGGATCCGTGACGGGCTCGGCGAGGGCTATGTTTGGTGAAAAAACGGGTGAAAATGGGGAGGAGGAGTGGTGGCTCCGGCAGCGGCGCCACCTCCGGCACGGCGGCGGTGCTCTGGCCACCGGAAAAACAGAGAGAGAGATGAAGGTGAGTGTGTGGGCTGCGATTCTAGTGCCGCCGTGTGCTGTGGTGGCCGGCGCGAGGAGCGCCGACGAGTGGTGGTGGTTTCGTGTGGTGGCTGGCGACGTGGTGTCGCCGGCGGTGGCGAGGGGTGCAGGCAGGGGGAAGGGTGTGAGGAGGGGCCTCCTTGCAAATTCCAAAACCCCAGGGACCTACTTGCAAACCCTAGAAAGTTTAGGATCCTCTCATTTCAACCCCTAAACTTTCGTTTTGTTCGTTTTAGTCCTCCAACTTCTGGAAACTACATTTTCACCCCCAAAAGTTTCCAAGTCTTTGATTTTCACCCCCAAAACTTTCGTATATTATGTTTCGACCCCCAAAGTTTCAAAAATCCCACTTTGACCACAAAACTTCTCTGTAATTACAGTTTTACCCCTGGTCAAAGTCAACATTTACCAGAATTTACGTTTTTACCCCTAAACCCTAAAATGCTCCATTTTTAACTCGTTTCTTGTCCGATTAAGCTCATTTTTTCGTCTATAGAACCGTAATCGAACCCCCTTCGTTATGTGATCAAGTCCTAAACTTTTCGAATCGTTCTTCCCTTCCATCATTGTTTCTTTCCGAGAGAGTTCTTTAAATAACATACGTAATGATCATAATACGAACTAATAGATTATGTTTGCATGTGTAGGCTATCGCAATTAGAAGCGTTCGTGTTATCTTTAAAGCTTGCATCTCTCGAAGTCAAACACCACCTAATCAGGTGGGGGTAACTTCTGAACTTAAACGACTTTTACGTTTCAGTAATTATTAAGTCTTGATATACTAATGATCTGCTTATACATGAATCAACGTTATCTTATATATATATGCATGCTATGAATTGATTGAACTTACGTGCCTTGGGATTACGTGTTGTGTTATTATATGTTCATGCATACAATGATATATGTCATACGAGGACAGAAGTCCACGTTCATCACGGAGGGACTCATGGTCCATAAAAAACTTCACGGAGGGACTGGTGGTTTGTAAAAAAGCACCAACGGTCTTGAAACCGTGTACAGGAAATTCCCTCCCATACCTAAGGATACGGGGTAAGATGGGAAATACCCTCCCGTACCTAAGGAATGTTATGTGCAATGCATTGTTATGTGTTGTGATTACTTGATATGCTGATAATTTGTTTACGTAACTTAAATGCTTATAATCCTGAAAATGAAAATTACTCCCACGAGTGTATTCAAACGCACTCACCCCTATCTGTACTCACACTACAGGAAACGATGAAAGTTAAGACACGCAGCGAGAGGGGTGCCGTATCTAGTGTCTCTTCTGTTTTAATTTCAGATGGATTGTCGAACTTTGCTTTATAACTGTTTATGTTTTGTAAAACTGTGTTGTAACTTATGATGGATCTTGTTTAATTCCGCTGTTAGTTTAAAATGTTTTCTTCCAACGATGTGCCGATGTTTTTGGAAAAATGGAAAAGAAATCGTATGCTTCAACTGAACTTAACTGTTTTCTATATTTGTAATTCAGGTCTTCGCTGACTTGATCTGTTTGACGATCTTTAAAGAATTTCGTTTATTCGCTTACTTTATTTTAAAAGTATGATTCTATCTTTCTTTTTCCTGCACGCCCATAAGCAAACTCTGATATTTCTAAATGTGAAAATGGGGCGTGACAAGATTTCATTTAAATTTTAGTGATGGAATTTGAGTTTCAAATATTCACATTTAGCTGAAAAGTAATACCTGTTAGACGGTATAAAATGGCCAAACAATCAATATTGTTTGATTATCAAGAAAATATTGATATAAACTTTTTAGGTGTAACTAGATTCTATCCATGGGGGTTTCCCATGTAATTCTCCTTTTATCACTTAAGTTGGTCTGTAATGTAGCAACAATAGGTTGCTCGATTTTTTTAATTTCCTAGTTTTTTTGTCTCCCCTTCTCTGTAATTAATGAACTTTTATTTACAAATGAACGTCATCCTCCCTTGTTGCACTATAACCCCTTATTTTAAGGAAGTAAATCATGTTTGTATTAAATGTGATTACCTCTTTGATTCGACTAATCGCATATTTAGATGTGGGCGCTGACAGGAGTAAGGTGAGAGGGGGCTATCATGATCATGTTGTTGTTAGAGGGATTACCATTCCCCACGGGCTGCCCTCTGAGTATTCTTGGGAGACTGGCCGATCTATCGTTTCTAAACCTAATTATCTCTCTTCATTATGAGGTGGGACTTTCAACCTGTCCATTAATCCTATGATCGGATTTATGGTACAATCCGAATAAATTATTTAAAAGAACATTCACGAGATTTATGACGATTATTTGAAGCTGATATAACTTTTAAAAGAAAATTTGAAGTTTGGGTTTCTCTTTATCAATTTTTTGTATTTTTATTTTTAAATATCTATGTAGTATTTGTCATTGATCATCGCATAATAATGGAAAGGGTGATTCTATACACACCCCTTAACTTACTAAACACAACCCAAACATTGTGTTTTTATATCTTTCATTTATATAGAAATGAAGTGTGTTTAGTAAGTTATAGGATGTGTATAGAATCGAAAATTAAGTTTTTGGTTGTCCCTTAACTTATCCTATGTCTTCTTTTTTTTTTTTTTTTTGGTTCCATGAGGTTTACTAGTTTCCAAATTAGTCATATAATTTTAAAATTCTTTGTTGTTGCTGTGTTGTTGCATCAGTTAAAAAAAAAAATTCATGTTTATATGAAATACAATTTTTTAATTTCTCAGTGAATTAATCAACAATCTTTTTAAACCTATCATTCTTGCATATATTCCTCTGTTTAAAAAAAAAAAAAAAAAACTTTTTAACAAAAATTAAAAAATAAAGAGGATGAAATTATAAATAGCCAACTATAAAAAGAAACATTCTTTTTTAACCAAGAGTTTGAAACTATTCTTTTTTAGTTAAGAGAATTTTTTTTGGACCATTGTATCCTTATTGAAATTTAGCCCATACCATCTCGTACCACCATATTACATCTCGTACCAGCCCGTACCACCATATTTCACCTCGTACTAGCTCATACCACCAAAATACACCCATGTATCATAATGAATGTGGCTCGTGCCACCACATTACACCCTCGTATCATTAATAATGTAGTTCGTATCACTATATTACACCTCTGTATCATCATTCATGCAGTTCGTACCATCATATTACACATCAAATGTTAAAAGGGTATAGTTGGCAAAAATTATTTCTCTTGACTAAAAAAGAATAAAATTTAATAACTTAACAAAAAAAAAATTTATAAGTAGAGATGGTTAGGAATGGGCTACCACAAAATAAAACGATGGTAATTGTGCTGTTAGAGGAGTAACATTATGTACGTAGCAAGCAGGGAGTTAAAGGATATCACAACATGATGACTTCCTCTTTGACCATCCCATTCTCATCCACTTCATTTCTATCCAACTCTTTTTGACTTCTAATTCCTCTTCTCCCTTTCACAAAATTACCCATCTTTTTCCCATTTCTAATTAAATACTATTCACCATCTTAATTAATCCACGTTTCCTAAGAAAATAAAATAAGAATTCAACATGCACGACTTTTACCTTGAATTTTCCTTCTTTCATGAGCTTTGCTTTAAATCAACCCAATTTTCTCACCTAAGCATATATATATTGCTCATCATTAAGGCTCATTCTTAACTAGAAGAAATTAGCTAAGAGAAAAGCAGTGTTCATATACAAAAAATGGAAAATCATTCTCAACTTTCATTATCCATAACCAATATGGCTACCACTTCACTAACCTATTTCAAGAGATTTTACAGCTTCGACTGCCCGGGGGCAGCTGCCATTTTCGACGACAACTCCCAGATTTCGACATATTGTGCCATATGTCTTAACGACATATGCATTGGCCATAGTTACCGGAAACTGCCAGACTGCGGCCACGACTTTCATTCAAAGTGCATTCATCTTTGGCTTCGATCACATTCCTCGTGTCCTCTTTGCAGAACCCAAGTCCCTCAAATTATCTCACTCAATCAGAATCATAATTATCTTTGGAATGATTTTGTGTCCAACATTGTCTTCTTGCTTCAGGACTTTCTTCATAAAATGTGCAATCCTCTCAATGATGAGCTCACTTCTATGTTGTCTGGGAAATATTAGCTAGCTAGGTGTTTTTTGTTTAAATTTTTTTCTGATAGTAATATATATTTACATTTAATTGTTTCCTTGTAAATAAAATCCTTCTTTTCTGGTTTAGATCTCTTCCAAATCAGCACTAATTGAACATAAAATTAAGTGGAACATGATACTAATTAGGAAATAGAAATGCATAAGAAAGTATACATTTAAACAACACAAAGCCCAAAGGCTAAATTGTGCAAGCTAGCTAGCACAAAAGTTTTCTGATACACACATTCATATCATATCATAATAATAAATATGTGTTGAAATGTTATTTGGAAATGGTGGTGGGGCGAAATCCATGCTTAATTGCAGCTTCCCAAATGTTGTCAATGTCGAAAATGGAGTCACCACATTCATGCACATTCCATCCTTCTAATGCATGGAGAATGCCAGCTATACGCCAAGCACTCATCACTCTTCGTGGCAACCAATTCTACGCAACAATAAATAGCACAAATCATTACAAACAACAGAAATATTTTATGTGGTAAGAAATTAAATGGTCTGAATTGTGCATACCTCACAAGAATGCAGATTGTGGAAGGAACGTGGAGCCACCATTGATGGAGTGTGATGGTAAAGAACGTCGTTACGTGCTTTCTTAAAAGGGAAGTGAGAGAAAGGAATGAAGAGAGTCCCCTTTGGTGCCTTTACTTGTTCATCCACTGAGAATCCATCTCCAACTAGCCATATCTGCAACATTAATTCATCTGTTGTTTTAATTTCATGATAATGTCAATATTTATCTAAGTATGATCTAGTTAGTAATGTTTACCTTCTGAGAGTAGCATTTGGAGAGTACCACTTTACCCTCATGAGTTCTTCTTGATAGTTTAAGCTTCTCGTTTTCGTAGAAAGTGGCAACCTGGATGCCCTGCTTGCACAAAGCAGAAACGAGGGCGAAAGCCAGTTTGGAGAGGCTGCCTCTGAACAGGATTTCAGTTGTGCCTTTTGGAATGGTGTTTAGGACAATTGCAACTGCCAAGCTACTTCCATCTACTATTTTTGTCTGTAACTTAGGGTGTCTTTCTATGAAGAATGCTCCACTTCTGTTAAGTTCCTCACTCTGGAAAACTAGTCTTGCATTAGTTTCTAAAGATGAGAACAGAGGATCAAATATAGACAATCAAGTTAACTTGCCTGGTTCAACAGGCCTAGGCTTAGAACCTTGGCCCCTTTTGCTTCAGCTTCAAGTATGGCTTCTTTAATCAAGCCATTGATGGCTTGTCCTTGCCATTTCAATGAATACTACATGTAAAGATGAGTTTTTTAAAGAAATGGTGAGATCAAGAATTGGGCTTTCATAATAGCAAAAAGAAACTTAAAGGTCTTTAGTTACCTGCATACTGTATCTTGGTATTACCCAGGATTGGAGCTTGAGTTTGTCGAACGAGTTTCTCTCTACAATAAAGGTTCGGCCATAGATGATGTTGAGAATGACAGACCACCATGTTATAGGCCACATGTACCATTTGGATTGGCTTTGAGGCCTCGAAGCAAAAGAGGCGAATCCTACTCGAAGATGAAAGATGGATTCTGGTGTTGTTAGGTGTGTCAAATGTACAACATCTGGAACATCTTCTTCCCTCTCCAGTGATGTTTCGTACAGTGAATCGGTTGACTTGTCCATTGTACCGTGGATGTAATCGTAAAATGGCATAAACAACGAGTAATTGGTTCTGAATTGAGTGTGATGCAAAGAGTGGAACCTGTTTCTCAAACAATATTCAAGATTCTATACATCAATTTAAGAACTCATAATCTATATGATTAATCGTGTTATATACGTTGATATGGAGACTTACGAGGGCGTATACATCAAGTATTTGAGAGGAGGAAAGATGGAAAAAGCCCATTTAGGAATGAGCTCAAAGTTGCAGTGTCCCATGTTGTTCATGAGATCAATGTAAGTTATGTAACCATAGGCAGACACCAAGGAAGCTGTCCCAGTCAACACTGTTCCAAGTAGTGGAATTGCAAACAGCACAAAATACGCTATGTGTTCTGCAAAAGGATGTATAACAGCTGCCAAAACACAATCCCAAACTAATATCAAAAACCCACAACTTACATCAAAAATGAAGGCAAAAAGGCAGTGATGATCATACATGTAATGGGCTCAGTAACGATGGACGAATGGTGGTGAGAATGGTATCTGGAATAGAGAAAATGGTGGTGCAATGCTCTGTGTAGCCAATAGTAAAGATATTCAACAGGGCCAGAATGAAGCAAAATGGTGATCATAATTCCATCACTCCTCCAAGTTGGCAAGAAAGAAGCACATCTCAAAGTGGAGTTGAAAAAGTAGAACAAAAGCCCATTAAACAGAATTTGATCATCCCTGCAACAACAACATCCAATCAATTTCAGACACTGATCATGCATTAGGATTAGATTAATGTTAATTAGGACAAGTTCATAAGTACAAACCAGTTGGTTTCCCTGTCAACCTGCTCGAATTCAATGCTTCTATCGAGAATTCTGTTGCTGCCTTTGGCTGTCCTATGACGCGAAATGGATATCCAAATCTGGTTGTGAAGAGCTCTTGAGAGTAGAAATGGTATAACTAGCAACTTGAAATAGTCTCTCTCATTTTTGCCCCATTTTGATATGGAGTAAATGCTGTGCATTGCCCATGGAGCCAATATGATATACTTCAATTGGGAATTTCATGGAAAAGGAAAAAATCTTATTAATTATTACCAAGAATAGCTTGTCTACATGAAATGTATGCAATATCATAATTATCATACATTGGTTAAAAAAAAAAAAAAAGCTGTAAATCATGCAATTTATAATATGCCGTGGAGGTTGCCAGAGCCGCCCCAGCGCCACCCAAAAAGAAAGGTAGAATGAAGACTAAAATGTGAAGAAGAATCATACATATATATAGCAGAGAATTGATGTTTATATATAGTAGTTTTCTTTTTGCATGTAGAGTTGCATGATGAAAAAGATGGAGAATGTAGACCTTAAAACTTCCAAGAGGCTTCCATGGCCATTCAGTAAGCAATCCTGGTCTTGTTGCCATTTTCTCTCTCCTTAAACCTTCAATACTTTGTGTCTAAATGTGATCCCCTTATATAGGCAAGAACACAACTACTCAAGGCAAAACATGAAAATGTTGTTTTAACAAAAAAAGGAAAAAAGGATGGTTTTTTTTATAACCACATATGGAACAATTTTTTTTTTTCAACTACGGCGTACAATTCGTTATTTTTAGTCAAAAATTGACATTTTTACTCCTTTATTCCATGACATTGTTGTGTTATTATGTCAGATAGTAATAGAATTGAGTTATTTTATTTACATCAATTTGTATAATCTAAAACGAGCAAAATATACGTCATACCAATCATCTGGTACCAATAAAATTAAATTGTTTCATTTTCATTATGGTCTAAATTTAGTCTTACCATTTTGATTGTCTTTTGAGGGAAAAAAAAAAAAAGGAACAACATATAAATGATATAGGAGTATGCGACCAGTTGATGAGTTTTAAGAGGAGCAAATATCATCAATAAAATTCTTGTTATTTTAAATCGAAATTATTGTCCTTTTAATATCAAAGGCCAAGTCATGTTCAAACCAACCGAACCGTTCAAATTAAGGTGAGGATTAGTGATTAGTTGTTCTGTTAAGAAAATTGTTTGTAGAAGATTACCAAACATAGGCCAACATTAGTGCACCGTACCATAATCACAACCTGTCAATGCCAAATAATAATAATAATAATAATAATAATAATAATAATAATAATAATTTGGAGACCCACCAAAGTACGAAAGCCAGAATCTTTCAGAAAACGGATTTATATTTGAAGAGTGCATAACTGCATGGATAAGCTTACACTAACCCGTCAATTTGGGATCCAATTCGATATTTTTCACGGAAGGTATCGAGAAGGAGTTGGAATAGAATAAGATCGATTCATAAAGAAAAAAATGTTCTCTATTGATTTTGTACCTAACAACAACAACGATAATCATAACAATAATAATAATTATTATTATTATTATCGTAGTAATAGTAGTAGTAATAATAATAATAACAACAACATCGATAACAATAATAATAATCATCATAATAATAACAATCATAATAATCATGATGATGATGACAAAAATAAAGACAACAACAATAACGATAATCATAACAATCACGATAACAATAATGATAATAATACGTATTCATCTTGAAATTTTAGATGAAAATGATAACGATCAAAACGAAATCATTATCATAACTCTAACTATGATAATGATAATGATCAAAAGGAATTGTATCAAAGATTTGTATCAATGATAACGATCAAATCTTTGAATATACAAATCGATATTATAATCTCTAATTACGATAATGAATATGTTATCATTATCACTATCATTATCATTATTCATCTCTAGCTACTCGGGTCGGTATACAAATCTTTGATACGTATTCATCTTGAAATTTTAATTCATTTTGATCCAAATAGCGGCTCTATTGGTTTAGGTCAATTCAAAATGGAGAATTAACTAAAGGTTAAAGGTGCAAAAATATACATAATGTTGTTGTTGATGAGCAAGTATGTTATCAATCTTTTTTGGAGGCAAATATACTCCCAACCTTTCAATTTGAGAGCAAATTGATCATATTCTTCTTTTTATGGATATTTTTTATTCACATTCTTCTAGTACAAATTAATTATATATTTTTTATTTTGTATTATATTATTAGAAATAGTTAATCATTTGTATTAAAATATTTTAAATTAATTTTAAATTTTATTGATGAATGTTACTACGGTAAGAAATTTGAGAATTAAACAAATCTATATTTTATAATAATGACAAAATAAATATGACATTTTTTCCTAAAAACACTATATTTTTTGAAGTTTTATAGTATACAAATTAAAAAATGTGACATTATACATGGAACACAAAAAATCCAAACTATTTCCTTTATAAGCATAATATATGAGATTTTGATTTTCAAAATTAGTAAATTTAGTATAAATTTCTAAAAATATATATAATTTAAGAAAGATTAAATACCATTTCTTATCAAGATAAAGTTACTTTTAAATTTCCAAATTGATTTAGGATTAGTATTTAATAAAATATTAAAAAAAAACTATGTAAAAAGGGTGTAAAAATAAAAAATAAAAAGAAAATCTTGACAAAATTGCATCATAAAATAAACATTAGAGACATATTTGCACCACAACTTAAACATTAACAATCTATTTGCTCTAAAAAATAGATTAAGAATGTATTTGCACCTCCTTATAAATGTTAACGATATATTTGCACTTTTACTTTTAAATAAGAGGAGATTTTCAATTTTTAATTAAACAAACAAACCATACTATATATATATATATATATTATATTTTTTTTCGTGATTATTAAATAAATAATTTTATATTATTGCTAATGTATGTCAAACTACTAACTATGGAGATAATCTCTCCACAAGGCACAAGTTATGAAAACAAATTGTTTGACATTTGTTCAAATTTTAACATATGAGTATAACGATACTTAGTTTAAAATAAAAATTGATCTTCAAAACAACATTTATTTTGAATCCGATATAATATAATATATTATAAATTGAATTTTATTTTTTGCACTTTTTTCATGCCTAAAATTTATTTTATAATTATTATAAAAAAACATTTTAGAATAAATTGAAAATTTATATTTTCATTAAAATTAATATATTAATTTTACAAAAAAAAAACCATTCTATTTTTTTAAAATATTATTTTATTTAATATATGTAATCTATTAAGTAAATTTACATAAAACAATTCTATTTTTGTAAAATATTATTTGATTTAATATATATGTAATCTATTAAGTATAAATTTTGTTCCATTAATATTTTCTAACTTTTGCACTTTAATTTAAAATTAAAACAAATAACTCAAAACACTTTGATACATCACATAAATATTCGAACTCATAAAATATAAATTTCAAACATTTTACTTTCTTATATATAATTTGGATTAAATTAAAGATCATTAAAAAAATTAATTTGATATATTATATATTAAAAATCGATTTGAAATGAAATAATTATTAGACTTTAAATTTTTTGGAATATATATAATCCACCACATACCCCTCCCCTTTCACCCAATCCCTGTAAGCCACACAACTTGGTTTTCTTCCATTCTTTTGCTTTTTTTTTTTAAATAAAATTTCTATTTTGTTAAAAACTTTTAGGCGAGAAAATTTACTTACTATTTTTGTTTGTGGTCTATATATATAGATTATGTGGGGTTTTAGAAACGAATTAGACAAGTTTTTAGAAATGAAGTAGAAGTAGAGGAGTGATTAGAAATGAATTAAATGAGTGGCTTTGAAGAAATTTTGGTAAGTGGTTAGAAATGAATTAGGTGAGTGACTAGAAATGAATTAGAAGATTTTAAAAGATGATATATAGTAAGGATATCTAAATAATCATATTATCATGCAAAATTTCTGCTTACTGAGATTTATCTTCCTGATTTATGTTTTGTAGGTAACTCTGATGAGATGTAAAGTTATAAACATACTGAATAAGTTGTGGAGCTCCTGCATGATTCTGAGCACTTGTGTACATAGATGATGACGTGTTGGGCAGGACCGTTGTATATTTTGTTTTGTTCTGTATATTGCGTCTCATTGGGATACATATGTTGTATTATATAACTTAGTACGTAGTAGTGAGTTAACTTAAAACGTGTTTGTGGATTGCTGGTTTTGTTGGAACATCTTTTATATGAATGTGAACATTGTATTTTTATATGTGAGATGATGTTATGTTGTTTAAAAAAATTTGCGTTAATTTCAGTTTTGGTGTTGTATGTAAGACCATTTTCATCTTTGGACAACCAAGTATACGGTTTTCAATTTTGGTCATATATGTTTCAATTTTTTCCAATTTTGGTCCTGTACGTTTCAATTTTTTCTAATTTCAGTCAAATTTTCCAATTTTGGTCTTGTATGTTTCAATTTTTTCCAATTTCAATCCAATTTTAATTGGATGGCCGTCGGGAAATCCCACGTGACATCGACGATTTTGAAAATTCCAACCAAAATTGGACCAAAAATTTGAAATTAGAAAAAATTGAAACGTACAGGACCAAAATTGAAAAGCGTATACTTAGTGGTTCAAAAATGAAATTGTCTTACATAGTATATGACATATAAGACCAAAATTGAAATTAACCCTAAAAATTATATAGAAGGTTTATATGTTGTGTTCTGTTTAAATTCGTTTTATATTCATTTGAGTAAGTTTGGTAGTGTCATTTTATTCTTTCTTCAAATTTATTAATTCTCAAAATTTATTTTGGTAAATATTTTATGTTATATGCAACTTTCAACTGTAAATATTTGAACTTTTTTTTATAAGTTTCAGATTTTTTACTATGTTTTTTTAGAAATAAAAAAGAATTTAAAATTCGTATATGTTTTTCATGCTTATTTCAATAATTCTCAAATTTTATTTCACAAATGGTTAATTATTTTAAAATTTTATTTATTAGGATTTTGAACGATCAATCGGAAATCATGAATTGACTTGGATTATAATTTGACTTCGAAAATAGTATATTTAATTCGGGTAACAATCTGAAAAATTCAGAATGTATAATTAATGTAAGCACCAAATGAAAAAAAAAGAAAGATTAAAGTATATATGGTGTAGTTTGATATTAACTCGTTTTTAATATATTACAAGGATATAACATAACAATTTTAAACTTCTTTCCTCAGTCCTCACACACTTATGGTTTTTTTTTAAACACTAGGAAAATTTTATATATATATATATATACACACACTAGTATAGGGCCCGTGTAATATACGAGATTTTATGAAAAATTAAATTAAACTTAGTAAAATTATTAAAAAATAAATATTATTTATACAATAAAATTAAATTTGTGCAATACATATCACCTAATTTAAAATTAAATATAACATAATATTGAATAAATAATTATTTAGTTGATGAAATATGTTGCATTTGTAGAGGATCATTAAAAAAAAATATTTATTATTTTGAAAAGTATATACATTACTATGGCAATTATATTATTCAACTCACCCACCAATTTATTTGTTTACTTTTTATTGTTAACTTCTATAAAAACACTAAAGTTTTCTTTTCAATTAAATGATAAAAAATTAGAGAAAATTTCACAAATAATTTGTTAGTTTATTTTGAAAACACATATTCAAAAAAAAAAAACAAAATTCATTTTCATTAATTAATAAGTTTGAAAATTTTAACTTTTCAATCTGTCCACCTTTTTTATTTTAGTTTTTCTTTTTATTTATTTATATTTTTTCTCTATATTTTTAAATTTTAACAAATTTCGAATATGTAAATAATATCTATTATTGAAGTCTAGCATTGTTATTAGATAAATCTTATCAACTTATTATTTATTATTTAGTAAAAAAATTTATTAACATAAAATTAGAAATAATTAATTAACCATAATTAATATGAGAATATATATATATATATATATAAAGAAAATGTATATAACAAAGTAGCAAACATGAATCTTTTGGAGTGTTCCAATAAATTGATGCAAAATTAGTTTCAGGCACTGTTGAGCTATAATGTTATCTGCCACCCATAATAGCAAATTAATGATATTATACGATATTATTAATACATTAGCATGAAAGAAGAAAAATCAGAAGTTGGTCCACATTTGTCCTCCTATCTAACACGATATTTAAATCTAACTACAAAAACACATTTTTATTCTAAATTTAGAGAAGCTGTACACACATATCCCATCCCAAATTATTTTTTTATGATTTAGTAAGTGAATATTCACACCCACATGATGTTACTTCTGTTTTCTCAACCCCCAAACTCTAACTCCGCCCAATTCCAACACCCAATACTACTCTATATTTTTTAATGCACGTTATTATATCTTGTGGATTTCATACTAAATTAATATTCGTTTTCGTTGTAATTATCGTTAAAAAAATGCGAGTCTGTCTCATTTGTGTGGGAGATATTCATCTAATTTATTTCATCTTATTATAAATAAAAATATATTTATATAAATTTTCTAAATGAGATTTCATGAGATGGTTTTATAAGAGAGTGTTTCGAGTGAGTCTCTTGTGAGATTTCTCATGAATTTTATTAGATAAGATGGATCAATCCATAACTCACACCCTAAATTAACATGTTATTTGTGAACAACGAGAATCTGTCTTACTGTAACTATCTGTAAGATCATCTCATATTATAATTTTTTTGTGATTTGAAAAATGTATGTGTATAGTTTTTTGACTCAACCCAACCTACACCTCTTCCCTTCTCTAATCTCATTCCTAATCTTTTTTTTTTTTTAATATAAAACTAGCATAAAATATACAATTGTGTAATATGCGAGTATATAAAAGATTTATAAATGAACTTATAAAATAATTTTTAAATTTTTTTTCTGTATATTTAAAAAAAAATTATAACTTTGTTGTCCAATCATCTTACCTGCACTTAAATGGTTTTATATCGTTAACTTTTTTTCAATTATTAGCCCATCATACTCATAGCTACTATCTTGTTTAGTTATTTTTCGATGAAAACCATACAACATTTGTATGGGAGAATTAAGGCACTATCTTATTTATTTATTTATTGTAGATTTTTTAAATTTAAAATAAAAATTAATAACACAATTTAATTTGAGTAAACTTGCGGTTTTGTCGTGTTCGGATCATACTTTTATATATCTAAAATTAAATATGTTGATTGGGGGAAAAAGAACAGATAATATAATTTACAAACAATATTCAAAATAATCCCCTAAAATTACTATCGCCTAATTGGACAATACTTAGGTCAAATGTCGCTTTAAAATAGTAATTTTATATGCATGCAATATATATATATATATATATATATATATATATATATAGATACCCTCGTTTAATAATGATATATTCATATGCAGCCTGGCCTACCCTCGTTTAATAATGTTTGTGACAGGTGAAGTGGACCTTTCATCGTACTATGTGGTTAATTAAGACAATTTCAAATCTATTTGATGATGTTTAGACTAAGTTGTTGACTAAAAGTAAACAAAAAAATAGAACTATTACGACAATTGTACATCCAATTTAAATCGTCTTCGCAACACCAATAAATTTAGGTGACTCAATCGATATGGGCTATGATTTTTATTTTAATTTTCCAGAAATTTGGCTACGAGCTAGTGTGCAAATTATTAATTGTTTTGGCCTATTAAAACCACTAATATAGGATCACTTTTGACATTAAAAAAAAAAAACGTTAAATTGTCCTTATTTCCGACTTTATATTATTTCCCAATGTTTTTTCCACGTTAAAGCAGAGGTAAGATATTTAAATGTACAAAATAATGAATGTAAATTTATGATCATGTATGAGGTATTTAAAGTGATATCTAGATAGGTGTTAATTCATAAGCTTAATGGTTTATGAAATTTTCATAATAAATAAAAGTTTGAACCCTTTCATAAATGTAAAAAATGCATTTTTTGCTCTAGCATTTTCAATTTTTCTTTTTATTCTGTTTTCTCCTCCTATCCACTTTAATAATTTCTTTTTGTTGTCTCCTTGCACTTTTTTTTTTTTTAACTCCCTACACTTTAGTTTCTCTTTTTTGCCCCCTTGCACTTTATTTATTTAATTTTTTCGTTTTACCCTTGCTTTCACCCTTTTGTTTTGTTTATGAAGGTGTAAACTTAATAAAAATAAACGTGTAGGTGGTAAAAAAAATATAGAAAATAAAGTAAAGTGAGAAAAGCAAAAAAGAAAATAATGCAAATGTAGGTGGTCAAAGACAAAATAAATAAATAAATACAGGAAGCAAAAAAAAATTTATCTCTTGATAAAAAAACAATTAAAGCATGAAATGATTCGAATCCATAAATACTCTTTATTAAGGAAGAAAATATATCACATCCCTAAATAAACTATTAATTAGCATTTTCAGCGGTGCGCTGAATTATGATTTTAAGATTTTTTTCATTTCAATCATACATTAAAAGTTCACGCTAAATTATTTCAACTGTCAATCTTGTGTTGAATTCAATGCAACTCAAATTTTATGTTAAAATCTATTTCTTTTGTTTTTATGGAATATTGAATATTCCTTTTATTCATTTCTTTTTAATATAAAGAATAGTGTACATTATTAGAAACAAATGTCAGTTTTTATATGAAAATAATGCAAAAATTATATATATATTTTTTCACTGTTGGAGATAAACATAAAATGTTCTTGTCTAGGACCTTTGTTTATTTGGATTCTTTATGATTTTGTTTGTCCTGTTGACACGTAGCATCACTCATTATATTTTAATTGAATTTCATCAATTCAAATCTTCAAAGATAGGTAACTATTAATACAGTGTCTGAAAAATGAAACTTTAAATTTGAGGGTTGAAAGACTTTAATCAAATTAGATAAAAACTTTTGAGCAACAGGTATATGGACATTAGGTCTATATATTCGGGTGGATCCAATCTATTTCGGGCCGCCACCAATCAGAGTGGGTGCGTCCAAACCCGCCCAAACTCATTTAAAGATGTTGTACATTTATGTTATGTTAGTTGTACATTTATGTTATGTTGGAGATACTTTTATGTTATGTTAGTCATACATTTTAGCGTTTTTAGTTGTATTTTAATATTTTTTTAGACAGTCATTAATATCTTGCATACCTTTTAGTTATGTTAGTTGTATCTTAATATATTATATTACATAAATGTATGACTATATTGATATAAAAATATAAATAACACAAAAACTTCTATGTCCCCAACCCGACCCGACCTGGCCGGCTCAGAAAACGGGTCCACGCGCTCCCACGCGCCCACTCCGCGCGGTGTCCATGCGTCCACGTCGCTCGCGCATCTTCATTTGGATACCTTCAAGGTATTCCATGGATACCTTCTGTCACGCCCCGTTTTCTTTCACTTAAAATATCAGAGTTTTCATATGGGCGTGAAGATAGAAAATAGAGAGGAACACATATCACATCAGAAAGAAGGAGGTTAAAGACGATAGAAGAAAGGGATAAGGAAACAAAACATATACCATTCATACATCAATCGGCCTCCGCCGATAATCCATCGGTTTCATTACCGATATTTACAATATACACAGCGGAATATTTCATCAGGATCCCACATTCATCATACGTATTCAGACATCGCAAAACGTAAATTGTTTAAAACATAGTTTGAAAGTGTTTGGGGAACAACAGCTTGAAATTATAAACTCCCAAGACAGCACCACCAATCTCCTACTAGGGTTCACTAGTTTCCTCATTTCCTGTAGTGTGAGTACAGATTAAGGGGTGAGTGCGTGGAATACACCCGTGGGAAATAACATCCTCATCTTATGACACTTAACAGATAATCAACAGAAAGTAACTATCTATCAGCACGTTGCCACAACACGTAAAATGCATAGCAGATATTAGAAAGAGAAAGGATGGGTACGGGATCTACCCGCCACCCAATTAAGCGTGTCACGCCCCGAAATCTTTTAGTATTTTATCAGAGTTTTATCGTTGGGCGTGAAGAGAGAAATAGCAAGAGACGCATACACAACAGAAAGAATAAGCAAGAGACGATAGAAGAAAGAGGTAAGAGACGAAATGATTCCTTCACTTAACAACAATCGGCCTCTGCCGATAGCAATCAGTCTCACTACTGATAATGTACATCATACGCGGCGGAAATAACATCAGGATCTCTCGTTCACAGAATACTCAGAATATAATTACAAAACGTGAATAAACTTATAACATATTGTTTTGAAAATGTTGTGCAACACACCCTAAAAATCACAGGTTCAAAAGCGGCACCACCTCTCTCCATCTAGGGTTCATCATGCTCAACAACTCCTGTAGTGTTAGTACAGATTAAGGGGGTGAGTGCGTGGAATACACTCGTGGGGAATGAAATCCGGCTCTTTTAACAATCAACAGATATCAAATACAGGAATGGTAACATTCAATCATATTATCACAACACATAAAATGCATAGCATGTATTTCGCAACCCAACTCAGGTGCGGGTATCCCCCGTCTTATCCCTACAAAGCTCAGGTGCAGGTATTATCTGACTTACCCCTACAAAACTCAGGTACGGGAATCACCCGACCCTACAGAAACTCAGGTACGGGTATCACCCGACCCTACTCAATCTCAGGTACGGGTATCACCCGACCCTACGGAATCTCAGGTACAGGCATCACCTGACCCTACACAATATCTCAGGTACGGGTATCTCCCGATCCTATGGAATCTCAGGTACGGCATCTCTCCCGACCCTACATATGGATGAATGTGGACCCACGTCCTTTCACAGTATATCATGATCATGTATTCAAAGCATATAATCACAGCATTTAGTATTCCGCCAATCATGCATTAAATAGGGAAAACTGTAAACAGATAAAGAGATAGAAATTACCCCCACCTCGTATAGTGGTTACCACGTGTATGAGTACCGACATATCAGATTTCACAAGCGAGTACCAAAGGATCTGATATCACAAGGCTCAACTCAACAAGTAGCCTACACAAGTTATGACGTTCCTTAGATCCTTAATAAATTATAATTAAAGCTGTAAAAGACTCCGGCGGAGAAACGGTCGTTAAAAACGCGACGGATCGATCGATCTAATGATTGGAATTTTGGAGACAAGGCTGAAATTCAAATCTAAAGGTCTGAGATGATAGAAAATGAAATAAGGATCGCAACGCAAAAAGAATGAGCTCAATCGGAGTTGAAACGAGCTCAAACGGAGCATTTTAAGTTAAGGGGTAAAATTGTAATTTTGGTCAAAGGGTTGACTTTGACCGGGCCCACGACCCTCGGTCAATGACGTCTCGTCAGCGATGACTCGATACGGATGAACGACGGAAAGAAAACGAGATTCGGATCGAAAACAGGGCGTCGGGTGCGCGTCGGCACCCGACGGGCGCGCACGGTGCGCGCCGGCACCCGACACCCGACGGCTGCCGAGTTTTCTCGGCAGCTAGGCGCGACCCAACCCGGCTGGTCGAGTTTTCTCGGCCAGCCTCTGCCCAGGTTACCCGACGGTGGCCTGCTCGAGCAGGCCACTTCCCGGCGTCGCCCGGCGCGGCGGCGTCGCCCGGCGCGGCGGCGCCGCCTCCAGCCACCACCACATACCTCGCCGGATACCTCGCACCGCCGGCTACCACCTCCGGCCGTCCATCGCCGGATTCCGGCATGAATAGTGCCCGGAAATTACGCCGCAAAACCCTTCGATACCCTGTTTTTCCCAGATTTTCAACCCCAACCAAAACTCCGGCCGGCGACCTCCCGTCGCCGGCGACCACTCCCAGCCCCTCCGCCGGCGACTCCCCGTCGCCGGCAACCTTTCCCGGCCAAGACAACACCCTAACACATCCATATACACTCACGCATGAAACACACACACACACACGTTCAACCTTGGCCGGCGGCCACCTGCCGCCGGCGACCACCAGTATCCACCGCCACCTTGGCCGGCGACTCCCAGTCGCCGGCCACCACCAGCCACCGTGCACTCAAACACACGCACACAGATGCACACACACACACATAGCGTAGGGTGTGTTTACACACACACCCCTACTGCCACTCTTGGCCGGCGGCCACCAGCCGCCGGCAACCTCCTCCTCCACCTCGCCGGCGACCTCCCGTCGCCGGCCGTTCATTCCCACACGGCGGCGCCACCATGCGCCACCCCAACAGCATGCAAACACACTCACACACTAACACACCTACATACACACGCACATGCACAAATACATACATATATACATACTGTCCTTCTCCGGCGCCGCCACCCACGGCGGCGCCGGCACTCCAGCGTCTGACCACGACCTCCGGCGACCCCCGGCAGCTTCTCCGGTGCGGTGGAGAGAGAAAGAACAGAGGAGAGAGAAAGGGTGATCAAGGGTTAGGGTTTAGGGTTTAAGAGGCTGTTTTTCGCCGTTTTCCGGCGAACGAGAAATCGGATTTGAAATCCGAGACCTATCCTAGATTCGTCTTGTCGAGACGAACGTCGTGTGCGAAAATCGTCCGATTCCGACAACGTTGAAATTTTCCGGCGACCGGCCGGCGGCGGCGCTGGTGGTGGCGCCGCCGACCAGAAAACAGAAAACGAAGAGAGAAAGAGAGAGAGAACTTACGAGTTTTCGGCGCGTTCGGCTCGTTCGGAAAAACGGTGAAAAATGAATCGGAGGAGCCCTATTTATAGAAGTTGGAAAACACTATTCACTTTGAAAATATCTCGTCACTATTCATCGGTTGAATTTTCCACGCTACTATTCACCGAAATATCTTCCGGTTTTCCGAAACCTCGTGTTTCGCCCTTTTCGTCGCCGGTTGAGCTACGGGTCTCCGATTGACCCCTAGTTCGTTTCTATCTTCTCGTTTTCTCGATACGTATCTACTGGTATAAAATTACCCTATGTTCCACGTCTAATAAAAATTATCGATCTAAACCTCACATTAAAACACGTATCTGAAACGCACGAAATAAATTAAACAATTAAATCATACGCACAAAATTATTAAATCATAAGTTAAAATATTTAATTAATCAATTATGCTCATTTTGATCCGGGGCGCTACAAAGCGGGCTCAATACCGCTGGTGTATTTCATGAGGACCACCAAACCTCGAGAGTAGTAGAAGAGAAGCGGGGAAGAATGCATGCCCAGAACAGTATAAGTATGGCACCACAAATAAATCCACAGCACATAGTATTTCGCAGATCCTGCATATACTAGGAAAACAATAAACAAATTAAGATTTAGAAGTTACCCCCACCTTGTCGAGTAGCTAGTACTAGGTATCACAAACTCCCAACTGATAACCTACACAAGTTACAGTGTTCCTTAGATTCTTAATAAATAAATGTAAAGGCATAATTAATTTCGAAAAAGGAACGATCGTTTAGCGCGTGCCGGATCGAGGAATCTCAAAATTTGAGGTTGAAGCAATAAAGGTGAAAGTTTAGTTTCTTAGGCTGAGGTGGTAGAGAACGAGACAAGGATTGCAACGCAAAACGAATGAGCTCAATCGGAGTTGAAATGAGCCCGTACGGAGCATTTTAAGTTTAGGGGTATTTCGGTAATTTTGGTCAAAGGGTTGATTTTGACCGGGCCCACGACCCTCGATCAACGACATCTCGTCAAAAACGTCTCGATGTTGACGTACGGCGAGAAAAACGGGGTTTGGGTCGAAAACACGGCGTCGCGTGCGTCGGGGCACGCGAGCACCCGGCGTTGGCGCGCCCACTCGGCAGCTGCCGAGTTTTCTCGGCCAGCCGGCACCCGGCGCTCGGCAGTTGCCGAGTTTTCTCAGCCAGCTCGCCCCGTCGCCCGCGCCCGCCCGCGTCCAGCTCCCGGCTACCGAGTTTTCTCGGCCAGCAGGCCCCCGTCACCTGCGCGCACCCGCGCGCGCTCCCGGCGCCCGGCGCCTTCGCGCCCGCCGACCCCCGGCGCCCAGCACGCGTGCGCACCCGGCCCCCGGCGCCCGGCCCCCGTGCGCACCTGACCCCCCCGACTCTCGCCCCGACACGCACGTTCCGTCCCCGACGCACACACCGGCACCCGGCACTCGCACACCATCGCACACCCGGCACCCGGCGCACCACCTCCACCAGCACCACTGCCGGCGGCGGCGGCTCCGGCACGGCGGCGACGGCGGCGGCTCCGGCAGCCGCTCCGGCGACTAAAAAGTAAAGAAAGAGAAAAGAAAAGGAAACTTACTTGTTCGCGTCGCTTTCGTCGTCGGCGGAAAAATGAAAATTTTTGAATTGACTAAGCCCCTATTTATAGAGTTTCAAAATTACTATTTACCTAGTAAAATTAATTTACCATTCATTACAATATTATTTTCCGTTTTACCGTTCATTCAGATTCTACCCCTTCCGTTTTACCGAACCTTCATATCCGGCTCTTCTCCTTGCCATTTGAGCTACGGGTCTTCGATTGACCTCTAGTTTAATTCTATTTTCTCGTTTTCCCGTTGCGCATCTCATGGAACTAAAATATTTTACGGTCCATGCCTAGAATTTTCATCAGTCTAAATCATACCCTAACGTATACTTGAAACGCACATAAACAATTAAAAATTAACGCACATAAAATATTTTTATCACGGGTTTAATTATTTAATTAACCATTTATGCTTTATATTTGGTCCGGGGTACTACACCTTCAAGGTATATATATGGATAACTTCCTTCTCTGGATACCTTAAAGGTATTTCATGGATACCTCCAAAGTATATATATGGATACCTTCCTTCTCTGGATACTTTGAAGGTATTCCATGGATATCTTCAAGATATATATGTGGATACCTGAAAGGTATTCCATGGATAATTGAAGGTATACATGTGGATACATGTGATGTTTGAAAAAAGGTATTTCATGGATACCATCAAGGTATACATGTGATACCTGAAAGGTATTCCATA
This sequence comes from Scutellaria minor, assembly GCA_954870855.1. Taxonomy (NCBI): domain Eukaryota; kingdom Viridiplantae; phylum Streptophyta; class Magnoliopsida; order Lamiales; family Lamiaceae; genus Scutellaria; species Scutellaria minor. Next base: position 22,195,208 of record OX940728.1, read on the forward strand.
TGGATACCATGCGCCCCGTCATGGATACCTGCGCGCCCATGCGCCCACGTTGGGCGTGCGCCCATGCGCCCACATCGGGCGCGCACCTCACAAGCCGTGCGCAACTTCATTTGAAATAGGTGTGATACCTTTAAGATATCTCATGGATACCTTAATGGTATACATGTGATACCTTGAAGGTATACATGTGATACCTTTTTTGTATACATGAAAAAAAAACCTGAGCGAAAAAAAAAATTAAAAATTAATGTGGGGCCCACAGGGTGGACTGGGGACACGGTGTCCCCGGAACACAGGAGACCTACTCTATGAATAATATATCATATAAATGTATGAGTAATGATAAGTGTCGTTTTTCATGTATTTTTGCGGATGTTTATATATTCATTTGAATATGTTTATATACGTTTTTATGGTGATTTCTGTTATTATATTGTATAAGTTGCATTTGACATGTCTGTGCTTAGTTTCATGATTTTAATGAGAAAAGTGCATAGTTTCAAGTGTAATTGATGATCAAGGAAGGAATCACGAAAAAACGAGGAAGAATAAAAGTGAAATACGAGATCGTGAGGAAGATTGGTGGCGCACGGTCTGGTCGTGCCATGCAGCACGACCGTGCGCCGTTGTACAGTGAGTGGGGCATGACCGTGCCCCACAGCACGGTCAAATCCGTGCGAGAACCATTAGCTTATTGTCAGGGCACGATCGACCGTGCTGGACAGCACGATCGTGCCCGGGTGAACAGGAGCTCGATTAGATCTTGTTTTCTTGGATAATCTTCATCTTTTACTTCACTTAGAACACTCCCACAACAACGGATATACTCAGCAACGAAGAGAGACATATAGAGAGAGAAAAAAAGAGAGATTCATAGAGAAGAATACAAGAGTCGAAGAAGCAACGAAAGGAATTGAAGAAGGATTCAAGAGATCAAGGAATCGCGAGATCATCGTTATTTAGAGTTTTTAATCTTTCCTATCTTGTTAGATTTTAGTTGACATGATATTTCCAATCTTGTCTATGAGTTTGTTTATCATCATGTCTAGCTAATTTTCTAGGGTTTCTAGGGCTTGTTAGTAATTTAATTTGAATCTTGATGGATCTTTAATTTCAATTCAAAGTTCATGATCGTTTATCCTATTTGTGTGTTTATGATTTGATTGATTGTTTGATTATTCGGTTGGTAATTAGCATATTTTAGTAATTAGATCAAAATTCGGGAGATGAGATTTAATTGTGGAAGAATAAACATATGATACATAAAAAGACTTAGATCGGGAGATTAAGGAATTTATGTAATGAGAAATCAATCCTAGATGCTTTTGGGAGTTGTTATGTTTCAATCAGATTGAGTAGGGATACCTCTGGTAGTATAATAATCAACCGGTTAACTAACTCGGGAGAGCTGTTAATTTTATATATGTGATTGCTCATATAAGATGATTGATTAATGAACTTAAGTTGGTTAAAGTGATGTTTTGATGAGAATTAGATGAAAGCATGTCCTAGAACCTATCTTAGATATCTGTTATTCTTGAGTGAATTTATCTGCATAGTTAGTTTTCTATTGAATTATTCTGCGATCAGTGTGATTTGTTTTCCCTAGATAAAACTGAAAACTGAATTTGAGTAATTAGTTAGTGCCTAGATAATTAGCCTCTGTGGGATCGACCTTGCTCACCACTTCTACACCCTACACCATATACTTGCGGAAGTAACTAAAAGAAATTAGTAAACAAGTAATATCACATAAAGATATATATGTAGAAATTGTTTCAAATTGGTTTTTTTTTAAAGTTAAAGTATTACATAAAGGTATAATATATATATCACAAAAACTCACGTGAGACCGTCTCACAGATAGTTTTCGTGAGACGGAGCCCCGTCACCCACAAAAAACATATGAATTGTAGGGTTTGGGTGGTGGGTAATTGGGTTGTGGGTTGACCCGTCTCACGCAATGCATTAAAATTTTGTGAGACGGTCTCACAAGAGACTTACTCTTTCTCTCTCTCTCTCTCTCTCTCTCTCTCTCTCTATATATATATATATATAATAACAATTACCCCGAAAAATAGTAATGCTAAAAATTTTCCCTCCCATTTTCACTTGCTAATATTAGAAATATGATTAATAATTTTTTTTTATTTTTTGGTCATATTAATTGATTTTTTAAAAAAATTCCAAAAATATTGATTTTGTATATGAATATATATGGTATGAATAATAGATCATATTATAAGAGATGAAGTAATATATATATATATATATATAGTATGTAATCACATCATATGAAGTAAAATTAAAAAATTCAATTTGGAATTTTAGTAAGTTATATTACCATGTACAACTGTTTATTTGGTGCTAATTATGAACTATATATTATATAGTATAAAATTTTATATAGTCTCTCTCTGCATATTAAGCAATTAATTTATTAAAAAATATTAATTAACCTCTTAATTTGTATAAAAAATCGATCAAGTAAATAATATGATCATTATATAAATATTATATTTCAATCAAATATTATCTTCAATTTGAGAAAAATATTAAAGAATATACCCACAAAAATCGAATCTCATTATGATGATTATGTATTATGCATTGAAAAAAAAAAACTAATTTGAAAATTTGATTTTTACCCACAGTAGATCTCTAATAATTTGAAAATATGTTTAAATATTGGTTTTTTTATCTATAAATCATTTTGATATTACATGATTTGTTCAAACTATTAATCTAATTAAATACTATATAAATAGATACACATATATTATATTTATTTATTAAAATTTGGTCATCGCAATTAAATCTATGTGTCAGCCTGATATGAGTTTAAAAAAATATCTTATCATTTACTGTTCATATTCCAATATTTTGAGAATATGAATTTAATCTATATATTACTTAAATAAAATTGATTTTATGATTTAGATACCAAATTGATAAACTATATTTTTAATGGATAACATGATTTTAATACCATATATAAGAAATATTTAACATCTCGAATATGTAATATTGATATTTAGATACTATATATATACATGATAAAATATTATCTTACATATGAAATACAATTATTTATTATTCTATAATTGACTTTAAAGTAGTTATATTGGATTTATATATCTATATATAAAAATCAATTTTGTATGGATCAATTTGAGCAACAAAAAAATTAACATATGACCCGAGAAATTAATATATAAATCAGTTTTCCCGCCTATTTCACTTCCTAATATTAGAAATAACATTAATTATTAATTTTTATTTTTAATTGATTTTATACATTATACATATTCATTTTTTTTATTATGGATATGGTATAAAATCCATTCTTACAATAGACGAAATATTTTACACATAACCTTACATATTTGATTTCTGATGCAATAATCTCCAATTTAAAATGATTTTTTCATTATCTTATAAATCTCCAATACTCAATCTTACATGGATGGTAAAATCTTGACTCTTTTCCACATATTATTAATAAATTGAAGATATATTAATAAAATAGATCATATCTTTTACTAAATCGTAATATTATTTGATAATTAGAATGAACATTTATTGAATTTGAGAGATTATACTTTATAGTATTGAATTTACAAATATTAATCAATTTGGTACATATTAGTTTAAAATACAGTACTTTGAAAATGGATCTTGCAAAAGCAATATTATCAAATTTTAGATATTTTATATATGGACATCATATCACATTAATGCTCTATACATATACATTTACCTAAACATTTGATGCATTTATATTCAATGATATTTTATATATGGACATTATATCACATTAATGCTCTATGCATGTACATTTACCTAAACATTTGATGCATTTATATTCAATCAATAATATCGTGAGTTCTTGACAAGTATCTTATACTATATTTTCAATCAATAATGAGATATTTGAATTTATTTTGAAATAATTGATTAAAAGAATATTATAGTGAAGAATATTATATATGGCATAAATATCAATTCGTTTTTTAAAATATATTTCATGGTTCCTAAAATTGCAAAGATCATTGACAAGATTAGTTTTTTCATATATTATAAATATGTATCATTTTAGGAATCTTCAATACGTACTCATCCAAAACTCACGTACAGTAGCAAAAGATTTTGAAAAATTATCATGGCTCCTGTATTCAATGTGGTTAATGACATCAATCCCTCTAAGACAATATGGGCTTTGAAACTTCGTTTGGTGAGAGCTTATGATATACATGCTTATGGAAATGATAGAGTTGTATACAGTTATGAGTGTGTTTTCAAGAACAAAGAGGTAATGCGCAAAACTTTATTTAATTATATATCTTGATGTATGATCTATTTTCTATTATATTTAAAAAATTTGTTATAATGTTTTTTTTCAAGGTTCTATGATACATGGTTCAGTTCGTAAACTATACTTGGATCGTTACAAACCTCTACTGAAGGAGGGAGATTTATATATAATCTCTGATTTCATTGTTGCTGAAAACTCTTTGAAATATCACACAACGGATTTCAAGTACAAATTTAGCTTTTATGGAAAAACTGTTGTGAAAAGGATGACTGATTCGAAATTTCCAAATAGCATTTTTTCTTTCAGAGGATTTCAAGATATATTGTCAGAAACATATGCTGATGAATATAGACTCTATGGTGATACACATTTAACAAATAAATAATTTATTCATTTTGTTATTCGTATTTTCCACACTAATCTAACATGTATTGTAATTTATTTTCTTAGATGTGATTGGATGGAATGCAGGAATGGATGCACCGATAATAAAGGATTTGAACGGTCCCAAGAAGATGATTCAAATTGTTTTGGAAGATATAGAGTATGTACATATTTTAACAGTTTTTTAAATTATAATGATTGTTTTTCTCATTGAATTATTTATTAAATTGTGAATTTCTTGATATAGGAAACAAAGGCTGAAATGCACATTGTGGGAAGAATATGTCGAATATTTGATTCCATATTTGAATAAGCATACTAAGGAACCTGTGATTGTCATAATTCAGATGTGTCATTCATGTAAATTCGATAGTATGATTTCGATTGAACTTTTATTATGTCCACATTCAATATTATAATTTTTTTTATTTACATGTAATTTCTTTTTATAGAAACCATTTATGCTTCCAACACATACCATGTTACAAAAGTGATTGTTAATGGAGACAATGAAGTTGTCACTGATTTTCGAACGAGGTATTAAGTAAATATTTTCATATATCGTGCGATATGTTTTTCAAATTAATTTATTTAATAATATTTTTTAGGTTAAATGTCATTTATGATCAACCTAAATGTATCGGGTCTGTAAGCGAGATTTGTGGATGTTCAATATATGATGAGTTGGAGGAAGAAAATGGTTTAGTGAAGAATTTGGGACAACTTAGTGATGATGGATGTGAGGTACCTAAAATTGTAATTTTATATGATTTTGTTTTTAATTTAGATAAACATTCTTTATTTCTATATTCTAATATAATTTATTTTTTTCAACCTGGAAGATATTGGATGTTCTGCAAAATTGTTGAAGTAGACAACTTGACAAGTTGTTGGTATCTTGGTTGTAGGAAGTGCTCAAAAAAATTATCAATTGAAGGAGATTCATATTTTTATTTCAAGTGTGGTTGGGTGTTTTATTTTATTTTATTTTTGTTTTGGGAGGAGATTTTCGACAAATACTATCAATTGTTCCGAAAGGAAAAAGACAACATATAGTAAATTCAGCAATCAATTCGTCTTATCTTTGGAGACACTGTAAGATATTGAGACTTACAAAGAATATGAGACTTCAGAGTTCTGTTGTGTCTGATGATGAACGTGCAAGATTGAAGATGTTTTCAGAGTGGATTACTGATATAGGAGATGGGAAAATTGGAATTGACAATGATGGTATAGACAATATTGATATTCCAAATGACATCTTGTTGAAGAACTCCGGTGATCCTATTGCTACAATCGTTCAAAGTACATATCCTCAATTCGATAGTGCTTCGAATGATTCGGCTTATCTGTATGATAGAGCTATATTGGCTCCAACACTTAATGTGGTGGAGAAAATCAATGATTATATGACTTCTATCAGTGATGGTGAAGTTAGGACCTACCTAAGTTCTGATACACCATGCAAGTCGGATTCTAATGTTGATATTTTGGAAGATGTTCACACACCAGAATTCTTAAATGGAATAAAATGGTCTGGTGTGCCGAATCATGAGTTGAATTTGAAAGTAGGCACTCCAGTAATGTTGTTGAGGAATATAAACCATTCTATGGGATTATGCAATGGAACTAGATTGATTGTTACGAGGCTTACTGATCATGTGATCGAAATGAAGTTTATATCAGAAAATAATTCTGGTGACAAGGTTTTGATTCCCAAAATATCATTAATTCCTTCCGATAAGAGATTTCCTTTCAGGTTTCAACGTAGACAATTCCCTTTGATTGTCTCATATGCCATGACTATTAACAAAAGTCAAGGTCAATCTTTATCTCATGTAGGTCTCTTTTTAAAGAAATCGATTTTTTGTCATGGTCAACTTTACGTTGCAGTTTCCAAAGTCAAAAATTGAAAGGGGTTGAAGATCCTAATTTGCGACGATAATGGTGTAGGAATGAGCTCAACAACTAATGTTGTGTATAAAGAAGTTTTTCAGAATTTGTAGTTTATATATTTGCTACGAAACATACATTAACATTTTTTATTAAACTCCAATAACATTTTTAGTTAATATGTTTTTATTTTTATATTTTATATTTTGTCAATTATACGTATAATATTCATGATATAAATATTATTATTTATATATTTTTAATACAAAAATGTACTTATTCTTTTATAAAAAAATGAAATTTATTTGTCCGTGCAACGCACGGGTCATATACTAGTTTGTACATAAAGATATGATTAATATAACATAAAGGTATGATTAATATAGTATAAAAGTCAGGATTAAAAAAAAAACGTAAAAAAAAGGTATGGATCGGGTCGGATCCGGACCGACGCGAATGCATGGATCTAAATCCACGCACTAATACTGGAGAGTTACTCATCAAATTAAGATTTCAAATCCTATGACAGTCAGTATTCTCTCTCAAGCATTAATATTCTCTCCTAGAAAAATACTTCATCATCTTCGTCACAGAGAATTTTTTCACTTTAAAGAAAAAAAATATCTTCAAAAGAAAATAAAGATATAAATACACCAAATTGTATGGAATAATGGTACAAGCATAATAGTTCTGAAGTGGGATAATTCCTTTAAGAAGAAGAAGTTAGCCTCATTTGAGAGCCACGTTACCTTCTATGTGAAAGAAGACTAACGTTTGAGAGAGAATGCTAACGATGTTAACTTTTGGAATTATTGTTTCAACTTTTTTAAATCTTGAATCGATAAGTTTTCTCCTTCAAAACCTGCATTTGATAGCTGACCTATGTCTTAAGATTTGGATGATAAAATTCAAATAATGGATTAAAACTAATTAATATACAGATTTTTTAAAATAATATTTTAAAATACCAAAATTACCCCAAGTTTTTTTGAAAAATCTCGGAGACCAGTGCCCCCTTCCCCTACGTAGGTCCGTCGATTGGTTTAATTGTATCTCATGTTTTGAAAATGACATAAATAAGCTGAAAATGAAATTTTATTTTTTATTAAAAAAGAGATGTCGAAAAAGTATAGCTAGCTAGTAGGACCACTGCATGTAGGGATTTGGTTGCCTTAAGATGGTACCAATTATATAAGTTAAATCCAACTGAGAATTGCCTTTTCCTTTCCTAATTTTTAATCACGTTTGCAATAGGTAAAACATGAAACAATTCGTTGCGTATGTCGGCAGTGACGGACCCAGGATTTTGATCAGAGGGCCCAACTCAACTAATGAAAAAAATATAATAATTTTAAACTAAAATCATAAATTTATCATAATTTTAATAAAATTAATATATTACATTACAAAATAATAAAATCCAAAATTAATAGTTTGATTACATCTCAACACTTGAATTACAAAATTTCATCTTACTTTTTTCATTTACTCAATACTTGATAAATTTAATTTGTATCTATCGATTATAACTATTAGAATATAAAAGATACTAATTTTAAAGGATATTTGATTTTTTTTCTTTCTCAAAAAAAAACTAAATATTAGAGTAATTTAATCTACAAAATAATCAAATCATTTACCAAACATAAGTTTGACAATTTCCTACTATAATGAATTTTTTTTTTCATAACCACAAGTAAAGATAAAGAATCGGTAAAAAATATGCAAAATCATTCATCAATCTTTTCCATCTAATCATTATATCACATATAAAATTTAAGACATGTTAAATCTACAATAATGAGGAAAAAAAAAAGCAAAAGAATAATACAAATATAATATTTTTGGTTGAAATTAAATGGAAAGACAGTGGAGAGAAAGAAAGAGAAAATTTGCAAAGAAATGTACTGGACTTATGTAATTCTATTTCTTCCTTTTTAATAAAATAATAAATTATTAAAATATCCCTTATATTTTTTAATATTTCATGAGGGCCCAGTTGTAACGCTTAGGATAAAACGATGCATAACTGGATGATTAAATAATTTAACCCCTAATTGTTTGATTTAAATTACGTGCGTTTCAGAAAAATCGAAATAAGGCATGTTTTAAATTAATCGAATGTATGATAAAATTATCGAATGCTTAATTGAATTGGAAACATAGATCATATATAATAAGGAGGTTCGCGATCGAAAGACGAAGAGATAGAAATAAAAATCGGGTCAATCGAAGGTCCGAGACCCAAGTAGGCCCAATTGAATAATGTTGAGAGTCTTGAGACTATGTAAGAAAATTTTTACACACTTTGTAATTTTTACCCCAAGGTAATCCCTCTCTCTGGTTTTTTCGGCGGCCGGACGGCCGGAGCGCCACTACGCCATCGCCACCCTCCTCCCCCGTTTCATTCGATTTTTATGTCAAATCGAAGCCCTCGCTGAGCCCGTTCCAAATCCGGGCTCAGATCGTCCATCCGACACCGCCACCGCCACCACCGTAGATCGGCCAGAGGAGTCACAACACTTTCTCTCTCCTCGTTGTTTTCTCTCTCCTCCTCTCTTCTTCTCTCCTTCTCCATTTTTGTTCGATTTATACACCAAAATGAAGCTCTCGCCGAGCCAGTTACGAATCTGGGCTCGGATTTCCGATTGGCCACCTCCTCCGCCAGCAACGGCCGGTTAAAGTTTCGACTTCCCCTCATTTCTCTCTATTCTCTCTTTCTCTCCCCGTTTCTCCTTCTCTCTCGCCTCGCCAGAGCTCTCTTTCTCTCCCTCGCTCGTCGTCGTTGTGTCGTGTGTGTGGTGTTAGGGTTTGGGGCACCACTGTGTATGTGTGTTTGAGCGAGTTGGGCGGCGCTGGACGCGCCGCCGTATGCGTGGGTGGCCGATGCAAGGTGCGCCGGCATGTGTGCATAGTGTTGTCTATCAAAGAGACCCCAAAACTTCTCTGTTTTTACAAAAAGGCCCCTGGTCAAAGTCAACCCTCCTATAGAATTTACGAAAATACCCTTGCATCTTTAAAAGCTCCGTTTTAACTCGTTTTTCATCCGTTTTAGCTCATTCTTTCGCCTATCAAACCCTTATCGATCCCTCTTCAACCTCTTGTCCTCTAAAGCTTCTTTCGATCTCTTTTCTTTGACGCTTCTTTTCTGAGAGAGTTCTTTTTAAGAATATGTAATTATCATAACAAGGAACTAATAAAACACATTTGCATGTGTAGGCTTCTGCACTTAGAAGCGATAGTAGATTTAGAGCTCAGGTCACATGAGGGAAAACACCACCTAACTAGGTGGGGGTAACTTCTAATCTTTAATCACCTTTACTTTTCCATATTTATTATATAATGATGATGGTCAAATGCATGTATGTGAACCGATGTAATTGAATTGCTAGTGGTCGCTATGATTTGTTGAACTCTATGTGCTTTGGGTTATGTGATGTGTATTATATGTCCATGCATATGATATGATTATGTTATACGAGGACGAAAGTCCTCGATCATCACGGAGGGACTAATGGTCCGTAAAAAACATCACGGAGGGACTGGTGGTTCGTAAAAGACACCGACGGTACTGAAACCGTTCATAGGGTAAGATGGAAAATACCCGCACCTATAAGATGTTATGTGCAATTCATTTTTATGTGTTGTGTTTACCTGATGTGCTAATACTTGCTTACTTAGTTAGTTGTTTATATAATTCTGAAAACGGAAATTTCTCCCACGAGTGTATTCAAACGCACTCACCCCTATCTATATTCACACTACAGGAAATGACAAGAATTAAATATGCAGAGAGAGAGGTGTCATATCAAGTTTCCCTTTTGCTTTTGTTCAAAACTTGATGTTGAAACGATAGTTTATATTTCACGTTTGTAAAGCTATACTATCTTTATTTTCGATGGATCCTGTTTATATTCCACTGCTATGTTTAAAATGTTTTCTTCCGGCGATATGTCGATGCATTTGAACATGTAAAAATTTGTATGTTTAACTGATTCCCAAGGCTTCCGATTTGTGTATCATTTTTTTTTTAACTCTTATTTTTTTTTATTATATCTATAAACTTTAAAATGTATGTTTCTTTCCCTCTTTTCCTGCACGCCTACAAGAAAACTCTGATATATTTTAAGTATAAAAATGGGGCGTCACACCAGTGCCCTTGGCCTTAGTATGGGTCCGTCCTTGTTATGTGTGATGATGCAACATTTATTGCACCTCAATTTATTTCCAAAAAATCATATATACGTGATAAATGTTGGAAAGTCTCAACTCTATTTTGATTATATACGAGATTTATAAATCTTATAAGTCATTACTCATTACTATTAAGAATTTCACATATATAATTTATTCTTCTGTGAGATTTCCAAAGCGCTTATTAGTTAAACATGGATTGAATGAATAACTTTAGATATATATTAAATAAAAGACTATATTCATGATATTTTAAAATATACTATTAAATTATTTATAAAATATAATATTTCATTTGTTTATGACATGTGAACACCATGAGATATCTAAAAGTACTCTGAATCATCATCATTCATATAAATAATTCGCTTTATTTATTCTGTAACAAGATTTTAATATGTTATCTTTAGGAATTTTTGAATCAGGTCTCATGTACGTAAGTTTAAGGGATGAATTTAACCTAGAAGGTCGTGTTCAATGTGGGCCAGAATTTGGCAATGACTATTTTATGTGTTAATTAGTTCATTAGTAAATATTTTGGATTGTAATATGATGCTTATTGTTCAATATTGTGATATGGATTCCAACAATATTCCTTATTAGGAGGATGCTTGGTGTAGATTTAGGTTTGAATAATCATCATAATATGCATATTTATAAAAATGTAGTACTATTTGGGTTACAAGGTGTTTGGTGTGGATGGAAGAGTAGAATTTCCAATTTTAAGGAACAGTCGGCTGTGTTTGGTGTAAATGGAAGAATAAAATTTCGGAATAGTGGACTGAATTTGAAATTTTACAAATATTAAAAAAAAGTTGTTGAAAATGAATTATTTTTTTCACTATAATCATATTTAATGAACAATATTCTCTCTATTCAATAAATATATATAATAAATCAATTAATAAATATTATTTTATATAATAGAATATATATTTCGAAAAAAAATAAATCATTGCTTATATAGTTTTTCAATCAAAGTTGTTTATACATTTATCATTGGCACGTGAACAAATGTATGGATCTAGTCTATCTCGTATAGTAGCTTTGATTTCGTGGTTAAAGATATGTGTGATGTGCATTTCTAAGGGCGTCCAGTAGTGTATAAAAATATATTGTAAGTTTTGTATTATTTCAATATAAAAATCGCAGCTCATCTTTAATTGGCTGCATTAACTTTTTTGCACTAAATATAATGTTTATTTATTATTATTATTATTATTATTATTATTATTATTATTATTATTATTATTATTATTAATTTGACATTTTATTTGTCATATATTACAAAGATGAAATACATCCCCTACATATATTGTTTGTTACGGTATGAATTATATTTGTGATATATATTATTTTTTAGGATACCTAATATTAATGCAAGTGGATCATTCTTTCTATAAAATATTTGATTGTGCTACATATATAATATATAATGTATGGATATTGATATACACAACTCATGGATATGAATGTCGATATTTATCAGTATCCACAACTTATCGATATCTATCAGTTGTGTTGAGATATTTAAAAATTTCATATAATTTTAATAATATTTATAATTTGTGTAATATTTAAAATTTTATGGTATATTTAAATAATTATGATTTATATTATTATTAAAATAATATATGATATTATTTAACATTTAATTGTATATAACTAAAGTACCATAAATATTAATATTTGATATGTTACTTGTGAAATATATATAATAGTAATCAAAATTTAAAGAGAACAAAAAAAATGAATGAAAAGAAAAGATAAAAAGAAAAAAAATGAATAAATAAATAAATAAATAAAAAGATTTGATGCATGAGTTGACCCTTGGAAGCAACAATCAAATTTAAAAAAAATGAATGAAAAAAAAAATATGAATAAAAAAAGAAAATAAAAAAGAAAAAGATTTAATGCATGAGTTGATCCAAGTTGGCGGTTGAAATCATTTACCGTGATAATTTAAAGTACTGTTGGAGTGAGAAAATCCTAAATGCACACTGTTGGAGATGTCTATTTACCGTGACAATTTAAAGTACTATTGAAGTGAGAAAATCCTAAATGTGGAGATGTCTCTTCTTGTAATGATAGAGTGAGAAAATCCTAAATTTTTAAGTGTTGGGATATTTTTGTTAGGTTTTGATGAGACAATGTAACTTTGGATAGGAAGTTAGAGTACTTATTTTCCACGTTTTATAAATGATTTTTAGCTTTATAAGTTTATCTTTCTAAGTCTTATTTTGTAAAGATGTGTATATCAGAAAGATAGGGGATACTGATGTTAGCAGGATTTTGGAGATGAAGATGTTTCAAACACTGATTTTCAGCAAGGAAAGTCAGTAAGCTGGAGTAGTAAACAGGATTAGGAAGCTGGATCAGTAAGCAACAAACAGAAAGCAGTAAGGGAATCTGGAAGCTGACTGCGGGATTCTGGAACAAGAAGTTGTTCAGAATCAGGAAGCTATCGCAGGTTAGCAAGCTGACTGCAGGATTCTGGAACAGGAAGCTGTTCAGAATCAGGAAGCAGACGCAAATCAAAAAGTTATCGTAGATCAGGAAGCTGACTACAGGTTTCAGGAACAGGAAGCTGTTCTGAAACAGATACCTGGCGTAGACCAGAAAGTAGCTACTGCAACCTGAGCAGCAAGTTGTAAGTTTTTCTGTTTTATTCATTGCAGTACGAGGTATATGCTGAAGCAGTATGAGGTATATGCTGAAGCAGTACGAGGATTCGATCCTGTCTAAGTTACTAGTAGATAGAAGTTAACACCCAGCCAATAAGGTGATGTCACCTGGACCGCAGATCTGCAAAAGCACTGTAGCCGAAGTATGACGCCATTAATGCGGATCAAAGTAGGACATGTCCTACATCCCAGATTTTCCAGATGCATTTATTGCGAAGATTGTGAAGATCAATTTGAATTTCTTCAAAGGACAATGTCTCTCTTCAACGGACATTTTTCTTACAGTATATATAGGAGGATAGAGTGACTATGAAGACTACTGAACAACTGATTATTTTCTCAAACTATCAAACTCTCAAGTTATTTTCAACTTTTCTAAAGTTCAGTCACTCAATATTCAGAAGCAGTCAATTCAAGCATTCGAACTTTCAAGTTCAAGGTTGTTTTCGAGTTGTACCAGTCGAAGAAACTTATATACTTTTAACCATTTGTTGTGTGCTAGGTTGTTTTGAGTTTGGTGTCCTTAGTTGAAAGGATTAGATTCTCGCTAAGTGTTGAGTCTTGTGTAGACTCATAACTTTATGTGAGTTTTGTACCCTGTGTGAGATATTGCCTAGGAATCTTGTGATTCTAGTAGGTTAAACTTGATAGGAAGAGGTTTGTAAAGTTGAGTCTTGTAAAGCAAACAGACCTAACAAAGTTCCTCCTGTGTGAAGGAATAAAGTGGACGTAGAAGGATTACACCACCTTCGAACCACTATAAACCCTTGTGTGTTTATTGCTTTCAATTACTTGCTACATTGCATTATTTTATATTTATCTTATGCATTTATCATAAGCTTATTGGTTAAAGGATTCTGATAAAATCATATTTGTGAAAAGAAAACTATTTTTCAAAGAGAAACTCTATCTTTATTATTCCGCTACATACTATGATAACCGAATCAGTAACCTGAAACAGCATACTGTCAGTTTACTGAATCGAGAGGTTACTGCATTCTCTGTAGAATCAGTAACCTATTTACAGAAAAAGTTTTAAAACGAAAAATTGATAGAGGTTCATTCACCTCTCTAAACCTCTCACCACTTGGACCAACATTAAGAATCTAGCGCACCGTTCCAGATGATGGGAAAGAGGAATGCAAATGAATAATATGCATAATAAAATTATTTTTTTATGTTTATTAAAAAAAAAAACTCTTTTTACAAATCGTGACATTATCAAGAGGGGGAGAACCTAGAATATCATCTTTGGTGAACGAGACTTAATACCGAAATTGGTCATACTTATATATTTATAAATAATAATAGTAATAATAATAATTCCAATTGACGTCAATTTATAAAACGTTTTATTGATGTTGGTGGTCTCACACTGCATGCATGTATCAAAGATACATCAATTTTTAATCCCACACTGCATGCATGTATCATTTGATTAAAGTTGATACATCGATTTATACCATATTGATGATGTTAGTGGTCTCACAATACATATGAATCATATGGTCCACGGTTATATTTTAGAGTACACATGTCAAATTACGTTGTTTTAACAATTAATAAAAATTGCTATTAAAACTACATAACTTTAACAGTGTTACACGAATATGGTTAATTACATAAAAAAATCACTAATTTTAGGTAAATTTTCACTACAATAATATGAGTTTGGATGTTTACACCACAAATGATCAATTTTGAAATCATATCTATTTTATACATAGATGGGCATATCGGCACCAATTGGTGTCTTAGACTTGAAATTTGTGTCTTTATCTTAATTTGTTATCCATATAGGAAAACCACTGCCAGCCAGTGCCTCACTCTCCGCAAAACATCATATCCGGCCTCAAGCTATCAAAAAATGTAAAATTTTCAATTTATAACCAAAATACATGAAAGTTACTCGAAAATACTAATTTTTTTTCCAAATCCATTCCAAATACTAAACTAATTCAAAGAATTATATAAATTCTAAACCCCTATTTATCCTTATGAAGTCATGTGTTCTGCACTTTGCTGGAAAATTTTAGGTTGCACAAAAAATTCGTAAATTTCTTATTAGAATCAAATAAAAAGAAACTGGATTTCAAATTTTAAAATGATCATACTCTAGGTTTGTTTTTGTATTTAACTATTTAAATAACTAAAGGAGTATATACACAATTTACTATAAGGTGGGACTATCTACACTCCATACTTTTCTAAACACACCCACAATAAAATAAATGAAAAATAATTATATTAAAAAGATTAAAATATCTTTCTATCTAAATAAAAAAAAAAATTCTAAGCCATCTTCTTCCTTCTTCATTTTTCTTGAAAGCTAGCCCTAAAAAATCAATCTTCTTTCTTCTCCATATTTTTTAAAATCTAATACTAAAAAAAAATCATAATGACATATGGAAATATAATTGGAAAGGACAATGTAATATTTCTCTTGTTTTTTATGGTGTTAAATATTTCATTTATAGAGATGTTAAATTAAAAAAAAAAAAAATCACTAGAAAACACGGTGCTCGACCTGTGCATGTCGAAAATTGCACTATTTGTTCGATCTAAACAGATCGAACACAATACACTTTGTTCGACCTATCTGAGTCCTACATTATATAATATTTTTTATTCGAGATATTTGAGTCGAACATTCCTCAATACTAAGACCATCTCCGACGCTCAGTGACAAATTTGCTACCAAATTTGCTACAAAATAGTAAAATCATCTCCAACCATTGAACTCAAATTTTAACTTAATGAGATATTCTTAATATTTATCCTTTGAATTTAGCATGCTTGTTGTGTTTTCTTAATCTAAATTTAACATGTAGTAATGTTTTATGTGTTGTAGTAAATTTTATGTATTTTGTAATTTAAAATTTTAATGTTATTTTATTATATTTCTACTAGTTACAATTTACATTTGTATTAATAAAATATTAAAATGCAGCAAATTATCTATTTTCAATTTTTAAAATTTGTAGATCTAAAATCAAATGATATTATAAAAAATATTTAAAATAAATTAATACTTGATATAATAAAATAAAAATAAATCAAAAAAGAAGTAAACAACTCAAAATTAATTTTTAAAAAGAAGTACATTAGAGTTATGAACATTTGCCACATACAACATAAATGGCAATTGCCACTAGTTTGAGTCGTTGAGACAGGGGAGGGGTAGAGATTTTTTATTTGTTTTATTAAAGAGCAAAATTGAACATATTGAGGTATGTTTAGAATTATTATTTTTTAAGAGTAATTATTTTTAATTGGGGGTGTATTTAGTATGTACGTTTGGAAAAGGGTTGGGTCTTTATCATACTACCTTTACTAGTATAGAACTCGTGTAATATACGGGATTAAAAAAATTAAACTTACTAAAATTAGAAAAATTAAATATTAATTAAATAAGAAAATAATCTATTTATGGTTTGTGAAATAAATTTTTCATATAAATTTCATAGATTATTGTAAAATACATTGTTGATTGTAGTTTTTCATTTTTTATAAGTTTGAAAAATCTTTTTTAATCAATCCACCTGATTGTAGTTTTTCATTTTTTATTTATTTATATTTTTCTTTCGAAATTTTAAGTTATATAAATTTCAAATTTATAAATGATTTCCATAGTTGAAATCTAACTTGTGTTATTTTAACAAATTTAGTTAAAATTTCGATATTATTTATTAATGTTTATTAGCAATATTAAATTTGATATCATTAAATAGTTATATTAATTAGGTTAAAAATTCTATTTAATTACTATAAATTAAATTTGTATAAAAATGAAATTAATATGAAAAAATATAGTGTTGACATGTGGCACATGTGGTCTTGCTTTTATATATATATATATATATATATATATATAAAGATTGTTTTGTCGTATAATATTTTTATATTTTAAATAAAATGTTTGCAAATTGAAATTGTACATTCTGCTCTCTTGAATCTTTGCATTACTTCAAAAAACAACGACACTCTTGGGCGCAGATAGGGGCGGAGCTAGACTAAAAATATTGAGGGGTTGAAAGATTTTGGGGGGTTAGATTACTATAAAATCTGTATTTTAACACTAAATATCAAAAAAGTTCCTAAAAGTATACGTAGGTAATTAATTTTTTTAAAATGACATTTCTTATATTTTTCTTTAGGTCTCTTTAAATGATATATAATATTAATTATCTTTTTAGATTTTTTTAATTAAGGTTAATCAATAAGAAAATAAAAATTACATATGTCTTGACAAAATATTTTATTCACCGACAAGCTTTAAATTGAGGATCACATGCAATTCATGTGATTTTCCAACGAAATTTGAGTTTTACGGTTAAAATTAGACTCAAATCTAGTAATTTTTCAATCTTTCGGGCTAAATTAAACACTAGGACAATTATTTGACATGTGAAAGTGTCCGGATCAGTTATTAGACTAAAAATGATTTTAATCAGTATATTGTACAACGTTTTAGGAAGAATGCAGCTCACTTTTATCAATGGCATGTGCTCGTTTTTGACAACCTTGGATAGAAGTAATCGATACATCCACCTGCTTTACAATTTACACGATCGATTCGTTCAATTTTGTTGCCATTTTATGATGTGCAAAACATCCTGTCTTTTTACAGTTGATGGGTGTGCTTAATGAATAAAAACATGTAATGTTCATATATTTGTTTCATAGGTTTCTACACAAGAAAAAAAGGCAATCGAAAATAGTAAAGGTTTGTTATTTAAAGTTAAGTTTTAGGCAAATGGTAGATAGAATAATTCCACAAGTGTTGAGATCTAGTTGAGATTGGATTGGAGAAAGGTTGCAAGGGGACGAAATCCATGGTGAAGACAGGCTTCCCAAATCTTGTCAATATCGAACATCATGTTTCCACACTCGTGCACATTCCATTCTTCCATGGCATGCACTATTCCTGCTATGCGCCATGCACTCATCACTCGTCTTGGCAACCAGTTCTGACCAAAACAAACACATGTATAAATATGATATCATCATCAAATGGAAAACAAACTGTTATTATTACCTCACAAGAGTCTACATTCTCAAGATGCTTTGGAGCCAACATTGCTGGTGTGCTGTTGTATAAGCAATCTTTGCGCGTTTTCTTTGTTGGCAACTGAGAGAAAGGAATGAACATTGTTCCTTTCGCTGCTTTCATTTGATCACTCTCGCTTACTCCGTCTCCCACCAGCCATGTCTGCACAACCACCACTTTACAATCACATAGTTTGAGTAATGTTAAAAGATGATGGAAAAATTAATTAACCTTTGGTGTGTTGTGTTTAGAGAGAATCAAGTTGTTTCCAGCGTCGTTGCAAAGCTTTGCTTTGAGCTTCTTGTACTCGTCCTCATACAGGGTGAACACCTATGTCCGATTACAAGGAATCGTATATAGAAAGCTAGGCCAATGTAACAGATTTGTTAAAGATGTGAATCAGAAACATATATACCTGGATTCCACTTTGGCACAAGGCAAGAACAATGGAATAAGCAACCTTTGATAAATTGCCTCTAAGGACCACCTGAGTTGTTCCTTTGGGAATGCTATTTAGTACTATAGCAACTGCTAAACTACTTCCATCCACCAACTTCACTTTCAGCTCAGGATGCCTTCTCAAGAACAGCTCACCATTTCTATTAAGCTTCTCTTCCTGAATAACCAATCACATATTTAAATCATTCTATAGAGGCGAAACGAGAAAGAAGAAGAGTAGTGTGACTTGCCTGATTGAGTAGGCCAAGGCTTAACACCTTGATGCCCTTCTCATCAGCCTCTAGTATTGCATCCTCAATCATGCTGTTAATCGACTCTCGTTGCCAATGCATATAGTACTGCAATGAAATGAAACCATATAAGATCCACATTGTACTCTCTTTGCACCAATCACTAACACAAACCTTTACCTGAATGCTGTATTTGGGGACAGCCCATGTCTGCAACTTGAGGCGTTTGAAGATGTTTCTCTCCACAACCAACGTACGCCCATATATCCACGTGACCATCACGGACCACAGCGTGACAGGCCACATGAACCACATGTACCACTCTGACTTGAGAGGGTTCGAAGCCAAGTGTGCAAATCCCAAACGCAGATGATATATAGATTCCGGGGTGGTTAGATGAGTCAGATGCACCACATCAGGCGCATCTTCCTTTCTAACAAGTGAGCTCTCATACAATGCATCAGAAGACTTGTCCATAGTACCATAGACATAGTCATAGAAGGGCATGAAAAGCGAGTAATTGGTCCGAAACTGAGTGTGATGCAGAGAGTGGTACCTACACACATAACCGAATTAACTTTCACTCGAATACAGTTTATTCATGATCAGCATAGTGATGATAAAATAGAGATCAACTTACGAAGGCGTGTAGACGAGGTACTTAAGGGGGGGAAAGACGGAGAAGAGGCGTTTAGGAATGTGCTCAAAGTTGCAGTGGCCCATGTTGTTCATGAAATCTATGTAAGTGATGTAACCAGCAAAGGAGAACAAGGAAGCTGTCCCTGTCAGCACAGTTGTGAGCATCGGTATTGCGAAGAGGATGAAGTACACTATGTGCTCTCCAAATGGATGTATCACAGCTGCCACCACACATGCAAGTTAAGACAACAAAAGATACATATATAAATATATGAAGTGGTTAAGTTCTTACATGTAATGGGCTCAGTGACGATGGAGGAATGGTGGTGGGAGTGGTAGCGTGAGTAAAGAAAGTGGTGGTGCAACGCCCTGTGCAGCCAGTAGTATAGGAACTCCACTGGGCCCACATGAAGCAATATTGTCAATATTACACCATCTGCCCTCCACCATGGCAGGTAGTGAGCCTGCTCCAGATAATTATATCCCACGTAGAACAAGATTCCGTTGAATATTATTTGATCATCCCTGTTAACCATTTCCCATTCCAGGCTCAGATATGTTGATCAGAGAGAGAGAGAGAGAAGAGAGAGAGAGAGAGAGAGAGAGAGAGAGAGAGAGAGAGAGAAAGAGATACCAGTTTCTTTCTCTGTCAACTTGATCAAACTCAATGGCCTTGTCAACTATCCTGTTGTTGCCTTTGGCTGTTCTATATCTAGAGAAAGAAATCCATACTTGGTTGTGCACTATTCTTGACACTAAGAAAGGGAATATGACAAGTGCTGTGAAATCCCTCTCACTTTTGTCCTTCACCATGTAAGAATATGTTGAATGTATTACCCACGGAGCCAATACCACATACTACGTACAACAAACACATGTATTATGTATGTATATCAGATTAACATTATTACAACAAAATATGGAGAGAGAATGAATAGGTACCTTGAAGTCGCCAAGCCATGTCCATGGCCAGTCAGTGAGAAGCCCTGGTTTAGACGCCATTATTCTTTTCTTTGCAAGTTAAAAGTAAACAGAAAGTGGACTTATATTGAAAAGAATCCGGAATCGTGGGCAATGCAAAGCTTACGCGTGTCAATTACTCTTATACGCGTGTCGATTACTCTTATTGCAGTCTCATGCAGAAGCAGATGAGGTGTATGAATGAAAGAGCAATAAAGGGGGTTGTGCAATTGAATTAAGGACACTGCACATGTGTTACAAAGTGGTGCATGTGTAATCGGCTTCTCATTACTTCAACATAGTAAGATGCATTAATTAGAGCCTCAACTGCCAATGGAATTGTGCATTCAATAATGGTGGAATTAAGAATTACTCACCACTTGGAAAGTCTTATCATATTCACATAAAGTTTGCTGCTCATATTCTCAAGATCATCTCACTTGTGCTCCACCATTTGTGATTATATTTGGCACCAATTTTGACGGACTTTTAAGCCACTTAAAAAGTGCTTGCTATTTCTTTATTTCATTTTTTTTTTTTAATTTTTGCAAAAGCTAACCTTGAAGTTTTGTATATTGACAAATATCATCCCTATAAATTTCTATATTGTGAGGCTTTCCTGAATAGGGGGTATAAACGAGCTAAGCTGGAATGAACGAGGGTTGTTCATGTTCGTTTGTTTATTTTATGAGAATGTTCATTTTTGTTTATTTAATAATTGAACATATTTACAAACGGTTCACAAACATGTTTATTAATTTTTTATGATGAAAAAATAGAAAATGTTCATGAAAAAACTGAAAATATATGTTAATGAAAACTCAATTAAAAAATAAAAGAATAATATAATAAAATTAAATATAAATGAGTTATATTAAAAGCCATTAAATCCAAAATAAATATAAATAAATATTGAATAAATAAGTATACAAGTATTAAACAAACCCTAAATGAACATGTTCGTAAACATGTTCATAAACATAACCGAACAATTTTTTTTGTACATTTATGTTTGCTAAGACCAAGGTCTGAAAAATCGGAAAAAGTCACCGATTTATCACCGATTTGTCGGTAAAATCGAGCCTCCGATATGAAAATCGTCTGCTATGCAATTTCGCCATTTTATTGGTGATTTATCGCGATATTTCGGTGATAAATCGCCGATTTTTTCATATCGATTCCTCTGTGTATAATTCTGTCATTTGGAAGAAAGAGAGAGAAAGGTCAAAAACTTTGACCGGCCGTTACCGGAGATCGGATGATCCGATCGACGATCCGAGCCCGGATACGTGACGGGCTCGGCGAGAACTTCAACCTAGGCTCAAGAATCGCTCCGATCGGTGGCCAGATAGCTGGAATTTAAGAGAGAGAAAGTTGAGGGTTTTAGAAAGAAAAAGGCCATAACTTCTCCGGCCGATTGCCAGCGAATGCGGCAGCTGATGGCTGTTCCGAGCTCGGAATCGGAACTGGCTCGGCGAGGGCTTCGAAATGGCATAGGTTACGATACGTTTCGGGTCGGTGGAAAATCCGGCGCTGATGGTGGCGCCGGCGACGCTCCGACCGGCCGTCCACCGGAGAAGATGAAGAGAAAAGGAGGAGAAAGTTTCTTACCTTAGGTTAATTTTAGCATAAGCTTTACCATGTACTATATGATATAATTCTTTTATACTAAGGTGGAAAAACAAGTCATCAATCTTATGTTATTAACAATTAAACTTTATATTAAAATGTATTATGATATTATTTAATTTGGGGCATCAATCGGGCTTCGATTTGGGCCATTCTTTCGACGTTTTGTCCCATTTTTCGTTTACGTTAATCTCGTTCAACTTATGAATTATTTTATCGACTTTTCACTTCATGAAATTTTCAATTAAATTACTTACATTAAAACATACATATAATTAATTTTCTGAAACACACACAAAATAAATCAAATAATTAGAGGTTTAAATATTTAATCGTCAAATTATGCGTCGTTTAGTCCTAGTCGTCACACAATTACTTTATATAAATTTAATTAAATTATTTACAATAAATTAGTACACTAGTATTTAGGTTCCTCTCATAATTTAATTAAGTTTAATTAAATTATTTATAATAAATTAGTACAATAGTATTTAGGTTTCTCTCATAATTTAATTAAGTTTAGTTAAATTTTTTGAAATTTAATAAATGGATTATGACGTATATAATATTAGTGTATCTTTATATTTATTGTAAATTTATCATTTTATTTGTAGTTTTAAGTTCAATATATGTATTAATGTTACTTATAATATTATATAAAGTACTAGATATATTTTTCAAATTTTTTTCAAATTTTTTCAATTTTTTGCACAAAAACCGATATATCCACCGATATCGATGTATCCGTTGATATATCCGTAAAATCAAGGTACCGATATATCCGTCGATACGGATATTTTAGTCCTTGGCTAAGACTAATAAATGAATATTAACCGAGCTCGATCACGTGTAATTTGTCGAACGCTCTATTCGTTTACACCCCTATGAATCCGAAGGCTATTACCATTCTATATTAGTACCGTTGTTTTTTTTTTTTTTTTTTTTCTGTCGGGGCGATTTATAAAATAAAGACATGCATGCTGAGGATATTTCATTTATATGATAAATGGTTGTGGATAAAAATTTCAATAGCTTGATTTGTTGACAAATTAATGTGTAATACGCATGTTTTTATTCAATAACATAAGTATTAAATAAAATAATGAGATATTAGTTAATAATCTGCATTTTAAAAATATTACTTATTATAATTAATGTGAATTATATAACGTATTTATTTCTTATTTTATTACAAAAAATAATTTTGTGAATCACTCTAATATTTGTGTCACACATGTCCTTAGTGGCCATATTTGTATACATAATAACAAAGAATTTCATTATCCCTATAATTAGTTTATTTATTTCAAGTAGTGTTTTACGAGGTTATTTTCAACATTTTATAGATACAATTATTTATGTAGTTGCACTTTCTCCAAAAACCCAAAGGGTCAAACATGTTATAAATGCAATTGAAGACTAGTTTCTAAAAATGCTTAAACTTAATATTTGGTCTAAATAGTGTATGCTATTTTAGTAAAATGGTTTCTTTAATAGTCATGATATGAGTTAGGTCAAGCTGTTAGCCTAAAGAGGTATTGAAGCCTTACCCTTTTTTTGTATGAGATTTTATGAGCCTTTCCAACTACATCCGTACGCTAGTCTCAATGCTTCTACAATATTGCACAGTTCTAATGAATTCATTCTCATAATATTTTATCTTTTTTTTTTATGATTCAATTTCAAACTTATGTTGGACTAATTTAAGGCATAATTATCCCGGTTCTTTTTTTTTTTTTTTTTTTGTCTCAAGTCATCTCCAACCAATTGCATCAAGATTGGACCAACTTGAAGATTGAATTTGGTATTTTGGTATAAATTAAGAAATTATTTAAGGTTAGATTAAGGTTGTGTTCAGATCGAAGGATTTGCAATTTGTATTAGCAAACTTGTCCATAATGTTTTGAATTTATACAGATTCAGAATAAATCACTTTCATTTTGAACTGGTTCTTGAGCGATTTGTAAAAAGTTTGAATGTACTCCATATTGAGTCGATTTGGAAAATCCACGTCTACAATTCCGAGGTCCATATATGTAATATATATAGGTAAAATCGAAATTTCGATTAAAATCAAATGAAAACTGAAAAAAAATAAAAGAGATGATAATAGAAGACCAAAATTGAAATACATAAAATTGATGGTAAAATTGTGAATTAGACTTCCAGGATGAAATTTGTGATTTTCCTTTTCCAAATATATATAATCTCGTTCAAATATACAGACTTAGGTTGCAAGGATATAAGTTGACATGATTATCAGATGACGCTCATATGTTAATAAAAAAGTATGAATGAGTAGAACTTTTGTGAGATCGTTTCACAAATTTTCTTACGTGTGACGAGTCAATTCACACATCCATAATCCACTATACATGAGTTTGTGAATATTTGTTTGGTTGATATGTAATTGGGGCTCCGTCTCATATAATATATTCATGAGACCGTTTTATATAATTTTTTGTGAATATAAATATATTGGTTTCAAATCTTTTAAATTCTGAATTGATAAGCATCTTTCAGATATTTTTAAAGGTGTGGACAAGATAAAATCCCTATTATATTATATTATATTATATATATATATATATATATATATATATATAGTGGATGTAATAAAAATATTTACAAGGGGCTTTAAAATGGGCGGAAGGATGAAAAGGATGGAAACGAAACCAAAAAAGGTGTAGAGGTTAGCTTCTACCTATGTTTTCTTTATAAGTTATTTATTATGGGCATTAATGAAGATCAAAAGTAAGGATAGTTATGGTTGTCTTAATTACGACGTCGTACCTCACATCTTTGAGACACGTCTAGTTTCAACACATCTTTACGACGTCGTACCTCACATCCATTGCCGTTGTTAATCTTCAATACTCCAATGTTTAAGGATATATACCACAGAAGCCAGGTTTGTGGACAATTGCATGTTCCCATCAACATAACTCATAAGGAAAATCAGTAAAAATTGTAACATTAGAAATAATAAATAAATAATTTATGACATCATAACATTTTTTCTAAGTATAATATAATTATAAAAACCTGAGGGGCCCAAACACCCCCTCACCCTAATTTGGTTCTGTCCATGTAGATAAATGTTTGTTCAATAATGATAGGTGGGAAATAGGTGCATTTTATTGTGGATATAATTGTGATTTTATAATTTTTTAGATAATAGAATGCACCGTTTTTGTACCTATATATGTTTTCAGTCTTCAATTACTTCATATATTATTTCTTGATTATTTTAGGAGTTTTGAAGTGTTTTGGAGCCGAAAAGAGATAAGCATGGACTAAGGGAATCGAATTTGGGCTAAGAAAGAGGAGTTGACCATATTTGGGCTTAAAGATCAAGAAGGAAATTGAAATAAATAATTGGGCCTAATTAATACGGAAGAGAGAGGAAGCAAGAAGCCATGGCCCATGACTTGGGAGACTTAATCCCCAAGACACTGTTCACGCCTATTTAAGGGGGGAGAAGATCACGGTTCACGTGAGTTGATTGTCAACTTTTCTTAATTCTTGGAGGAGAAGATCACTGTTCACGTGAGAGAGTTTTTAGAGAAAGAGAAACAATTTATTTTTTTAGGTTAAGTTTGATGGATTTCTCAATTGCTTTTATGGAGAGAAAAAGAAACAATTTATTTTCCTAGGTTAAGTTTGATGGATTTTTCAATTGCTTTTATGGATTCGATTTCGAGGATGCTCGGCTAATTTCTTTATTCCGGTTAGCAAGGATGTTTGAACTCGTATATCTATTTGTTTTCTAATTAATCCTGAACCTGTATATCTATTTATTTTCTAATTAATCCTGTATTCTCTTTTCGCTTCTCGATGTTTGATTGGAATTGATTATGTTATCTGTGTATAATATTCTCGATTATTGATGTTTGATTTAGCCATGAGTGGTAAACTAGAGATCGTGCATCTTTAGGGCAGCATAATCCTAGATTATCGAATCGAGATTGTGTATTTGGAGTCTAGTTTATCCTATCGTTTTAGTGATTAATGCATTTGATGAATTAAATATAGAAAGTTTATTATAGGTTATTCAATTAAATAGGGTTAATTAGCGAGCAAATCCTAATTTAACTTTAACTAATCTTAAGAGATGGTTCGGTTTAACAAAGTTTCATAATAATTCCATGATAATCCCATGATAATCTGAGAGAGTGGTAATACATTAATTAGGGAATAATTGAACTGTTAACTGAAATACTTGATTTCTTGTGGGTTTATTTTATTTAATTTAGTGATAGTTAATCAATCTAAAAAAACCTCTCATTGTTATTTGATTGAATTGAACATAAGTGACATAGTTTAATTATCACTACTCATGGGATCGACTCCGATTTGCCCTAACTACTAATTGATTAAATTAGGAAGAAAAATAATTAATTTTATCACGTGAAATAGACTTTTGGATAATGGTTAGGAGTTTCTATAGATGTTATAAATAAAATACATCGTACACGTATCTATAATAAAATATGTAAAGTAGTATTTTATATTTTATTCCAACGATTTTAACATGCATTATTCATTTTATATATTATTGGTGCCCTTTAATATGTTGAGTATGTGGGGCTTTGATAATGTGGGGATGTAAGGTAACACAATCATCACTGTTTAATAGACTTGATGTGCTTTTGTACCAGCAATCCATCTATATTGGAATTTGGGAATAATGGCCATTAATTACTATTTTTCTTTTGGTTGGGCTTCCCAAAATAGTAAAATATTTTGGTGCATTTTACATTTTAGCCCCTCAATTTTTCAGTTGGCCGCCCCAATTAATATCTTTGTTTTCGATCAGCTCCTTGGAAATTTTGCATTTTCGTCCCTTCAATTCAAACCCAAATAAATTATAAAATACTTTTCGTACGTTTCTTTTAACTATGGGTATGTTCATATTTTATTCTGAAATCTCCTTCTTTTTCATGTATGTAAAGAAAATATTAAATTTGAAACTTATACAGTTATACTGACTACTCGATTTAACTAAGTCAGCTATGAATTCGTATTAAATAAGAATATGATTAGTTAAAAATTAGTACTTTTAGTTAAACAAAAAAAAAGGGAAATTTTAAAGAAAATGTATTTTTCTCTCAAATAAAAGTAGCTACAGAATAGATTATGTGTTGCCTTCTCTTGAAATCAATCCAATAAATAATAATAATAATAATAATAATAATTCATTATTCAAACACATCTCACAATTTATACGATAAACAATTTAGAATGTTTAAATTTTTTTCCAAAAATTAATTACACGTAAATTTGGAATTGGATTAATAAAACTATAACTTCAATCTCTCTCTTTTTTATAGAATTGGGGAAGACATATATTCAAGTGAAGACGGTGATATAAATAAATTTCAAAGTACTTGTGAAGCAAGGAAAGTCAAAGAAGCTGGTTAGTAGGTGACCGCTAAAATTTCTGAAAGATGCTTATCAATTCAGAATTTGTGAACATAAATTGTAAAAGCTGGTAAGTAGTCAATTAGTTGTAATTTGGACAGATTCGTAGATTAAGGATTTGTAAACTAAACAAACTTCAAACTTGTACAACAGGAAAGCTTGTAGAACAGGAAGGCTTACAAGAAAGGAAAGGATATAAAAACTTAG
This sequence comes from Scutellaria minor, assembly GCA_954870855.1. NCBI lineage: Eukaryota > Viridiplantae > Streptophyta > Magnoliopsida > Lamiales > Lamiaceae > Scutellaria > Scutellaria minor. The sequence continues at coordinate 22,223,276 of OX940728.1, forward strand.
AATGAGAAATTGCGAGATTGTGAGATACTCTTAAAACTAAAACACACATCCTATTTATAGAGAAAAGAAAATTACATTTGTCTTGAATTTGTCTTTCATTTGAATTTGCATTTCATTGTTGGCCGACAGGAACTGTAGAACTTTAGACTTTGGTAGCACATTTGTCAAGAGCATCTTATCTGTATCAAGCACTAAGATTTGTCAAGGAATCTTACTTTTGCTTTGTTGAAAACTTGTCAATCAATTTGTCGTCTTTTGAAAAGCTTTTTGAACTCATCATCTGGAATGTCTTCTTGAGCTGTACAAAGATAAAATCAGGTTTGTAATCTTTCAGAAATTTGACGTGCCAATGCATTATTAGTCAAAGCTGGTTAATAGTCAATTAGTTGTAATCTTTCAATTAGTAGTCAATTAGTTGTAATCCTTCAGAGCTGGTTGGTAGTCAATTAGTTGTAATTTTAGCCAAATTTTAATTTTAGTCAAAATTAAATTGTAAATGTCCTATATGGCAGACACATGAATAAAAAAATCATTTACACATTATCAAAAATAAAATAATAAATAACAATTGATTAGGTGTTTATATTTTGATCATGAAACCCCCGACTTCCTCAGATTCACCACCGTCACCGACGAAATCGACAACAACGTCGGAGCCGATGTTGTGGAGATCTACCCGGGGTTACGAAGGGGAATGGCGTCGTCGACGTGTCTAGAACAGAGTTGGAGATCAATTTGTGGCGGTTCAGGCTGCCAACGTTGATGCGGCTGGAGCTCGCCTCGACAACGTACGAGAACGACGAGCTAGTGGTGACGATATTGAAGACAGCGGAGGTGGACGACGGCGCTCTGGAGGATGAGGTTGAATGTATTGGGGGTGGGAGGCTTGTTCTTGTACAGTGAAATTGAAATTACCTTTCTATCATTTCTAATTTCTAAATTTGCTATGGTTTATGTTTGTTGCACTTAATCAGTGGAACTTATTAAAAGAGAAAATGATGTAGAAAAATAAAATAAAATATCAAAAATACCGTTAGATTAAAAAAAAAATTTCCCGGGCGACACTGTACTTTTCGACCCCATGTAAGTCCGTCTCTGGTCATGTCCATATAATATGGAGTAATGCTTGTCTATGGGACAACGACAAGAAGGACAGTGGTGCCCTGCTGAAATATTTATAAAAAAGTTAGGTGTAATTCTTCTAATTTTTCGGCCACTAATTTCCTATTGGCACCTCCAATCTGCTTCTATATATCCTCTCTCTCCATCCAAATTCAAAGCATGTCGTTATCTTATTTTATTTTCTTACTTTTTGCTTAATTATAAACATCAGTTTGATAGTGTTCATAATTTTTTCTCTTTTTAGAGTATAGGGTTCATCTCACGTCACACTTCATCAAATTCTGATTAGACACCACTTTTTGATTATTTTTAAGGTAGTTTCTTCGTATCGAAATCATATTTTCTTTTCAAATTAATTATTATTCGTTTATTAATTATTAGGGATTGTATTCATTATTTTGATTCAATGAAATGTGAAGTGATCGTAGAAAATTATTAATTTTAAGTTGTCATTGATCTTATCAATTGTCATTCTCACATTAGAGATTTTTTTAGTAGGTCTTTTGTGCAACTGGTGCATGAATCTTAGATTCATGCACTCGGGTTAGGTCGGGCCGGATCCGATCCGGATCCACATAATTTTTTTTTTGTCCTAACTTTTATGTTATATTAGTCATCCCTTTATATTATATTGGGTAAAATGTGTCGGCCCCCCTTATGATTTGGAAATATTGCATCGGTCCCTCCTCTATTAAAAGAATGACAAAGTTTACATGTGATTTAATAAATGTTGCACACTCTCCCTCTCCGTCAAATGAGTGTTAATGGAGTTAACTTTTGTACTAAATTTCTAATTATACCCCTATACATTAACTAATTCATATATTTTTAACCCTATTACTTTCATTTTAAATATTTTCTTTATACTTTTTATCTTTTCACAAATATGGATGATAAATATTATTTAATCATCACTAATATTTGAAATTATCAAATTAATAATTTAAAAGCTTCAAATATAATTGTAGATTTTTCTTATTAAATTTTGATTATAATAAATCCAAACATTTAAAAAGATCTAACAATTGATTTTAATAGACATAAGCATTTACAGAAATATAAAAATTAACTTTTAAACTAATTTTCCAAATAAGATATATAGAATTTTGAGATTTAGTTAGTTTTATAATTATATTAACAATATTCATATTTTAATTTTCAGATTAATTTTAATAAAAAAATATTTAAGAAACACTAAGATTAATTTTTAAAATAATTTTTCAAATAAATTGAAATTATATTATACTTTATAATCATAAGATTTTTTTAAATTTACAATTTAGTTAGAATTTTTTAATTATATTAATAATATGCATATTAATTTTTTTTAATTTTCAGATTAATATTTAAAATATTATGTAATTTCTTGTATTTGTTTATTTTCAATATATGTCTTGTAATTTTTTATTTTTTATTTAATCTTAAGATTTTTGTAAATTTTCAGATTCACTTGTGTATTTTTTTTATTTTAACAATCTTAATAGTTATATTTTTATTTTGAATTTTTTTGAATTATTAAAATTATTATTTAATTTCTAGATTTTTTTTTTCAATACTTGTATTTTTTGTATTTTTTTTATTAAAAATGAGATTTTTTATATAATTTTTCAATCATAGTTGGATTATTTATAATACTTTAACAATCTTCATATTTCAATTTAATTTGAATTTTTTAATTTATTAAAATTATTTTAATTTCCCAATATATATATATATATATATATATATATATATATATATATATATATTAAAACTTTCGTATTTTATTTGTAAATTTTAAATTTTTTTATTTGATAATTTCCATAAATGTTAGATTTACTTAATTTTTTTTCAAAGATTTGAATATTCTTTGAATTTTAGTTTTGAAAATAATTTAAATTCTAAATTTTTATGATATTGTTTTTAAGATTTTTTTTAATATTTTTGAAATTTATTGAGAAATATATTATATGCATATAAAGTTTAAAAGAAAAATCAAATTAAAGTGAAAATATTTTGAACATAAATTCATTTTTAAACTAAGGTTGCAAAAAATATTCAAAAAAGTATAAAGAATAATTTTAAAATGTGTAATAAATATTACAGATAAACAAACTATCAAAAATCAAAGATGAAAAAAAGTAATAGTAAATAAAATAACAAAAATAATTAATTTTAAAAAGTTGAAATTTTGAAGTGAAAAAGGGGGATTTTATGCTACACATTGAAAGAATTCAATGAATATCATTTTATATATAATGTAAAAGGTATTATAGTCAATATACAAGTCAAAAGATGAGGAAAATCGAGCACAAGTCGCACATGGGGCGAGTGATGCACACTCTCGTTAAGTTTGACGGAATAGGAGATTTCGCGCAAACTTATTTATATCACAAGTGTAAATATTGTCATTCTTTTAACAGATGGAAGGCCAACACAACATTTCCAAATCACAAGAGGGGTCAGCGCATTTTACCCATATTATATTGGGTGACACTTGCGTGCCCCCGGGACACGGTGTCCCCATTAATTTTTTTTTAATTTAATTTTATTTTATTTTTTTCCTCAGCAATTTTTTATTTTTTTTTAATTTTATTTTTTTCCTCAGCGCGCTCCCTCAGGGTATTTTTTTTTTTCATGTGAAGGTATTCATGGAACACCTTTGCAGGTATCCACATATATACCTTGAAGGTATCCATGAAATACCTGCAAGGTATCCACATGTATATCTTCAAGATATTCATGGGTTCAGGTGCGCGCATGGGCACGCGGCAAGGGAGCATGGGCGCGCGTGGGCGTCGGGGCGGGTTGGGGACACGGATCTTAAGTTTTGGCGTATTATATTAGTTATACCTGTAACACGCCTAGGACAAAACGATGCATAATTAAATAATTAAACCCCTAATTGTTTGATTTAATTACATGCGTTTTAGAAAAATAAAATAATGCATGATTAATTTTTCGGGTGTATATTTTAATCGAAAAACATAGGTTATATTTTTATTAAAAGGTATCGTAGTCGAAAATCGCAAGTTAAAACGTTAAAAGACGGCTCGTTAAGGGTTCGTGGATAAAAACACGAAGAATACGAACAAATCGAAAAATATCTATATATAGCATGAAACGAATCGTAAAAGAGATATTTTGATCAAAAGTGAAAAAGGTAGATATTTTCTCTCTCTCCCTCGTTTTCCAACCGGTGGCCGCCGCGCCATGCCGCCTCTCTCCTCCTCCGTTTCGTTCGATTTTTACATCAAAATGTAGCCCTCATCGAGCTCATTCCGGATCCAAGCTTGGATCGTCCAATCGACGCCGGCTCCGTCAGAAATCGGCCGGAGAAGTTTCAGCTGCTTCTTTCTCTCTTCTCTCTCTCTCTTATCTCCTCTCTTTCTCTCTCTCCCTCGTCATTTTCGCCCTACTTCCCGTCGCCGTCGTGCTGTATTGAGTTGTGTGTGTGTGGTGTGGGTGTGTTGGGACGGCATCGTGCACAATGTGTGTGTGAGAAAGCGGCGCTGGAAGCGCCGTCGTATGGTGTCGGGCAGCGCTCGGTATAGCGTCGTCATGTGTGCTAGTGTGTGTACGTGGTCTTGCTGGCGACGTGGTGTCGCCGACGTGTGCGTAGCGGTGGGAGAGGGGCCGGGGGCGACGGGGTAGGGGGTTTGGGGGTAGGGATCTCCCTTGTAAATTTGAATAGTTCGAGGACTGATTTGCAAATCTAGGTTTTTAAGTTTAATTATGTTTTGGTCCCTATGCTTTGTAAAATATCGTTTTAGCCCTCAAACTTTCAAAAATTATGTTTTAACCCCCAAAAATTTTCAAACTTTAGACTTTGACCCCAGAACCTTCAAAAATTACATTTCGACCCCCAAGGTTTTAAAAATATCAAAAAGGGCCCAAATCTCTTCTGTTTTTACAAAAATGCCCCTGATCAAAGTCAACTCTTTACCAGAATTTACGAAAATGCCCCTGCACCTTTAAACGCTCCGTTTAAGCTCATTTTCCCTCAATTTTAGCTCGTTTTTCCTCCGTTCAACCTCTAATCTTTTTTCTTTCACCCTTTGATCACATGTTTAACCTTCCACACTCGTTTCTTCATTTTTGATCTCTAAAGCTTTCATTTTGATTCGTTCACCCTATTGTTTCTTCTTTAAGAGAGAGTTTTTATAATTATTATGCGTAATTATCGTAATAATGAAACTAAGGAACCTCTTTACATGTGTAGGCTCTCAAACGGAACAAACACTTTAAAATTTGATATATTGATTTACACGCGGATTACAACCGAACAAGATGGGGGTAACTTCTAATCTCTATATGTTTATGTTTTTCGTATTTGATATATGAATTATTGAACCCTATGTGTCGTGACTATATGTTGTGATTATTGTGTTCATATTATTATATTATGAAGGGACTAATGGTTCATAAAAAGCACCAATGGTATAAAAACCGTTAGTATGTTAGGGATGGACTGGGTCGTCCGTAAAGGCACCGATAGTTAGGGATGGACAAGGTCATCCATAAAGGCACCGATATTGTTTAAGGACTGAGTCGTCCGTAAAGGTACCGGTGGGAGAAAAACCTGTATTGAAGGGATAAGACAGAATGTACCCGCACCTTCTGAATTGGATCATCCATTAAGGAACCGATTTACGTGTTGTGTAATATATGTGTCGTGTTTAACTGTTGTTCTGATTTATGTTGGATTAATTTATTTGTTAATGAATTAATGAACTTAAATTATACGAATCTATCCCCACGAGTGTATTCAACGCACTCACCCCTATTTGTATTCACACTACAGAAAATGACGAGAGTCAAGATGCGTAGAGAGGATGGTGCCATATCAAGTTTTCTCTTTTTGTTTTTTTAAAACTTGATGTTGAAATGATATTTTAATATTTCACGTTTGTAAAGCTATACTGTTTTTCTTTCGATGGATCTTGTATGAATTTTTCCGCTGCTCAAGGTTAAAAATATTTTATTTCGGTTGGTGCCGATGTATTGTATATGTAAACCTTTTTATCGTCTGTTATCGTCTTCTTCTGATTTAATATATATGTTCTTGTTCTTTTTCTCTGCACGCCCGTTATGCAACTCTGATAAAAATATATTTTAGAAATTAAGTGTGACAATACATTTATGTTATATTAGTCATACCCTTATGTTCAGATTTCATATCTTTAGTGCAATATTTTAACTTAAAAAAAAACGCTGGCCTTCATACTATGTTAGTCATATATTTATGTTATATTAGTCATACATTTATATACAAATATCATATATTTATGTAATACTTTAACCCTAAACCCTAAACCTTAATTTTGGCACAATAAACCTTAATTTCGGCACAAGTTGTAGATGTTTACCTTTATGTGATATTACTCATACATTTATGTGATATTATTTATACATTTATATCAAAATAAACATACATTTATGTAATATATAAAGGTACAACTAACATAATTAAAAAACATGACTAACATAACTAAAGATATGACTAATATAACTAAAAGACATGAAAGGTATTAATAGTTGTCTGAAAATATGCTACGGTACATATAAAAATCTAAAAGGTATGACTAACATAACATAAAGGTATATTTAACACTACATAAAAGTATGTCTAATACTACATAAAGGTATAACATTTGTGATCGAATTTGGGCGAATTTGTGCGTGATCTTGGGGTGCGTGGCTGCACGTGGGAGGCGAATGCACAGTTTCAGAACATCATCAAAATTTTAGGCAATGAACATCATCAAAAAAAAATTATCTTTTTTTTTAGGCAATGAACATCATCAAAATTTTATCACTTCGCAATCAAATAAAGTGATATGTTATTTAATGATTGTTGAATAACATGTATTGAAAATGATGTATTTAATAGTATTGACAACCTATTGTATAATGATTTCAAAATATAAAAATACAATATGAAAAATGTTGTGATTGTATTTTATGTTGGGTTTGGGTCAAAATAAAAAAAATATTTGTCTCACATCGATTTTGTGAACAAAGGAGAATAGGTCATTAAGGCTATTTAAAGAGTTTAGGTGTCCTCGTCACAAGAGTGCCCCAATGGACCCCAATAAATACACTTTAGCTTTGTGTTTAATTATAGTAAAAAAAAAATTCTTGTTTTCAATTTTGGAGTGTTGTGAGAAATGTAAAAGTCATTCAAGTTCTTGTAAGAGTGTAGAAGTGTTGAGAGAGAGAGAGAGAGGAATATTGTGGTTGTAAGAATTTTTCACATAATAATATTTCTCTCCGAATTTAAAGTTTTCTATGTTAATTCTTGTATTGTGGACTATTGTTTTGTTTCTTCATTTTATTTTTTCGTTTATTTCATTTCTCCTAAAGAAAATCTTTTATTTCCCAACATTTCACAAGTTATTTATTTTTTTCTTTATCATAGTATAATTAAGTTACTTATTTACATGTTGTTATGTTATTATTTCTATATCAACTTTATCAAAATTGTTCTCATGGTGTAATTAAGTTATTTATATGTTGTTATGTTATTATTTCTATATCAACTTTATCAAAATTGTACTAATTTATGATCATATATAAGTATATTGTTTATCTACATACATTCTTTATTTAAGTATGTGAATTTTTTCTTGATACATTTTTTTATTTAATATATATATATGAGTAGTGTTTTGTACGATAAGTGCATGGATCATGATCTATGCAATTGGGCGTATGCGGGTTGGGTCCGGTCCGAATCCGCGCCTAGGTTTTTTTTATGTTTTCTTATGTCATAACTTTTATGTTTACTGAATATAACCTTTATGTTTACCGGATATAACCTTTATGTACATATATCATAACCTTTCAGTGAATAACTTAGATTTTTCAGTAAAATTTTTTTATGTAATATAGCTGAAACTTTTATGTTATATTAGTATAACCTTTATGTTATAATATCATAACCTTTAAGTAAAATTACTTAGACTTTTTTCAATATAAATAACATAATTAAAAGTTATGTAGCCTTTATGTTGTATGTGTATAACATTTACGTTAATTTAGTATAATCTTTATGTTCATATATAATAACCTTTAAGTAAAATTACTTAGATTTTTTTTAGTATAAATAACATAAAAGTTATGTAACTTTTATGTTATACGAGTATAAGCTTTATGTTATATTTACATTATCACGCCCCGTTTTCTTTCATAAAATTATCAGATTTTTCACACAGGCGTGAAGAAAGAAATAGTAAGAGACAACAGAAGAAGTAGTAGGAGACGACAGAAGAATGAGGTAAGGGACGATGTGAAACATTCACATATCAACAATCCGTCTCAGCCGATAACAATCGGTCTCAATACCGATAATTACAACATAACAAAGCAGCAGAAATAAACCATCAGGATCCCCATCCGAATCATATACAAATTTATTACAAAATGTGAATTATTTAAAACACTGTTTGAAAATGTTCATGAGATATCAACCTAAATATACAAGTCCAGATATAGTACCTCATCTCTCTCTCTAGGGTTCATCAAGTTCGTCATCTCCTGTAATGTGAATTACAGAATAGGGGGTGAGTGCGTGGAATACACTCGTGGGGATGAAATCCGCCTCTTATAACATTCAACAGGTATAAAATACCGGAAATGTAACACTCAGTCACGTTGTCACAGTATAACATGAACACGTAATCATAGCATATAACCACATCATTTAGTATTTCTCAATCATGCTTCAAAATAAGGAAAACTGTAAACAGATAAAGAAATAGAAATTACCCCCACCTTGTTCGGTGGTTACCACGTGAGTAGCAAGTACCAAAGATCGGATACCTCAAGGCTCAATCCAACAAGTAGCCTACATAAGTTATGATGTTTCTTAGATCCTTAATAATGTATAAATAAAGCTATAAAAAATTTCGGAGAAAAGACGATCGTTAAAGGCACGACGAATAGAGAGATCTAAAGATTAGAGTTGAAGAAACGAGAGTGGATAATCAGTCCAAATGGATGAGATGATAGAGAATAAAATTTGGATCACAACGGAAAAAGAATGAGCTCAATCGGAGTTGAAACGAGCTCAAACGGAGCATTTTAAGTTTAGGGGTATTTTGGTAATTTTGGTCAAAGGGTTGACTTTGACCGGGCCCACGACCCTCGGTCAAAGACATCTCATCGGTGATGACTCGATGATCACGTACGGCGGAAAAAATGGGATTTGGATCGAAAAACACGACATTGCGTGCGACGGGGCGCGCGTGCACCCGACGTCGGGTGAAAAAAACCAGGCGGCCTCGGCAGCTGCCGAGTTTTCTTGGCAGTGTGGCGACTTCTCTCGGTAGCTGCCGAGTTTTCTCGACAGCTCGACGCCCGGTACTTCCGGCGTCGCCCTGCTCGACCAGTCCACTTCCTGACGCCACCAGCTGCGGCGGCGCCACCCTGTGCCGCCGCCACCTCGTCCACCGGAGAGCCTGCACCGCCGGCTACCACCTCCGGCCATCTCTTGCCGGATTCCAGCATGAATAGTGCCGGAAAAATCCACCGCAAAATCCTTCGACATCACGTATGCCAAAAACAAAACCTACCAACCAAACTCTGGAAGAAATAGATTCATCATTCCACTCCAATCAATTCTAGAGCGCGAGAACGAACTAACTGCCCCCTTCAGATATCTCGATTGAAATCCCCATCAATGGGATTTTGAAGTCGCCGGCGACCACCCCCCTCACTCCCAGAAACTCTGGCCGGCGACTTCCAGTCGCTGGCAACCCTCCAAATCCGGCCACCAACACACAACAGCAATATATACACATACGCTCATGCTTACACGCACACACACCCAAAACCACCACCTGGCCGGCGGCCACCAGCCACTGACCACCACCACCAGGCCTCGTCAGCGCATCAACAGCGTCGGCCTCCTGTTCCCACACGGCGGCGCCGTCCTCAACAGCAAACAAACACCACACACACTATCACACACTCCAAACACACACACACATGCACGACCTATGCATACATAGTCTGCCACTGCTCCGGCGCCACTCCCCGGCAGCTCCGCCACACTTCCAGCAGCTCCTCCGGCAACTGTTCCGGCGAGAGAAGGAGGAGAGAGAGAAGGTGGTGGAAATCTAGGGTTTAGGGTTTGGAGCTCGTTTTTCGCCGTTTTTCGGCAAACAAGAAATCGAAATTGAATTCCGAGACCTATTCTAGATTCGTCTTATCGAGACCTACGTCGTGTGCGAAAATCGGCTGAAACCGACAACATTGAAATTTTTCAGCCACCGACGGCGGCACGCCAGGGCAGAAAATCGGAAAGAGAGAGAGACTTACTAATTTTCGTCGCTTTCGGCTCATTCGAAAAAATGGTGATTTTTGAATCGAAAACACCCCTATTTATAGAATTTTTGAAAACACTATTCACGAGAAATATATTGGTTACTGTTCATCGAGTGAAAAATCCAAGTTACTATTCACGTAAATATCTTTGTTACTATTCACCGTAAATATCTTCCGGTTTTTTCCGAAACTTCGGGTTTTGTCCTTTTTGTCGTTGTTTGAGCTACGGGTCTCCGATTGACCCCTAGTTCATTTCTATCTTCTCGTTTTTCCAATACGCATCTAATGGTATAAAAATATTCTATGTTCCATGTCTATGAAAATTATCCATCTAAATCGTGCATTAAACACGTATCTAAAACGCACGTAATTAATTAAACAGTCAAAACATACGCACATAATTATTAAATTATGGGTTTAAATATTTAATTATTCAATTATGCTTCGTTTTTAGTCTGGGGCGCTACATACATAACTTTTATGTACATATTTCATAACCTTTAAGTGATATTACTTAGAGTTTTTCCAGTATAAATAACACAAAAGGTTATGCGAACATAACTAAAAAGTTAAGTTCACTACACTAAAAGGTTGGGTTTGTCAAACTAAAAGGTTAGACCAACATAACTGCAAAAACTAGGGTTTGAGCTAGAGTTAGGGCTAGGTTTTGGGCACGTGGGCGCACGTAGAATGCGTGAAATACACCCTCGGATCAGATCGACCCAGTTGCACGGATGTGGGATCCTGCACCTGGTGTACAGAAACATTTGTGTGTGTGTGTGTATGTATATAGAAGACCAAAGTGTCACATGGCAAACCTATAATGTTTTCATATTAAATATACTAATTAATTGCTACAAATTTAATGTTCATACGAAATATTATTATTACTAAATAATAAATAATATAAAAATATTAATTAGATTTATCTAAATAACATATGCTAGAGTTCAATGATAGATATTATTATATATTTGAAATTTGTTAAATTTAAAAATGTAAAGAAAAAATATAAATAGATACAAAAGAAAAAAAATACTAAAATAAAGGTGAGCAGCTTGAAAATTATTATTCAAACTTATTAATTATTCAAATCAAATAATTTTTTGAATATATGCTTTAAAATAAATTATGGAATTTATTCGTGAAATTTTGACTTTCATTTTGTATCATTTAATTGAAAATAAAAGTTGAGGGTTGTTACAAATGTAAATAATAAAGAGCAAACTAATAAAAAAATAGTGGGTGGGTTGAATAATATAATAGGTATAGCAATGTATATTTTTTTCAAAATAATAATATTTTTTTTAAATGATCATCTACAAATGCAACACATATTTTGACAATTAAATAATTATTTAATCATATTTTATTATATTTAATGTTAAATTAGACGATATATATTGCACAAATCATAAATTTAATTTTATTGTATAAATGATATTTAAATTTTTTTAATTTCACTAAATTTAATTTTTTTTAATTAAATCCCGTGTATTACACGAGCCCTATACTAGTATATATATATATATAAAACTAGTATATGACACGTGTGTTGCACGGACAAATAAATTTCATATTTTTATAAAAGAATAAATACATTTTTGTATTAAAAATATATAAATAATAATATTTATATCATGAATATTATACGTATAATTGACATAATATAAAAACATATTAACTAAAAATGCTATTGGAGTTTAATAAAAATGTTCATGTTTCGTAGCAAATATATAAACTACAAATTTTGAAAAACTTCTTTATACACAACATTAGTTGTTGAGCTCATTCCTACACCATTATCGTCGTAAATTAGGATCTTCAACCCCTCTCGATTTGTGATTCTAGAAACTGCAACGTAAAGTTGACCGTGATAAAAAACCGATTTCTTTAAAAAGAGACCTACATGAGATAAAGATTGACCTTGACTTTTGTTAATAGTCATGGCATATGAGACAATTAAAGGGAATTGTCTACGTTGAAACCTGAAGGGCAATTTCTTATCGGAAGAAATTAATGACATTCTAGGAATCAAAACCTTATCACCAGAATTATTTCCTGATATAAACTTCGTTTCGATCACATGATCAGCAAGCCTCGTAACAATCAATCTAGTTCCATTGCATAATCCCATAGAATGGTCTATATTCCTCAACAGCATCACTGAAGTGCCTACTTTCAAATTCAACTCATGATTCGGCACACCAGAACATTTGATTTCATTTAAGAATTATGGTGTGTGAACATCTTCCAAAATATCAACATTAGAATCCGACTTGCATGGTGTATCAGAACTTAGGTAGGTCCTAATTTTACCATCACTGGTAGAAGTCATATAATCATTGATTTTCTCCATCACATCAAGTGTTGGAGCCAATATAGCTCTATCATGCAGATAAGTCGAATCATTCGAAGCACTATCGAATTGAGGATATGTACTTTGAACGATTGTAGCAATAGGATCACCAGAGTTCTTCAGCTAGATGTCATCTGGGATATCAATATTGTCTATACCATCATTGTCAATTCCAATTTTGTCATCTCCTATATCAGCAATCCACTCTGAAAACATCTTCAATCTTGCACGTTCATAATAAGACATAACAGAACTCTGAAGTCTCATATTCTTTGTAAGTCTCAATGTCTTGCAGTGTCTCCAAAGATAAGACGAATTGATTACTGAATTTACTATATGTTGTCTTGTTCATTTCGAAATAACTGATAGTATTTGTCGAAAATCTCCTCCCAAAACAACTGCCTTTCCACCAAAAGACTAATCATGGCTTTCGGGACTGGTGAACCTTAGGATATCACGCATGCTTCTATCAAGTGCTTCAAAGCAATGCTTATGCGTCATCGGAGCTTCATCCCATATGATTAATTACACCTTACCAGAAGTTCAGCTAGTGGACTTCCTTGCTTGATGTTGCAAGTCGAATTCTCAGTCAGATTAATTGGTATCGCAAACCTAGAGTGGGCAGTTCTTCCACCTGGAAAAAGAAGAGAAGCTATACCGCTAGAAGCAACATTCAACACGATATCTCTTTTTGATCTGATGGCCGCCGAAAGTGTTTTCCAGACAAATGTCTTTCCTGTACCTCCGTAACCATAAACAAAAAAAAATCCTCCCTGATTTGACTCCACAACACTTATTATTGTTTGATAAACCCAAGGATGAAAATATCGATATAGCAAGTGATATCATAATCTTAATTTTACGGATATATCGATGAATATAGCGATATCGCATATCGATATCGCAAACAATTTGAAAAAATGACGGATATCTTATTAAAATTTTGGAAATTTAATATGAAATTTTAGGGATTATTTTAACACATCATTACACATATATTCCACCCAAAATCACAATAAAATAATATATTTAAAACTAACATATAGATAATAAGCTTTATAAATATTGTATTTCATAAAAAAACTGACAATATATGACATAATACAATACAAAATTACTAAAATTACATGATACAATACACTAGAACCAAAAAGATGACCTATGAGGTTCAAACATAGTAGATGGAATGTCATCTTTGTCCAGACAGTACTGATACCAACTCATCACATTAGAGTACTCATGGATATAGTTATACACATGTCATTCATAAGTTTCTCTATCTTGCCCAACTGCTTCACCATGAATTGGATAGTGTATACTATCCAATCATATTGTTGATACTCATTTTGATCTCCATACGACATTTCTTGAGGAGGTGAGTGATGAAAAACATCTTGAGTACTCCAACCAAATTGTGAACTTTCAAAGGTGTCAGGAACATATGAATATATTCCTTCTACTATCAAACAAAATACAAATTACGAAGTAAAAAAAAATCACATTTTTCAATTTTTTGAATTAAATCGCAAATTTTGATATATATGCGATAATTTGCGATATATCCACAATATTTCCCGATTTCCATCCAATTTTGTACTACATTGAACCGATATCGATTCCGATAACGATAACTTGTGATATTTTGCGATATATCCGCGATACGCAGGAAGAAATACATTAACACTCAATATCCATATCGCAATATCCGTATCTGCGATATATCCGTGATATTTTGCGATATTTTCATCCTTGGATAAACCTGATGTTGTTCATCATTCAAATTATGCAGCATCATATTATGTTCCACGGCCAATGCCTCAAAATCATATTGGAGCTCATCATTGATCAATTTGTTTTGATAATTTGAGGAACAATCAACATCTGGAATGGGCATTGAATCAAATTCTTTCAAGCTTTTTCCACGATATCTCAATAACTTATCGAGCTCCAACATCGTAAGATTTTTTATCTCATCATCAATCAATATCAAATGTGCAATATAACACTCAAATATTAATTAATAAAAAATATATATTCTACATATCTAAATCAAGTAAAATAAAAAACACTTTTATTTTGTAAATAAAAAAATAATTGTTAAATCATATTCAAATATAACACATAACATCGCCTTGATTTCGAAGCAACGCCCTGTGTTTATACAGTATGTCATCTGATAGATATTTCCAACAACTTTCCCAAACAATTTCTAGACGACTCATAGAATCAGACGACAACAGTGTCACAAATAATACTTGCAAGGATTGTGAAGATGCCCAAAAACTTGCATCAATGATTCCATCGATATATTCTTTGTCGTCTTCCAACAATCCTAATGAATAACATACATCTCGGTATGATACATGTTGTTGCTCATTCATCTTTTTCAAATCATCATAACATGTAACCCCTCTTACTATGTTAAGAAGACACCCGAGATAGTAAGAATCCCCACATCCAGGAGGGATGTAATGAATTCTTTCTAATGAAAATTGTCTTTGCCTCAGAACCCACTCTCTAGTGGCTTATTTCCATACGAACTTTTGTGGGAATTCAGAGTAAGTAAGACTTTTTGCTTTTGGATACTTCTTGTTAGCCTCAAACCAAGCTAAAAACATACTATGATTTACAGATTCACAACTAAGAACATTTTCCAATGAATCATTATCAGCAAAAATTATGTTCTGTTCATCAGGAAGATGAAAGCTCAATCTCTCAATAGGAGGGTATCAGTACTGTATTTCAAATCCATATATCCTCCAAGCCGCTTCACATGGTGAGATGTACCGACAATCATAGTACATTTTTATCTCGTCAACTTTTACATGTTTATTTTGATCACTCGCACTCCGGTAGAATGTCGTTGTCACACGATCATGTCCTTTGTTCACATATTTGACTAAATACTTGATAGAACGTGATTGGTTGCACCATTCAATATTCAAGTGAGCATCATACTTAATCAACAGGTAACGATTGTGTGGAACGACATGTCTATTATCCAAATACACACATTTCTTTATCACTGTTCTACTATCATCTCTTTTTCTATATACCGGATATCCAGACTCATCAATGGATGTACAATCAACAAACCTTTTGGGGAAATGCTTGGTACATCGTCCATCCAACATGCACAGTGAATTCTTCATTGCATTACCGCATGGTCCATGAATCATATAATCAGACAGTGCTAAATAGTATACCGGATCTGACTTCTCATCTGGAATCTCAGAAGAAATTATTCTATCAATGTCATTTGGTATTGGGTATTTATCTTCCTTGGATAAAAAAAGAAAAATGTGAGCATGTGGTAGACCTCGTTTTTGGAATTCAACAGTATATACAACTGCAACATGAGTATTGAGACAAAAAGTTAAAACATGCAATTTATAATGATATAGTAAGGTATCACTAAAATACAAATTGATCAAAAAGTTAATGAATTTTAACCTGCTATGACATTTCCAAATAATTTATTATGTCGAAAATCCTTAATCAAAACATTTAATTTTATTTGAAAAACTCGGGATACAATATCCGAACGATCTTCTGGCCTCAAATTTCTACTTCCCACAAACCAATCAATCTCTGGCCATTTTGGATTACAGGTAAATGTTATGAAAAGACCGGGATAGTCTGCCCATCTACAAATAGTCATAGCATCTTGATAGTTTTGAATCATGTTAAGTGGTCCATCGATAAAAGAAGAAGGTAGGATTACTCTCATTCCTTGAGTACATGGATCTGTTTCACCTTGTAAAAGTGCATTATTAAGACCTTTGTACATCTCACAACGCAACTGTTTCTGATGAGTCCTTATATACATCAGTTTGGATGACTCAATCATTGTATACGCATCAACCACAAACTGTTGAAATAATCTTCAACTGTATAAAATTGTAGAAATCTCGGTTATCCTTTCATGCAAACGGTAAGCAAAAAACTCTCTTATGTTTACTCTCTTCCTCCTTCCGTGATTTGATCCCCTCAACTCAAAAAATTGTATATCCTCTTTATATCCATCTTCACCATATAAAAACAACAGAGGATATTGCAGTTCAAGATATGGTGGGTTTAATTCATTTATCCTCTTTAGTAGATCGGATTGTGTCTCGACAATGATATCTCTATCATTCATCGATTGGTCGAAATCACTAACAATCAATGCTGCTACTTCTGAAATAGTTGGCAAGTTGTACATCCTTGTATATTTACCCTTTCTTCCAATCAATCGTAATCTAACTTCAGATAGACCTTCCTTGTTTATCTTATCAGCAGCCATTCTAAAAGATCTCACAAGAACGTTGTTTTGATCCAACATATTTTTCAATTCAGAAACAATCTCTGTATGAAGGTTATTTGTTTCACTGTCTTGCCTATAAAATTTGTAAATGATATGTCATCAATTTGTTGGAAAAATATAAGTCTAGTAGGTTTTATAAAAGAAAAAAATAAAAATTGATATCGATTATAAATTCTCACCTTACTTATCTTAGTCTATTTGCAACTTCATTGTTAGTGTCATAAATATACAACTGAACAAACGTTGGGGTTTCATTATGTTTAGGCAGCAAACTTTCAATTAAATGATAATTTTGATCATTTAATTGAAAAATCGGTGGAGATCTTGACTTATTCAAGTCAAAATTAATCTTGTCTCTCATGGATGTAAAAAAAAAACTATTATATGACCTAATGTTTTCCAAGAAATATTTGCTCTTAGGACTATTTAAAAACATCAAGTCATGTAATATTGTGGGCGGCATCTTCAATACAGGCAATTGAATCTTTCCTTGAATGCAACATCCAGAATATTTTGGATTTGTCTGATTTTTATTTGAGCGCACTCTCTCTTCATACCAAAACAAAGAATCACAATACTGACAATGGTACATTGGATCACCACTGTGCAAATACCCTGTATGATATAATAAATTATTATAATCGATGCTTACACTAAAATAATATACATTAAATAATTTGAAATTCTTAATTTTTACATACCAATGTTATTAACTTCAATCGGCCTGAAGGCTCTATCACAATCTGCATAAGAAATACAATTTATTATTTATAGAAGAGAAATACAATGAATTATAATATATATCAACTTTATAAATGCAATTCGGCTTAGTTATTAAAAAAAAGATAATTTCATACTATTTGTTAAATTTTCATCACGATACAGTATTGCATTTCCACTTAACTCACCAACATCATCAACCCGATATCTTCCAGGCTGAAAAAAATAAATTATATTACAATATAGAAATAAAGAATGTTTATCTAAATTAAAAACAAAATCATATAAAATTACAATTTTAGGTGCCTCACATCCATTATCACTAAGTTGTCCCAAATTCTTCATTAAACCATTTTCTTCCTCCAACTCATCATATATTGAACATCCATAAATCTCGCTTACAGACCCGATACATTTAGGTTGATCATAAATGACATTTAACCTAAAAAACATTGTTAAATAAATTAATTTGAAAAATATATCGCACGATATATGAAAATATTTACTTAATTTTACCTCATTCGAAAATCAGTGACAACTTCATTGTCTCCATTAACAATCACTTTTGTAACATGGTATGTGTTGGAAGCATCAATGGTTTATATAAAAAAAAAATACATGTAAATAAAAAAAATTATTTCAAAATAAATATTGAATGTGGACATAATAAAAGTTCAATCAAAATCATAATATTGAACTTGCATGAACGACACATCTGAATTATGACAATCACAGGTTCCTTAGTATGCTTATTCAAATATGGAATCAAATATTCGGCATATTCTTCCCACAATGTGCATTTCAACCTTTGTTTCCTATATCAAGAAATTCACAATTTAATAAATAATTCAATGAGAAAAACAATCATTATAATTTAAAAAATCGTTCTAATCTGTACATACTCTATATCTTTCAAAACAATTTCAATCATCTTCTTGGGACCGTTGGTCAAATCCTTTATTATCGGTGCATCCATTCCTGCTATCCATCCAATCACATCTAAGAAAATAAATTACAATACATGTTAGATTAGTGTGGAAAATACGAATAACAAAATGAATAAATTATTTGTTTGTTAAATGCGTATCACCATAGAGTCTATATTCATCAGTATATATTTCTGACAATATATATTGAAATCCCCTGAAAGAAAAAATGTTATTTGTAAATTTTGGATCAGTTATCCTTTTCACAACAGTTTTTCCATAAAAGTTAAATTTGTACTTGAAATCCATTGTGTGATATTTCAAAGAGTTTTCAGCAACAATGAAATCAGAGATTATATATAAATCTCCCTCATTCAGTAGAGGTTTGTAACGATCCAAGTATAGTTTACGAACTGAACCATGTATCGTAAAACCCTGAAAAAAACATTATAACATAATTTTTAAATATAATAGAAAATAGATCATACATCAAGATATATAATCAAATAAAATTTTGCGCATTACCCCTTTGTCCTTGAAAACACACTCATAACTGTATACAACTCTATTATTTCCATAAGCAGGTATATCATAAGCTCTCACCAAATGAAGTTTCAAAGCCCATAATGTCTTCGAGGGATTGATGTCATTAACCACATTGAATACGGGAGCCATGATAATTTTTCAAAATCTTTTGCTACTATACGTGAGTTTTGGATGAGTACATATTGAAGATTCCTAAAATGATACCTATTTATAATATATGAAAAAACTAATCTTGTCAATGATCTTTGCAATTTTAGGAACCATGAAATATATTTTAAAAAATGAATTGATATTTATGTCATATATAATATTCTTCACTATAATATTCTTTTAATCAATTATTCCAAAATAAATTCAAATATCTCAGCTTTATTGAGCAACCAATAAAACTTAATTAATATATTGAAATGAAAAAAAAAATGACGCCATGATTTAATTAGGGTAAGTTTATTGAGGTAAGAAAATCTATTGATTTATGATAAATAATTGTCTTTAACTCTCATTTGTCAAGGAAATAAAATATTTGGATTCTGATCGCTAAATTGTACTTAAATCTTCGATTCATCAAGGTAAGAAATCTCTTGATTTATAGTAACAAAATCGAATTTGAAGAAATTTTTTTTCATATAAATTCAAATCAATAGTTTTCATGGAACACTTCCATCTTCCAACGTAATTTAATTTAAGAAACAAAAGAGAGAGAATATTTAGCTTGAACCATAACTTTCTTCCTTTTTTATTTTCTCATTATCAAAACAATACACTTTCATTACTTTTGTAAATATAAATATACAAAAAAATGTTTCATCGTGAATTAATTAATTTTACGAAATTGAAATTACCAAATATTTAACATATCAAATATATTAATTTTTTTGCTGCTCAAATTGATCCATACAAAATTGATTTATATATATATATATATTAATGATATATTTTTAAGAGGTTATTAATATACATAAAGGCAAAAACTTACATAATTTGAGATTAATATTAATTATGTAAGATCAAATTGTGTAATTTCACGAAAAAATATAATGAATTGATTAATACAATATCTATGTCAATAATGAATTGACTAATAAAATATCATATGTTAAAAAAAAATTCAATATTCACGGTACTAAATCTATAACGCATAAGATATGTAAAGTTATTTTTTGTTAGAAAAAAAATCAAGATAAATGAGACAATATAAAAAAAAATGATTTTTCTAATATTAAGAAATGAGATTAATAATAATTACGTAGGATTGAAATTTTGCAGTTTCATAAAACAATATAATGAATTACTAATAAAATATCATATGTTTAAATCAAAATGTGTATAAATTTATAACACATTAGATGTGTTAAATTAGTTTTTTTGTAGAAAAAAAAAATCAATATAAATCTTACTAAGTTTATAAAATGAAAAATTTGTTAAATTTTTTATTTGAAGATTTTGTTCATTATAAAAGAGTATTATATATCATATATGTACACACAAAAAAAACAATACTTAATAATATTTCTAATATTATTAAGGGAAAATGGGCGGGAAAACTTTTGTCATTTCTATTTTTAGGGAGCAATTGTTATTATATATATATATATATAGATGTATATAGATATATAGATATAGATATAGATTTTGGATCAGACATGGTGCTCATAGATAACACGTACCTTTTCTATTGTATAAAAAATGAATATTTCAATTTATCACAATTTTTCATGACATGATAAAACAAATTTAATTTTTATTACATTCAATTTGTCCTTAAGGTGATGTTTAAAAAAAAATAAAATCTTGAGGGTATAACTAAAAAAGAAAGAAAGAATTTGTCCTTAATGTGAGAGATATGGACCAAAAAAATTCATGTGAAAGTGTAAGACATAATTAATACACAAATACGAACTTAATCTTTCCTGAATGCGCTTTAAGAAGCGCATTTCAGCAGTGACAACTTTGTTTCCCTCCGCATCCCAGCTCTAAAAGCGGCTCAGCTATACCTTTTCCCGCCATTTCAACCCTAGATTATAGCAAGCATTGGAGTCAGAATCCCTCATCGTCATGAGATCTGGTTGACGGTAATTATGTCTTCATTATGTTTTTATGTTCAATTCTAGATTTATTTTTTTTGCTTTTTTCTGTTTGAACTGTTTATCTGTTCGAGTTGTTTTATTGTTTTGAAATATCTGCTGATTTGTTTGATTCATACTGATTTGATTATTTGAGATTGACAACATTGTTTTCGATATTCTAATGGAATGTTTGTCGTATGTATGTTTGTTTCGAGGTTGCAATATTCTTCGTTGAAGTGGGTTTCAAATTTAACTGAAAGGGCAATAGTTATGTTATGCTCTTCACATTATTAGGACTCCAATTAGCTATGGTAGACTAGCATTGTACTTTTGATTGGAGGATTTCGCATGATTTTGGTTAGCCTTTGTGGTCTATTATGTGTTCTCTCATTCTATTGGTGTTAGGTAGTAATTCTGTCTACCCTTTAATGGAAAAGAAAGGAAATTTTTGAAACTGAGATTTGGATGGTACTGTTTTGTTTTCCGAAACCTAATATGTAACTGAGAGTTAATGAATGATCAATTTGTTTGGAAAATCCATTGTTAGGAACAGCAAATGTGTTATTAAAAGGCTGTGAGTAGTTACTTTTTTGTTAAGAGTGAAGCATAAAACTGAAAGAAAATAGGGAAACAAGTATTCATAACAAAGGCCATTGTTGCAAGAAAAGAAGACATAGTCACTGTTTCATTGATGATTTTCTGAATGAATTACAAAGCTATCAAAACTATTTCTTATAGAGTAACTATCTGCAATGTAAAGACAAAAACATCCAACAAACTCTTTAACATAGTACAATAAAGCAATATGTACTATCATGGTGATAAATGCTACATTTAATGTATTAAGACTTTGTCTTCAGAATTTTGTCTTCACCTTGTTTTGCTTCCCAGCTTGAACTCCAAGTAAGGCATCCACATAGCTTAGTTGTCCATGAACTCCTCCAACAGCTAAGTTAACATGGCCACCACCAAGGCTTCCTTTAACAAAAACAGAGAAAAGGAATTTGGGAATCATAGACTGTTTCATTCATACATCTATTCAGTGCAAATCATTCTATACAACAAAACATAGATAATTAACCGACTAACTAAGCAGTGATGAGCTGTACATTAAGTAAAGTTTAATACGTAATCTGAAGATCAACAACTAATCTTATCCTTTCTCATACTTCTTAATCTTTAGAGTGAGATTTTCTGTCAGAGAAGATGTAGCTTAAGGATAATCTTTTGGTTGATGAAGCCAAACATAGGATTTATAATGGATAACAAAAATGTCGAAATGCTGTATCTTAAGCTTTCACAGAGTATGTCTGAATCATTTCTGTCTAAAACATGACTTATTCGAGATAGTCACATTCAATCTGATTTTCCGTTATGATTGATGGATCTCATTACAGTACCAGTGACGATAGAAAAGTACTATAGTCTGGTAGTTAGTTTACTGAATTGGAGACTGAATTGGAGTTTGAGATATAACTGCTCACCATCCTGTAGGGAACATTTTAAAATGATGATTAAAGCTACAAAATATCCCTACTAGCATGACTGTTTTATTGTCCGAGTAAGTTGCGTACAAGGGTAATTTTGCATTAGGCCCACGTATTCATGTGATGCTTGCATATTCCATAGCAGTTAAGTGAATGAAAATGCCACTTGCATGAATTGCATCAGCTGTTTGGATCTGCAATAGGAGCTGTAATTGGCTGAACTTTTCTCTGGGATAGCTCTGGATCTGTTATCATTTGTTGATATACTCCATTTTCTTCATGGTACCTGTTGCAGTTGGGAACGAACACAACAAAAGGGTGAACATTTTGTTTGCGACTATATCCCTCTTATTCTTGGTTAGTAAACAAGAGTGGGTATGGATATGGTACATGCACAAACTGGATGCTCTGGTGGTGCAGAAGCAGTGCTTGGCCTTCAACCCCACTCATCAATTTCTATTGCCTATCACTCTCAATTTGGGCCGCACAATGACCTTATGCTTCTTGAACTTGATGACAAGCTCCTCCGTGAAGTTCTGCACCAAAGGTGTGTATCCAAAATTCCACGGTCCTTGCTTAGGATATCTTGTTTATCAAGTCCTTTTCATTAATTTCAGTTGGTTTGTTTCTTTGTAGAGTAACTTTAAGAGGACAGCCTGATGAAGATGCAGTTCTTTGTACTGCATCCAAGACCTATGCTGTTAAATTTGTGGGTACATCCAACTCGGTATTTCTCGTGCCTCCCTCAGATGAAGTCTCGGAATTATGTAATAATAAAGAGAATGACAACATGGTTGTTGCATCTGTCCTCAAAGTTGCACCAGGTTGCATGGAACTTGTTGAGATAGCACCTAAACTGGATGAACTTAAATTGCTTCTGTCTCAAAATCCCTACAGCTTTAGTGAAGCCTCAGAGATGGACACCTCAGACGGGACGAAGAAGACAAAGATAGGTCTGTACAGATGGGAAGATCTGGTCAACAGGATACAGGCGAGTGACGAGGAACTAAAGTTGGGTCTAGAGTCCCTTTCAGCAGTAGAAATTAATGGATATTGGCGTATTTTAGATGACAGTTATATACATGCGGTTTTAAACATGTTTTTGCACAATGTAATATTGAACGACTGGTCTATCAATGCACTTGATGAAGATGAAGTTGTGAGAGTGCTAGAAAGAGACGGATTTCCTAGAAATATTGCAAAGCATTGCTTGAGAGTCTATTGCAGTAAGGTGGACGAGGGCATTGATGTGAGCAGTAAGTGGAAGGTGGATGAGAAGCGCGTTTGTGTTTGCTTAGCAAGAGAAATACTGAAAGAAGGGAAGATGAAACTTGATATCTTTATGGAAAAGTGGATAAGAAAGTTTCCTGATGGGATGAATGCTACTTTGATCATGTTGGAAGGTGAAGTTCTAACAGAAAAGCTTGGAATAGAAACTTGGATATTCCCCTTCAGTGTATCGTCTCTCCCTTCTACACCGGCAGAACGCTTTTCCTTGCTATTCCAGGAGAGGCCAAAGTGGGAGTGGAAGGATCTACAGCCATACGTTCGGTTAGATACAACATTCTATGATTCTAGAGTTTGTGTTATGCTCATTTACTCTTTTCACTCTTTCTTACAAGTTATTCTCTCATTCGTAGGGATCTAAGAGTGCCGGGACTATCTTCTGAAGCTTTACTCCTCAAATATACGCGAAGAACTCAGCCAACTATGGAGGCCGAACCTGTTTTCAGTGCAAGATAAATCGGGCATCAACTGCTGCATTTGTGGATGTTAAGTTTAGAAATAAAATTTGAATTAAAGATGTTTTTTCGCTTGATATGTTTAAGCTGAACATATCATTTAGGCAACGTGTTGGTACTATTTTTTTGTCTGTAATTTGAACTCATGTGTGTACTCTTGAATTAAATTATCATGTGCAGTTTATAAGATATCAGATCTGTGACGGTAATGAAGGAGCATTGATCCCTATATAAGAGAAAATCATTATATTCTTTTTCGTCAAAAAAAAAAAAAAATCATTATTCTTACTACACCTATTTATATTTGATAATAAAAATTAAAAAGACAATGATTGTTATACTCGATCAGTAAAAACGAAGAATTGAAAGATATTTAATCTTATCGTTTAAATTGCTTTCAATCCCATGGTAAATCTTTTTTAGTAATGAAAATCTATGATCCAACTTTTTTTTTTATATTAATTAAACGAAGATTAAATTTATACTCACTCTTTACTTACAGTTTACCTGTATATATATTAAAGAAAATCTTTCATTTTTCCCCATAAACGGACAATCGTTTAAGGTAGTTGGGCTTTATATGATCCAACTCAAGCCCATAACCGAAAAGCCAAGCCCAACAAGAACACTGACATTAAATCTCCGCCATCCATTCTAATCGAACGGCATGGCATCACTCCCTCCATAACATAAACCCAGCCTCTCTTTGGCGGGAAATAAAAAACCCCCTACACTTTCCCTTTTCAATTTTCTTAATAATTGTAAATGTAAATTAAATTATTAAAAAATGCTTGATCTTCCATCTTCGTTCTTTCACTCAATCTTCTCAGCGATTATCAAAAACCTCAGTGAACGTTAGTTGTGTGCTGGGATTTCCGATCAATGGCTCCGAGGAAGAGGATGAGCTCGGGAGGCAAGAAATCCAGCCATTTGAATCGGGAAGAGTTGCAGCCATCTCAGCCGTCCAAATTTGGGATTCAGCACTTCTTTGAGCGCCACTCGCAGAGCCAAAAAGTTTCTCAGGACAGCTCGAAGAAAACTGACGATCGTTTGGGAAAACCCATTTCTGATTCTGCAACTGCCACCAACCAAAACCCCCAGATAGTATGTCGGAAGCCGGGGAATGAGTTGGGTCAGGTTGAGAATCCAGGGAGTATGGCCAGTTTAGGGAAGATTGAGTCGATGAGTAAATATTTGAGGGGTCAACACCTTAGAAATAATGGGGTAATTTCGAGTACGATTGATGTAGGTGACGGTGTTAATCGAAATGCAGAATGCAGGAATGATGTGCCTGCTGTGAATAGTGTTGACGTTGATTGTGGAAGTTCCATGAAGGGTTTTAATGGTGGAGTTGTGATGTTAAAAAATATGAAAAAAGAGGGGAATTTGTTGAAAGCAGAGGGATCTGGTCCATCTCAGAATAGAGGAATGGACTATGAGTTGCCGGTGGTGATTGATGACAAGGAGCATCACTTGGAGGTGTCACCGGAGGCTTCCAAGTCTCTCTCTGTTAAGCGTTTCAAATTTTCACCTGGAATGGTAATAGTAGTTAGCCCCTCCAATTGGTTGGTTAAGCTTCTGTCGCATTGTGTGTGTGTGTGTGTGGTTTAGGCTATTCCAAATTGTATGGCAATGTGGATGGGCCTCTGATCTGTGATTATTTAGCACATTTATACGTGCATGTGTGTTAGGTGGATATAGCTCTTTTCTAATTTCTTTTTATACATCAGAGAAGAATACTGAGGTGAAATTAGAAGCTTGAGAATTTATTCATTATAGATCATGTGCAGTAGAGAACTGCTGGAAAGGTTTTCAGATACTCGCTTTTCCAATATCTTGATCAATCAATAAGCTGTTTATTAGATCTTGTAAATAAACATGATAGGATGCATTCAGAGTCTGCTGTAACTAGATAGCAGAGACTTGCATTCTGAAATGCTCTTCCATTGTAAAGTTTCCATATGCATATTAGCATTGAATACTGTCTGCACAATAAGTCAGTTTTCTCCCTCATCTCCAATTAATGTAAGCCATATATTCTATGAGGAGCTTCACAGCTTCATGATAGTGAAGACTTTCTTTAGTAACTGGATTTAAAATTCATCACTCTCATTTTGAATTGTTTTTGTAGTGATTTTGGTATATTTGATATGGAGTCATTTGAATCCTTCCCTGAATTCTCTCTTCATATCAAATCCTTTAGTCCAATGCAGCCTCAGTTTATGGCAGATATTCAGATGATATTGGTGTGGTAAATTTGGTAGAGTGTTTCTGGTTATACCTTGATTTTTGAACTTTCGTTGATCTCCTTCTAGCTAATCAAGCAGAGCCAGGATGACGTAGTTGATGAGGTGACGTGGAAAATTTCTCCAGTAAATGAGAGGCTACATGCAATGTCTAAGCATTTACCAGGGAGGATCAGGGTCTTGGCCGACTCTACAAGGTTTAACTCAATGGACTTTCAGGAATCTTCAGCAAAAAAGGTACTCAGGAAATTAGTTTAATTTGCCCCCCTCCCCCCTCCCCTTTTTTCTTTCTAAAATAATGAAATATTTCCTAATTCATAGGTGCAAACTTCTCCTGCTATGTCAGGAAAGCTTGAAAAATGGCTTTCTTCTTCTCCACTAAAGCCACATAAGAAATCTTTGATATGCTCTGATGAGCTAGACTCACGAAAAATTAATCAAGGTCATGACTCAAATTGTCATGTTAGTAGCAGTAATAAATCTGAAGTACTGAATACTCGGAGCCCATTCAGTACTCCGCCCTCTCTGTCTTGTTGCCATGACAAGGTAATTCTACTTGAGCTATCATATGATATGCTTATTTCTCTAAGAATTTTTTTTTCAATGTTGTTTACGGTAGATGAGATGCAGGCACTAGATGATGTGGATCTCAACGGTGCCCCTGATCAGCTGGGTTCAAGGCAGCACAAAAAGGTTATTGATTTTTCCAACTCCGATCTTCATTTTGTCAAATTCTGTTTCTCAGGTGTTTTCGACTGGATTACCTGAGAAGCATCATGGATCATTTTAAATATCTGTTCTTTATTCAAAATTGAACATCAGAGGTATACTTTTAATAAACAATATATATGATCTCCTCTCAGGCTTTGATTGAACTCTTAGATCAAGTAGAAGATGTAATTTCCGTTGAAAGTTCACTATGTAAAGATGATGAAAAACACAGAGATGCTGAGAGGTGCCCCAAATCCGATCTTGTTCTAAACCGCCTATCAACAAGTTCCGAACAAAATAGGCCTACGAAAGACTCTAATTTTAATTTTCTTGTGTTGGAGGTATGCACCAGTTAGCTTATCAATTCCTTCTTCCTGGGAAGCACTACAGTCCATTGACACAATTATGTTTTAACATCTGCATCATAGGTTTCAGAAAAGCATGGACCTGCCGAATCTTCAGGTCCTCAATCCTCTTTCAAGGTATGTATAATCTTTGAGTGACTTGCATTTTTTAATGCAAACTACTAAAGGGCTTTGGTGTAATTGCATCCCAGGTGCTGCGCTTATTAAATGAGCAAAGTGGAGCTGAACGGTCCTTGCAATTGTGGGATGAATGGTAAGTACACAGAGATTGGTGCAGAAACAAGTGACTTTTTGATGTTTGAATCTAAGATTACTCATGGTATGATGGAATTAATCCTTGTTACATTTATTGATCAACTGCTACCACTATATTTAGTCTTATGCTCTACCATTGTGGTTTTGGCACTTTATGGCCCACTATCTGGAATATTTGATAATTCATGCTATAAGTTTAAAGCAAGATAACCTTAATTCCTTATAATTATAAATCCTCAGTGCCTCTTATATTCGCAATCCAGTAACTGCTGAATTTTATAAACACTTAGCTAAAATTAGTTTTTCCAATGATTTTCAAAATTTAACCAGTACTAGTAATATCCTTTTTTCCTCAGATCTGCCACTGCAGATCAGTCATATTCATATGCTCCCATATGCATTTTTTTGCATCGCTCATGCTATTTGTATTCCTTAAGTGTGAGTATCCATTTCTGGAGGCTAACATTTAGAAAGATATGCTAGGTTATTATGCTCTGCTATGGATGAGGTTGTACTATTCCCACTTAAAATGTGTAAATGTAGCAATTTCTACACCATTTCTCATATTTTCCTGCCACTGATAATTTTTCCTTCTAGGTACTTTAGTGTTGTTGCACCCGGAGATACTGTTCATGTCATTGGTGAATTTGATGCCCAGGGGAAGTGTGATGTGAATCATGACAGGAATTTTCTCATCGTCCACCCAGATATCTTGGTATCAGGCACTCGGGTATTACTAACAAGTCATTGTTTGTTCTTTTAGTTGTCTACTTCTTCTTATAAGTTGTAATTTGAGGGCTGTGGTTGTGGTACTAACTATTAAGTTTGATACTCCGTCTTTAACCTGTAGCCTAAATGTTTTTCTGATTGTTTCTGAAAATTGTCTTACTATAGGTTTCCACTAGTTTCAGCTGCCCAAGGCGCACTGTCCTTGATGAGAGGATAAAAAGCATTGAGCATTCACCTGCAGCATTGATGGGTACCTTATTGCATCAGATATTTCAGGTTTGAAATAGCAATAGTAAACATACGCTGGATGGATAGCCTACTTGGCTGTGTTATGTTTTTTTTGTTGAGCAAATATAATTCTTTTTTTCTTCCAGGCTGGCCTCGTAAGTGAGTTCCCCACGAGAGAATTTTTGGAACAATATGCCAGAACAGTGCTTCAGAAAAGTCTAGAGAGTCTTTATGCATGTGGAGGTAGAGGTAGAGACTTTAAGTATCTCTTGTTTAATTTTACTTCTTGAAATTTGCTGTCACATTATTCATCTTTGCAGTTGGGCATGTGAAACTTTGGTTTTACTTGTACTTTTCTAGTAGCTTGACATAATCATTATGCATCGATTATCAGCTTGTCTCTGGACTCCTAACTCCATTTCCTGGGAATTTTGCAGTGAATGAAAATGATATCTACAAGACTTTGATTGAGGCAATCCCAAAATTATTGAATTGGATATCATGCTTTCGAGATTCACAGGTAGATGAATGTTAGTGCTAAACAGTTTTTATTCAGGTGCTATGCATTTGAATATTGTAGAATAACAGAAGAATTATCCAAAGATTTTGTTGTGACAGAATTACCACCAGAAACCTGTCCATAAGTCTATGTGCAGATAGATCAACTCTTCAACACTTATGTGGATCGTGGGGCCTGTTTAATCACTACATGGTTCTGTCAGCATGAATTTGTTTTACCTGAAAAACTTTTATATTCTGTTAATGTGCCTTTGTACAATCATGGGCGACCTATATGTCCTGAAAACTAGATTGTAGACTTATTATACCATAGGTGATAACTTCCATTTTATACAAAAGGCAACTAATAGTGATGTGTCTATGGAATGATACTGCTTTATTTGAATCTTTCCCTCAAGAATTACAACCTTTGACATGGGTTAAATGTTACACCTTTTTAGGGTGCCAAAAGTCCAAGGATTGATTTTAAATGTGATGAAGGTTTAAAGAAGATCCAAATTTCTGAGGTAAGGGTTTCTTATTTATAATCATCTGCTAGAGTCAGTAATTTCTTATCTATAATCACATGCTAGAACAAACAAATTTAGCTTGCATCTCAATCACATAGGCATTCATAAGTTAATTTTCGTGAAACATAAATCATCTTCATTTTTACTTTGTATATTAGCTGGAAAGCATTGTGCCAAATTAGGGTGTTGGTCTTCAAGCATTATATGCAACCTAGATATAAGTATATCAACTCAAAAGAGCACTTGTTCTAAAGTTAAAAGTTGTCCTATCATCCAGTCAAACTAGTTAATTATCAGCAAAGAAAATACAAGATTTACTGGTCTCCTGAACATATAGAGACATCTTCATATTTTCATACATTGCTTTTAATTTCTATGTCCACTTCATATTTTTGCTCATCTGACCTCTTAAGGTTTAGTTAGAATACTGATTATTCCGCTGGATGATTATGCAAGTGACTGTGTATACTTCAAAATTTGTAGGTAATTGACATTGAAGAAATGGCTTGGGCCCCAAAATATGGATTGAAAGGGATGATTGATGCTTCCGTGCGAGTAAGGATTAATACAAACTCTGCAGAATCTAGTGAGATAATTATGCCTCTAGAGTTCAAATCTGGGAAGGGAACTAGTGGACAGGTAATTTATATGAAGTCCATATTTGTGAAAGAGCAGCACAACATGCATTTGTAGCATGATGGAATCTCCTTGAATGTTATCTGATGGACTTTTCCTAAATATCCCCCTCAGGACCTGTTGTAACACTCCTCTTGCACATTTTTTCATGTTATGCAGACAGCTATGGAGCATAATGCACAAGTTATGTTATATACTCTCCTGATGTCAGAGAGGTGTGTTATTCTGCAAGATGTTTCTTCCCCCTAATAGTTTCATTTCTTGTTTGTTTTCTGATTTAATGTTTCCTCCTTCAACATTGTTATTTTTATCCTCTTTTAGATACATGAAGAATATTGAGTATGGTCTTCTGTATTATCTTCATACCGATCAAACACAGGTTACTGTCAGCAACTTTAAGTGTTCTTGATTTTTTTTTTCCACAAAACTCTCTTGTGACTTCATTATATTTGTTAATTTTGACATGAAATATTTGTTCAGGGAATTTCTGTTAAGAGATCTAACACAATTGGGCTCATTATGCGCCGCAATGAACTTGCAAATGATCTGCTTAAGGCATCAGTGACTCAGCAATTGCCACCAATGTTACAAGTATTTGGATCTATGATTGTTATTTTATTTAAATTTCTGATAAAATCTTTTCATTAGGTACAGTTTTTAATCCAACCCATTTGTTTGCAGAGTCCAAATATGTGCAGAAGTTGTCGCCACCTTAGTGTCTGTACGATCTACCACAAGGTCTGTCATCCTACTCTCATATAGACTATCCTAGGTGCTTAAAAACTAGATTATTATATAACGGCATCCACAAAAAGATATGAGAAGAATGTGCATTCTGAGCTAAATGAGTCATTGCTTTAACAGTAATATGATCAATTTGGTGTATTCATATGGTATAAACATGCTTTAATTAAGAGATCAAATACCCTTGACTGGCTTTTTCTCCTCTCATTCATCATATTCATTCTAGCAACTGCATTAATCTCAACCTTTCAAATTATATTAAACAAACAGGTTCATCTAATTGGAGCAGTGAGTTTCATACTTGAAAACAGGCTCTCATAATTATGCCAATCACCACATTCGTCAAATTATTTATAAGGCAGGGAATTAGGACAATCTTGAAGAACTAATGAACTACTAGTGAATTTTTGTACTTAGTCCTTCAGACACTTGGATGTCAACATTGATACAGAGCTAATTAAAAGTAGTATTAACTTGATGCATTAAACATTTCATAGTGCAGCTAATAATTTCTTTATTATTTTTTAGATGTCAGGTTGAGGCAATTTTACTTCTATAATAGCTCGGTAATGTTAATGTTGTGAGAAGTTCTCTTGATTTAAACTTAGGCCAGACACAACTTCATGCTGGAGCAAAGAATTAATCAGAAGATAGGAAGAGGCCTAGATCCTAAAGGATAAATGATACATCTTTCTTATAAAAAAAGGACAATGACACATTCTTAATGTACTTAGGATTTGACTCATTTACCATGCACCATTTTCCACAGGCATTTAAGTATTCTCGAATGATTTGTGTCATTCAAAACTTTTATCTTGTTAAGTGTGTTTGATTGTGAAGGCATATGGTGGAACTTCTGAAGGAAGTGGACTAGGTGATGTGTATGATTCACTTGTCTCCCATTTAACCACCACACATACTCTTTTTCTTCAAAAATGGGAGAGATTAATTGATTTGGAGGCTAAACATTTGGAGGTATTATAATTGAGTTGCTACTATTACACTTAAGTCTTGGAAGGCAATATATGATGTTACTTTTTACCATCTAGATTGTGAAGAAGGAAAGCTGGTGCTCAGACACTTTGAGGAATGACCACCACCCCACAAGCCTATCATCTCTGGTTCTTGACACTTCAGTTAAATCATCAGAGACAAAAAAATTTAAGGGCAATCGATATGTTTATCGCTTTGTGCGTCAAGAATTTCCCACGCTTGACACTGAACAATCAAATGGAGATTCTTTAAATTCTTCCCCTCCCTTGGAATATATTTTCAGGAGTGGAGACTATGTGGTATGTTCTTTACTATTTCCTGTGTTCTTTTCAAGTTATCATCTTTCCCACTCTTGTGGGGACAAACTTGTTTGCATACTTACAAGTCGGGATTTAGTGCTTTAGCATTATATGAGTTGCATTTTTTTACTTTATGTAAGTTATATGCCAGCTAAACTCTGCTGATTAAAATATATTGGTCATGCAACTAGAACGGTACTTTTAGTTGTTTCTCACATTAACATGAATTAAGCATGTTTATCATTCTCCAGTAAATAAATACGGAGTGTGGCTGCAGTAACACTTTTATCTGCAGCAAGTTGTTGACTGATGTATTTCTAAGTTGCTTTGAATAATGAGCTCTGATGACAATAGCATGATTCATATGCTTTGATGATACCATATTAGTGCTTTAATGAATCTCTCTCTCTCTCATATAGTCAGTCTGGCCTCTGCAGCATTCTTATATAATGATCTTCTAGAAGTTACAGTGCTTTTATAGATTAGTTGCCGTGTAACTTTTTTTTGTGTACTGCTCTTAACATAACCACAATTCACCGTCTCTTAACATAAACACAAGGTGATATATTCACCTTGTTTCCCTGAACAGAGTGGTTTATTACGATTAGCATTTCAAGGTTGCATGTGCTGTTGATTCATTAATGATTGAAATTTTGTGAGTTGTATTTACACTTTACAGCACATGCTAATATCAAGAATCTGAAAACATTTCCATTTTATTCTACAGATACTAAGCACTGAACTGAATCACCTACGAGTTGCTAATGGGGTCATTGTAGATAGCGGTAACTCCCATGTCTCTGTAAGTACTTCAGTTTGGTTCTTGATTTGTCATTTCCAAGATTAACATTAACTTATGATTGCATTTCCTGCTTCCTTAAGAAAAGGAAAGAAGTATTGAACCAAAAAAAATTCAGCAGCATGAAATTACTTACATGAATACTATTGAGTTATAAGATCTATTATCATCAATAATAAGCATAATCAGACATCTTGTCCTTTTATCTTTTAGGTATCTTTTGCAAAACGATTAAGGCTTCCAGGACATAGTCCCGGGTCAATGGTGGAAGATCTTTGTCAGCAATCCTGGCGAATTGAAAAGGATGAAAGTATGACATCATTTGCAATCATGAGGTCAGCAAAAAATTCTCATTTTTCACTTAGTTTCTCATACTTTGTCACACAACCAAAACAACAATGCAACATCCGAACTTTATTAGGTACAATCTTATTCAACTATTTCTGCACAATGAAAATAGCTGTGGTCTGAGGAAAATGGTTGTTGATCTTGAGGTAAATTTTCTGTATTTTAAGTGCACCCCTTACATCAGTTCCTCTTTGAAGTCACACAGTATCCTTCCAATGTTTGTTTACTTTTTGCATTGGTTGCAGATGCCCAGATTTGACAGTGGCTGCATATTTAGTCAAGATCCTGCTATTTCATACGTCTGGTCTGAGAAAAGTTTGAATGATGATCAAAGAAGAGCTATACTCAAGGTCACATCGAATTTAATCTAGATTTTCTGGTGCATAACTTTATTTAAAGATATTTATGCATTTCCTTCGAACATCCTAAAGTTGTTATTCCGCATATGAGAAAAAAAAAAAACAATTTGTTTTACTTTTTTTCTTTTTTTTAGTTGCTGAATCACTGATAACTGTGTTGTCTAATTTTTTCAGATACTCACAGCCAAGGATTATGCCCTGATTCTTGGAATGCCTGGAACAGGCAAAACATCCACCATGGTACATGCTGTGAAGGCATTGTTGCTGAGAGGTGCATCCATTTTGCTCACATCTTACACAAACTCTGCTGTTGACAATTTACTAATAAAACTGAAAGCTCAGGTCATAATTTATCCTTGCTGCATTTTTTTTTTATGATATTGGGTTGTAGACTTGAATAGCTTTTGAACTTCTAATTACCAACCATGGAGATAATGGTAGCAACAAGGCTATAGTTGTCTTGATCTATGGACTTAATGATAGATGTTATTGCAAAGATTGTTATTGCCAGCATGGTTTCCGAAAGCATTCGTTATTATCTAGTGTCTACATTGTGACTACTATTTGATTTATTTCTTTACTAGTTCTAGTTTTTCCTTCTTGTTTCCATCTTCAATTAGGTTCTATTGCATGATTCTTTGAGATGTTCTGCAGGGCATAGATTTTATAAGAATTGGTAGGTATGAGGCTGTGCATGAGGAAGTTCAAGAGAATTGCCTATCAGGTTGGATTGTAGGTCTACGATAGTATTGATTCATTTACAAGCTGAATTATTGACTTCCTAATACTATTCAAACTTTGTTGTGACAGTAACAGATATGGGTAGCACTCAAGAAATTAAGGAAAAACTAGATAAAATCAAGGTTGTTGCAGTTACTTGCTTGGGAATAACTAGCCCTTTGCTTACTAACAAGAGATTTGACATATGCATTATGGATGAAGCAGGACAGATAACACTACCGGTATAGCATACGCATTCATAAATGAATCTAGTGCACATGAATGTTTGTTGATTTTGTATGATATAACATAATATTCAAATCTGTTGGGAAAACTACATTGGAAGAGAGAAAATCATTCCCTTTATGTTTGGGATTCTTATTTTTGGTTTCATCCAAGTTATGTTTAGTTAATATCTTATATCCAAATTATAGGATTTCTGTTACCATATACCAACCAAATAACATTGCAACTAAAGATGGTGCCACTGGCTCTGGATGCCAAGAAGTGGACCATATTGGAAATAGCAAACTGGGAAGCATCCAGTAGGACCAAACTTAAACATGTATATGCAACTGCATAGTTGTGCAATATTATGATGCATATCCTCTTGATTCATATGTTTTTCAAGATTTCTCTTGTTCTTCCTTTTTTTTACACAACGAAGATTCACTCTGTATGTTTGTTTTTAAGAATTCTCATCTAGTTGATGATAAGTTTGTTAATAATAGACATCTCCCAACTCAATGAGCTTAAATAATGTGGCCGATATAAAGAGGAGTCCATAGTTAAGTGCTAAATAAAATACTTCCTGTGGACTTGAGATTTTGGTTTCTTTGGCCATCAAGATCTATTTTAAATTTGAGATGGTGAAAGATAAACATCAATTGGAACATCTTAAAGTTGGCAATGGATGCTTGAATTTATGGAGTTCATTCCACATGTATCCTTCTATAATTCTGCAGATATGGGTAGTATCTGCAATCTTGCATTAAGTTGCAAGTATAATTTGTTGTGACATGATTTAAGACATGTCTTTTTTTTTTTTAATGAGCTAGGGGAGTGGGGTAGAGGGAGACAATAAAGATTAGAAAATTTAGGCAATCCGATTTTGAACCTTGGACAACCCAATCTGCACTTTTACAAAGGTGCAGATTCCACTTGAGCTACAAAGCTCGTGGTTGATTTAAGACATGTCTCTTTTGTAATATTTTGTTTTCTTGTTCATATCTCTTACTGCTACTTTCTGCATCAATTTCTGCATTATTTTGTTTGTTTGATGTGTATATTGAGATTAATGTAATCCCATTACTTAATCAGGTATCCTTGGGCCCACTCACATTCGCATCAAAATTTGTTCTTGTTGGGGATCATTATCAATTACCACCCCTTGTCCAGGTGCACATATTTTTTCTCTATAATGCTCCCCTGCCTCTACCGAGGTATTGCTGACTACAACATATGTTGTACCATTTGATATCAGAGTCCAGAGGCTAAGGATAATGGAATGAGTGTGAGCCTCTTTTGTAGGCTCTCAGAAGCACATCCACAGGCTATTGCAGCTTTGCATTGCCAGGTACTCAATTATTAGTTCAGTATTAACCACCTTCTCTTTGCTTATTTACTCAATGCAGTTTTTTGTAAAATATGCAGTACCGGATGTGTGCAGCCATAATGGAACTGTCAAATGCTTTAATATATGGAAATAGATTGCGTTGTGGTTCTACAGAAATACAGAATGCAAAGCTCAAGTACAAGTGCTCAGCTTCTGCACCTGCATGGCTGATGAAGGTCTTCACCAAATATTCTTCTCAATAAATAATATAGTTTTCTTTTGCTAAGTTAGGGAAGATATGCCATTTAAAGTAACCTGACCTTGAAATCTACATCATACACCAAAGATTTCAAATATTCTTTTATCTGGTAATTACTACTGAACACCATAGAACCTATGAGATTCCAAAAGAATGTCGATTCTCACTCCTGGAACCTAATTGCATGAACTGAGCGGCTGCTAATCACCTTAATCCTTAGCTGTGGAATTTCGAAGTTAATATTGTTTCTGTTGAATTTGTGTGGCCTTGGGCTAACTTGGTTAGCATTCAGCAGGTCCTGAACCCAAACCAACCAGTGATATTTATCAACACAGGTTCATTCTGCAGTTTCTCTTCACATCTTCATATTGAAAATGTAATGATTATGCATAAGCTTGTCAGCTTGACCTATTAACCGTTGTTTTTCCTACCGTAGATTTGTTACCTGCATATGAGACTAATGATCGCAAAGCCATAAACAACCCGATTGAGGCATATATTATTGCAGAGGTGAAGATTCCCTATTTATCCTCTCTTAACTAGAGAACTTTAATATTTTTTTTATTATAAGATTTTTGTTGGTTAAACCTTTTTAGTATCTTATTAATCAATGAATTTGTTTTCTAAAACAGATCATTAAGGCTCTGGTACTTAGATGTATTGAAGGGCAAGATATAGGCATCATTACTCCATATAACTCTCAGGCAAATCTCATTCGAGGAGCTGTTTCTGAACCTGTAGAGATACACACCATAGACAAATATCAGGTTAAACTCTTCTTTTATCAAGTTTTATCTCCATGACTAATGATATAGCCTAGTTTGATGTTCTGGACTGTGCTAAGTGGGTAACTCCAGAGAGTTCTTAGAGTTATATTGGTTTGCTTCTAGCAATTGCTGTAGATGCAATCCATTTCTAGCAATGGGGAATCATTAATATTATTTTAGTGACATCTGCATGCTTAAAAGTTTATCATGATGTTGAAAATTTTAAGCTTTAATTGTGTGTTTGTATTGGTTTATATAAACTTTTGTTGTTTGCTGAACTCATTGAGAGGACAAGAATCCATTATGCCCCAAGTTTTCAAGAGAAATCTTATGTTTACTTTCATCCAATGTTATTAGTACCTACTAGGAAAAACGTCAGCCATATGTACTTGTTTTACTTCATCACATGAATGTGGAAGACTCCTAATGCTTCTATCATTTTTTCTCATATGCATCATTTACAGGGAAGGGATAAGGACTGCATATTGGTGTCCTTTGTGAGGTCCTCTGAAAATCCAAGGAATGGTTCGTCTTCTTTGCTTGGAGACTGGCACAGAATTAACGTTGCCCTTACACGTGCCAAGGTTCGTTCAGTTGGCTATCTTTGTTCGATGATCACAAATACTTGGAGGTTGAAAACATTCATGAAACGTGGTTGACTCATTTTCTCTTAATTGTTGAACAGAAGAAGCTGATCATGGTGGGGTCTTGTGCAACTCTTGCAAAAGTGCCACTGCTAAAACTCTTGATTGAGAAGGTGGAAGAGCTTTCTGGTATGTTGGTCGTTTCCAAGAAGGATATCAAATATCCACTTGAGCTTAAGAGATGCTCCCACTACAATTGAGTGTTTCTGCCTTAATTTTTTTGGATGTAGCAATTGTAATGGCCAATTCTGTCGAATGCATTAATGTCAATAAATCTCCTGTTCTCTACCTCCACATCCTTTTCCTGTAAAGACCAAACATAATTCA
The DNA here is from genome assembly GCA_954870855.1 of Scutellaria minor. Lineage (NCBI taxonomy): Eukaryota > Viridiplantae > Streptophyta > Magnoliopsida > Lamiales > Lamiaceae > Scutellaria > Scutellaria minor. The sequence continues at coordinate 22,261,871 of OX940728.1, forward strand.
GGATGCGATCACAAAATTCAGAGCCAAAGCAAAGGAAAAACGAGGATCCTAATCAAGAAGATCAAACAAGACAAAAGATCGAATAAAGATAAAAAGAACCATAATTAGCTCAATTTTTCTAGTAACCCTACATTTCACTTTAAAATTTTAATTTTATAGAATACAACTTCATTACTTTAGAGTGAACTTATATATTTATACCAATGAAAGTAAGGGGGAATAAATAAATAAATACCGCATTGGAATAAATACGAATCTATATAAACAATGAAAAGAAGACAATTTACAGATACAATTATACAAACGAATCAAAAATTAAAAAAAAAAAAAAAAGTGAGAAAAAAACCATGTTTAGCTGGTGTAATATATATATATATATATATAATTCAGCAGATATATTGAGTAGCTCATAGCTCAAAGTATACAAGTTTTAATAATTTATCCTAATATAACCTAATACAATTAGTAAATTTAAATCATTATTTGTTGATATTTTTCCCTTCAAAATTGCCTCCACATCCTCAACCTTGACTGAATTAAGCGCATTTTTTAACAATGTTCTAAAATTTTCTAAAATTTATTTACCACTAGTCGATTCTAAAATTTGTTTACCGCTAGTCGAGTGTTTGACCGGCAAACGCTAGTTGAATGCTTGACCAGCAACTAGTGCTTAGGATGCTTAGTTGGAGTTTGGGTGGTGCAAGACGTTATATTTAAATTAAATAGATTTTTATTATTTTAAATATATATTTTTTTTTTTAATTTTTAAAAAATATTTTGGAACTCATATATATAATTTTCGAATTATACCTAATTAAATAATCATAATTTGATAGGAGCTTGCATTGAAAACACCGATATTTCATTCACTAAAAAGAAAAAAAAATGTATTTTATGCCTAGCCTCCACCTGACGCCTATAATGACTCAATAGGCATAAATCGATACCGCTAAGAGCTACCTAATGCCTAGGACACTACCCAGACGGACGCCTAGACTGATCTTTAGAACATTATTTCTTAAAAACTAAATCCTCCTGATTAAAAATTTAATCCTTATATAAGTCAATAAATAAAAAGAAAATTTTCATACAAAAAAGAAAGTATACGAGTTAACCAAATAAAAGTAGAGACCTAATTCAACAAACAAAAGCGACACAATAAGTTTTTATCGCATGGATATACATAAGCGTTAATCATTAGACTCATTACCACATCTGCAGCCTAATAACTTTGGTTCGAGCAGAATATGATTGGAACATATTAAAAGTTCCAATCATGCATCAATAGTTCAAAGTGGACAACTTTTTTTAGAGGCTACTAAAAACAATGAAACAATGCTATTAAATCCAAATCAAAATACCTTGCAAAAACGAACTTCTCTATGTTTAACTTACAACAAAATCTAATCATATTAATTAAAATGATTTCAACTCACCATTTGGCAACTGCCATGATATTAAGCCTTCTGCGTGTACTAAGCTCACACATTAATGTAGTCAATTGAGGCAATTAAATTTCTCTTGATCACACACTCAGTCAAAAGAAATAACTTCTTCAGAGACATCCAATAACTCCTCGATCTCCACTTCCTTGGCCTCGTACTCTTCTTCCTCATCACTAGCTTCCCCATCACGCAGCTTCTGCCTCTCCAGCTTCTCTTCTTCATGCAATCGCTTCCATTCAGCGACCCACCTTTCCCACTCTTCCTTCAACGCCTTCCTCTTCTCACGATCCTGCTCGCTTAGCAACATTGAAACATCTTGATCCTCGGCTTCATATTTCTTGCTATATTTCTTTAAGTTCTTTGCAATTTCTTCTTCCTTCTCGAGGCTCAAGAAAGATGGGGGCCTTGGGCGCCACAAGAACTGCAGATAAAACCAGTCCAAATGAGAACACCAGGGGTAAAGTAGTCACACAAGAATGTTCACCCATATGATCACTCACTGCAACTTCAACGAGCTTACCTGAAAGAAATGATCCTTAAGAATTCTGTACAGTAGCTTGCCATTGAAGGACCATACATTGAACCCATTCTCCATCTCATGAACAGATGTAACTGCTGTAACGACGTACCTATAAAAAAGCAATTAAAGGCAAAGATGAATAAGGTGATAAACTAAGCATTATATACGAATCAATTACCTTACAAAACAGTAGCATACACTACTCCACTATCTAAAAGCAAATGGCAATAACAATTCTACAATCCAGTAACAATGTACCAACAGTGAATAGGTTGAGTCCCTCCATCTCATATGCCAAATAACAATTTCAAAATGTAACCAATACCTTCCAGTAGGATCCCACTCAACATCTGTCGCCATGAAGTGCTCAGCTTGGGCCATGGTCTCAAGCTCATCAACATTGTAAAACTCCAACTGCCCATTGAAGCCTTTTAGCCCGGCCAGTATAATAAAGCGGCCAGCTGGGGACCAGTAAAGAGCATTTGCCTGCTTGCCCTTTAGAGTAGCGAGCTTTGAAACCCGACCAGTGTTAGTGCCACTACGCATGGAGTAGAAGCTCACATCAGGCCTTGGGTTATCACCATGAATAACTGCAAACCTGTGGCCTTTTGGCTCCCAAGCGAATGCAATAATCTTATCATTCTTGTTATCAAGCTCAAGAACTTCAATAGGTATGTCCCTTTCTTTGATCCTGAAAAGTTCAAAGCCTGTATATGTGCTCTTCTTGGTTTTTGTGTAGCGATCAACTTTAACAGCAAGGTAGTCCCCATTACTTTGCCAATACATTTTACAATCACTGACACTGAAGAGATTCTTCTGCCTCAACTCCTCTTTACTGGGGATTTGCACAAGACTCACCTGAAAATTTATTTTTTGAAGCATAATAAGTCTGATATATCTGCAGGGCAGAAAGGAGACAATTACAAATAGTGTGAGAGCTCACCCTAGCAGGTTGATTTCCTCCACCAAGTTCGGGAACAAAAAGTGAAAGAATCGGATCAGTCGGTGACCAACTGAAGTCAACAACATTTTCAACCTTCATAGATTTCTTGTCAATAAGAGTAAAAGTTTCAGTTTCATAAACAGAGACGACATTTTTCCCTATTCTGGCAAAGTACTTGTCATCTTTCCCACCACCCCACCTGAAAATATCACACTTTCAACAAATTAGACAACACCATAACCCAACCAGAAATAGAAAGAATCACTCTTTCTATGTTGAGTGGTTGTATGACGAGAAATGGAGAAATTTATGGGAACAAGACCATCAATTTGAATAGCAAATAACCTGAAAACAGGCCAAGACACACCGCTGACACCACCTGTTCCTCCAACAGCAAACTCATCAGCACTTCCTCTGAAATCTCTCATAACTTTCCCCGTCCTCACATCAAAGATGTTTATGACAACCCTCTGTGAATCCATATGTACTTAGTAAAATTCATTTACCTTAGAAATTCATTACAATGACACCTTCAAAGTGGTAATGTACAGAAAGAATATAACAAGATATTTACATGAAATGTACAAAAAGAATAAAACAAGAAATTTACATGAGTGTCACGGGGATTGCTTGGCTCATGACTGCTGTACGTCACCAAAAATCTCTCACCAGGTGAGAAGTCTATCAGTTTTACCTGCATAACCACACTATTAAAGCGAGAAAAAAAATACAACAGAAACAAAACTCTCTGCAACACACCTTAAGCAAAAAACTACCTGGGCATGAGCATATCGCATCATGCGGTTAAAAGTGGTTGCACCACCCCAAACTGCAGCACCCTGCCTGTGTACTGTGGCCAAGTAAGTCCCCAGTGGTGACCATTGCACAAAACTTTCTGTCCAATACTGCAGCAAGAACACATCAGAAATAAATCATAAGAAACTATAATGAACTCTAAACAGGCATAAGAAAAAAAATAAAAATCAGTTATTAAAGTATAAATTACTATAAATGAAAACATCTGCCTATTTCAAAAGCAACTCTAATGCCAGGATAGATGAACAGGGAAAAGGTTGAAATATGAAGTTGACTTACAGATCTTTTGTAAACAGGCTCAGGTTTTGATTGTCTTGCATCATTCCACAAAACCTCAGTATCTGATCCAGCACGAATGACAAACTGATCTCTGGCTTTTTCATCCGTAAGCCATTTTTGCAGATTCTCCTGTAAAAATTGACAAGTTGTAAATGAAAAATTAGGAAGAAACTCTATAAAATGAAGATATCAACGCCTTTCACTTGAGAGAGACTGACCCCTGGAGTATAAGGTCTGGTTTCTGGAGGTGCCCACTCCTCTGGAACCCTCAAGAACTTCTCAATGTCATCAAATAGGTTGACAGCAAAAATGTGGGACCTATCTAATTTGTAGCCATTAGTCTTTTCTTTAGCTAATTCAGCTTCCTACAAAACAAAACAAAACAAAAAAAAAATTGGTTTCTTTAATGGATATGAAGTTCATTATTATATTGAGCTATTCAACAAAAGCATCTACAATATGCCTAATTATTTTTCCAACATTCAAAGGTAAATTTACTGTGGGATTAGGGCTTAGTTTTTTGTTGTCATAGCACAATGTACTGATTCTACTCTTCTGTTAATCATCTCATCATAATCATGTCCATACAGTACTTTCTTCTACCCACAAATTAGCAAGCAATAACAAATCCAAATACTGATAAATTTTCAATCAACTCACAAATGGTTCAATCAAAATTCTCCACACAGTAGTAGTATGAGAAAAGTATGAACAAACATGTTACCTGAGGAGTGCTAAACTCAACGAAGCAATAACCTAGGGTTTTGTGAGTGTCGGGATCCTGAGGCATATACAGCCCATCTTGAACAATATTGCCAATTTGACTGTATATTTTTCGAATAACACCTTCCAGTTTCTCAAATTTTTCTTTGGGAACCACCGGCAAATTGTCCACCACTATTATGTTCCCGAACCCCTCTTCGAATTCCTCAGCCTCCCCAACTTTCAAATCCTCATCATCACTACAAAAAAAAAAAAAAAAAAAAAAACGATCGATTAAAAATTGAAATCAATGAATACCGTATGTCTGGTGAATCGAATTAATACCTGATGATGCCGAAGTTTTCGCCTGTGGGTAGGTGAATAGAATCGAGATCGAGAGAGTCTAGGTCGACGTTTAGTCGGGCAGCGGTGGCGCGTATATCTTCCATCGACATCACGTCTGCCATGGCTGGATACAGAGAGCAATGCGATAACTTTGCAGAAAGATAGCTTGCCTTTGCTGAAAGAAAAAATTACGTCGCTAGGGTTTTTGAGTGATGGTAAGTACAGATGCGTTGTTGCTTGGTTCTAGTGGGCTGGGCTGCCAGTTTTTATTAAGGCATATTTGTTAGGCCTGTTCAAGTATAGTTCTGATAGCTTTAGGCATCTAAAAGTTTTTGTAGAAGTGGAATTCTAATAGCTCAACAACTCTTCAAAATTTGATATTCATTCTTTTTTTTAAAAAAATTATTAAATTAAATGTATATTTATTTTGATAATATTTATAGGACTTTACAAATGGCAATTTCTGATGGGCTAGCAAAATTTAGCTATCTACATCTGCTCGTTTTTTTAAGAAAATCTAATTCGACCCCATTCGGATCACGTTTCATATAATACAAAAATATTATCTAATACACATTAAAATATGAGTAAGTCTCATGTGTACTTGATGCATATGCAACTCGTGGTCGGGTCGACTCGAATCCGTTTTTTTTTTGTCCCGACTTTTATATTATATTAGTTATATATTTATATTACATTAGTCATATCTTTATGTTACATTAGTCATACATTTATGTCTAGATATCATAACCTTAATGCAATATTTTAACTTAAAAAAAAATAATTGATCTTTATACTATTTAATCATACATTTATATTATATTAGTCATACATTTATATTATATCAACTAGCAGTGTACCCACGCGTTGCGCGTCTTGCAATATAATTCAATTACTTTAATATAGTACAATTTTAATCATAATTACATAATATATGAGCATCATATATATATTTATATATATACACACTGTTGAATAACACTATTTATAATAGTACAATATAAAGCCGTATATGTCTGATTTTATATTTCAATCATTATTGTTTGGAATTTTACGTATATGTCTATTGATCATGGAATAGTTGTTTCACCGATTGTTTTATAAAACCGTATCTATCTTTTGAGGAGAGCTTTTTTTATATAATTCTCTAACTTCCAATTCCATTAATTCAATATTTAGAATGTCAAATTACTGATTATGAGACCAAATTCCTTCGCACTATACTTAATTAGCTCATTTCTTTTTTCAATTGTTGGCTTGTTGTGAATTTTCAAAAGTTAATTGTGCTCCTATAGAAGAATCATCTAAAAGCTCTTAGGAAACCCAATAAATACTTGACTTTTATTCTCAATTCTTTGAATTGGTAGTTTTTTTTTTTTTCATTTTTCCAGGGTAATCAAAATGAAAATTTATGAATATACAAATAATTGAGGTATGTACCTTGATTGATATAACTCAAATTTTCATATGGATGAATCCATCCCAACCATAAACTCCTAACAATTGATATTGGGAAGGTACAAAAACTTCATCATAGATCAGAGAAGAAAAAAGTAAGAGGAAAAGGAGGAGAACTAAACGAAAATTTAGAAGACTATCTCACATATGTGAAAGTGTTTTTGTTGAAACAACCACACACATCTTTACTTATATAATCCAATGGCTTGTAGGGAAAGTCTGATTCAAGAGTCTTGGAGAGAAAGACAATCCAATGACTTGTAGGAGAAGCCTAATTTAAGATCCTTGGAGAAAAAAACAATCTAATGGCTTGTAGGGTAAGCTTGATTCAAGAGACTTGGAGAGAAAAATAAATTAAAAATTATTGAGTCATGAAACATTAAAAGAAAAAAAAAATATTTACACAGTCAGTATTGTGATGTGACATTTTTTAGCGGGAAAATGGCATTCCGGTAAATTTTTCCAACTTACCTGCTATTAGTATAGTATAGATGATACCTTCATGTACAAATATCATACATTTATGTAATACTTTAACTCAAAAAAAAAAAAATCCTAATTTCGACACAATTTGTACAAGTTTACTTTTATGTGATATTACTCATAATTTTATATAATATTATTTATATATTTATATCAATATAATCATACATTTAAATAATATATAAATGTACAACTAACATACCTAAAAGATATGATTAACATAACTAAAATATATGAATAATATAACTAAAATGTATGAAAGATATTAATAGTTGTTTAAAAATATTTTAAGTTACAGCTAAAAACCCTATTACATATGACTAACATAATATAAAGATAGGATTAACATAACGTAAAGATACAATACCTGTGAGCGAGTTTGTGTGGGTTACCCAGGCGCATGGAGGCGCATTCGGATGGGTTTTTGCCTTAAAATATTACTTAATACACATAAAAATATTATATATTTTCTTATAGTCGAACTCAACTCAAAATAAATATTATAATACAAAGTAGTACCTAATATATAAAAAAATATTACTTTAAACATACACAAAAAAATATTACATAATTTTTTATGTTTAACCCGACCCATCTTATGAAATGGGATCCATGAGATTATATCACCAAAAAAAATTAATAACTAATGTTGTCATTATTTTACTTTGGTCAATTCTTCTTAAATAACTAATTTTTATTCCCCCAAGTTATTCTAAAATTATCAATTAAGCCATGATTTTTATGTTGAGTGCAATTTTAACCACTTTCATGTGATGATTGCAAAGTTTTTCAGTAATATTATTTCAATTTTATACTCCCTAATTTACATCATCTAAAAAGTATTTAAAATTAGTTTGAATAGTAATCTGCACATCTTTCATGTCATTACACTTGTTACTTTTAATTCAATATCATTTTAAAAAGTGATCAACATTGCATTTAATTGATAAAATCGTGATTAGATTGATAGTATTTTTCAAAAAGACCAAAATGACAAAATGTCGCACATATTTGGATTTTTTGACCTAAATAAAAATAATAAAATCATTAAAAAATCCAGCTTAAAGAGCTGATACGAAATAAAAATATTGTGTTTAAAACTAATGATAACTCTACTTTTCTTCACATCAATGATTTTTTGTCCACAGTTTGCAGCTCAACTCCTAATATTTTTGCATATTGCAAAGATAACCTTTGATTAATCCTACTCAGCCTTTGATTAATCCTACTCAAAAGAGACAATTCAAAAAGTTTGCAGCTCAACTCCTAATATTTATGCAAACTGTATCCAGTATTCACCTCTAAAACCTGCAATAACTACATACATGTCATAAGAGAACTCAACTGCAACAAGATGCTGCTATCAGAAGAAACTCTGCAACTCAAAGCTCAAACTTTGGATGCTTCAACTGCTTATTCAATTGCTAAGAAATGTATATCAACAAAACCAGTATCTCATAATCAAATGCATCCAAATCAACAATGCCCTTTTATATATAGTAAAGCAAATCTTTAATCTTGAATAAGTACTTCTCTAAAAACTTTTGCAGCATCCTCTGGGAGAACAGGGTTTATGTAGCATCCACTTCCCAACTCGAACCCCCCCATCACTGTTAGTTGCGGAACTATCTGCATAAACCAGTGGGTAAAAGCTAGTTGTGTTGAATCCATCTGTAATGGAGCACTGTGAATCATTAAATTATAAGGCGGGTTGTTCAACTGCATAGACATCTTCACAAGCATAAGCTTCAACAAACTGCCAAGATCAGTTGCCTGTGATATTCAAAGGCTTAGAGTCATCGATGAGCCTTGACAAAGAATAACAAGTTCAAGTAACAATGCATGCATAGCGAAGAAGCAACTGAAAACGAGGGTATTACCTTATCATGATCGAGCTCGTGAAAATGAGAAGTGTGATCACGAGGGATTATCCATATCTCAAAAGGAAACATGGCAGCAAAAGGCACGATAGATATAAAATGTTTCGACTCATCAATTAATAAATTGTCCTGTCTAACTTGACAGAGGGCACATTTCCCTGTTTGCTCGAAATGTTGATTCATACTTTGAATCCTTGCAGAAACGGAGGGTGGAATAACTGGAAGTGCCATGATTTGACTATGTGAGTGGCTCATCGATGCCCCTGCTGTGGCACCGTGATTCTTGAAAACCTACATATATTCATCCAAGATAAACATCAATATCTAGATTTTCCAATCATCAAATGCAGATTCAATAAACTCAACTTATATTCTATGTTCCAAAAATTCTTCCAAGTTCCAAAATGTGCACAAACTTTACTAATGAAAACAACATTATCTAAACGACATTGAGCATATAACATTCTTGAAACTGATATTTTTCTGAGCTAAACAATCACTTTCGAGGATAATGTAGATACCTAAACTGCTATTTATCTTGCGGCATAAATCCTTGATTTATTAGATGTATCTAAAAAACTTCTTATAACTCAATAAACTAAGAAGAGGAAGAACCTGAACGTATTTAATGGAATCAAAAGCGCGAAGCTGGTCGATCCTCTTCTTATAAGCGAGTAAAACATCAGTGATCTGAGGCGGGGAAAGATCCGTCAGGTGGACCGAGTGAGCCGGCGACTCGATCACCACGTCGTGAAACCCGAACCCGGTCATCTGAACCGGACCTCCGCCATATTCAACATTCGGCGGCTCCAAATCGCGGCTAAGAGCAGGGTACAGATTCTGGATTACCCGAATTTTCCAATCGGAGGCAGATTCCGGCGGAAACCGGAATATTTCGGGCGCGCACTCATGCTCGTGACCGGCGCAGAAGGGGCATTCGGACTGGGCTTTAGAGTTAGAGTTAGTGTTGGTTTTGGACTTGAAATCGGAAGGCCGGCGAGCTCTGGCCGGAGAGAATATGACCCACCGATTGTGAACTGAGTCTTTCCGGATTTCGGGGCTCCGACTTGTTTCCATTGGCTCGCTTTTCTGCTATCTGTTGAGTGCTGAACTCTCTTTTGGCCCTCTCGCACTATTGTGTATCGAAAAAGTATACACGGTTCAGTCCAACTGTCCAATCCATTTCTTCCTTTTTTTCTTTTTTTAAACCCTTTTCCAAATTTGCATACATAAATAGCTAAAAGTTCAAAAACAACAATTAAAAAAAAAAAAGGTTAATCTATTTACAAACAAATTAAATAAAAAACTTTCTTGACATTTAAAGAGTGATTGAAAAAAAAAAAATTACTAGTAGTTTCACCTATTACCTATACTATGTAATTTTTTAAACTAGAAAATAGCTAAATCTCAAGGAAAAGTTTTATTTCTTCTGATCACCCTCTCCATACAGACAAATAGTGCATTAAACGTTTGAGAATTACACTTTTTGAAACTCTCATATAAGTTAATCCAAATTGTCTAAATGGTAATACAGAAACTTACCCCTTACAAAACTTTCCTGCTAGTCTACATCAGATGCAGAAAATAAAAATTGCTCTTGCAGTTACACTTCAACAATGCGGCAGGAATTCAATTATATTTTTGATTTGACATGAAGACATGTACACACAGAAATTACATTAACTAACATACTAATATTTGTACAGCAGGAATTCGTTTTTATCTCCGCAGTTTCAGTCCAAAGATCTGTTGCAAAATTGCAATCACAAAGTGGGAGCTCATGAGCGGTAGGAGATTCATCAGTCAATGCTCAAGCTCGAATAAGGTTCAAACCCCCCCTGAAAATTACGCATCATGACTCAGAAAATTTTGAGATCATTGTAAAAGAGCAAAACTGGTGACTCAGAAAACTACTTACAGCACAATCATCATGGACACGCCATATAGTTTCGCCTAAAAGGTTGGCCATGGATAAGATTGTAAGCTGTGGAAAATAGTTCTGCTCCGCAACTGGAATAGTGTTCGTTATGATAACCTCTTGAAATAGACCACTTGATAATCTCTCTACTGCCGGAGGACTGCAACAAGCAAGTTATAAACAAACTTTTGGGTAAGCTAAAATTATGGCTTCACATGAAGATCATAAGATACCATAGTGATTTAGGATCCAATCACTGCTACTCCAAACAAATAAAACACCATGCAGGTTAACGTGCAGAATTGAAAGTCCTGTCATGCCCAAAAACTATATCAAGCAGCTCAATGGAACATGGTGACATGACATGATCCATGTGGCCAGCTCCACAACATGGGATAAAGGATTGGTTTGTTATTGTAATAGTTTGATGGATATTGAACCGAATGCAATAACTACACATTATCAGTGTGGATGATATTGGCAGAAGAACTGTTTATGATATTGGAACAAGCCCCAAACCTTGGGAAGTAGAATCTTATTCAGAGTTGAAAATTTCAATTGCTAAAAAGTGCACAGTATACTTTCAGTTGCAACCGAGTTCCACACTGATTTTAGCTTCCGGACAAATCCAACAAGTGACTGATAAAGCTCTGTGTAACAAAATGGATCTAGTACCTGAAAACAGCATGAGTGCTGCAAGCATAAACCTCCCTAGCCCCTTCTTGATGTAATAGTGCAGCTCCTTTTGCAATAGTTCCTGAAAAATATTCAGAGAGTAATGTTTCATGTTTTCATCCATAAATACAATAAATAAATGGATGCTTCCAGGACAACATGGCAGAGACCACAAACCATAACATCATCAAAAAGACCATGGAATACCAGCTTGGAAACCCAAAAAATCATTGTTAAGATGCAGAGGCTAATTCTTTCAGCTAGAGCATGTATAGCACTATGCCAGTATGATCTTCAGAACTGACAATAATTGCCATATAAAAATATGATATGACATTGCTGAAATTGAAAGAAGTTGGATAACAAGCTTCTGAGCTACAATTTTTCAAATGGTAATGCTCATGTCCAGTAACAAAGAGAAATGATTTATGCCCTGTCAATGGTGCTTCAATTACCAAGTTTATGGTAGCTTCATCTAATTTCCTACAAGGGCTCTTCATATTTCAAAAAAGACTCCATTACTGGATAAGATTTTTACAAGCCAAGGTTGATTATAACAACATATCTTAATTCCATTATCAATTGCTTTTCAATGATTTGTAAGACACTAACCAGCAGTATCGATCATGTCATCAACCATCACAGCTACTTTCCCCCGGACATCACCAATCAAATTCATCACCTGAGTATTTGAACATGTTAAATCTTAGTGGATAAAAGCTAATTCGGTAGGAATCTGGCTCACATCTCAAAAATATTGCACCAACGAAACTTACGAATTAGCCATCTTATAAATTTTTCAGACAACAGAAATGCAATCTACTCAGAGTCAGAGCCATTAGATTTTTTTTTTCTTTTTCATAAAAATTTTTTTACCAAAGCGAGCAAACCCAAAAAAGATTTTCAAAAAAAGGAAAAGGGAGTTATCTTAAAACTTTGATGAAAATTAAATATAATTTCAAGAGACATTAGATCAGGTGCATAAAGGAATGTACATAATTTCGAAGGACTTCACCTCAGCAACATTGTGTCCATGGCGCCTTTTATCCACAATGGCGAGAGGAGCATCAGACAACTTTTTGGCAAAGGCTCTTGCTCTAGCAACACCACCAACATCCGGTGAGACCACTACCAAATCATCAAAACATATTGTCTTGCTGGCAAGATAATCAAGTATGACAGGCTGCAAAAGAAGTAGTTGATTATAATATACTGGTATGAATAGCCGAAAGAACCTATATAGACTGACAATGTTGAAGTAATGCATGGTATATGGAAGTAAAGAATTAGGACTCCAAGGAATGTTTTGCAAACAGTATCATGCTATGATCAGTTATAATGGACTTTCAAAATGTCAGAATTCTCATATAATTCAACTAATCACTTCAAGTTCTCCCAGGCCAATAGTCGGCTCAGTACATATGAAGCAAACATTACTTCTTTTTAAGCAGATGCCGAAAAGGTTTCTTTACCTGGCCATGCACGTGATCCACTGGAATATCAAAATATCCCATTGACTGTCCAGAATGGAGATCACATGCTAAAACCCGGTCTGCACCAGCTTCAGTTATCAAATTAGCCACAAGTTTGGCTGCAATTGATTCACGTCCTTGAGTCTGAAATGGTAATTCATGTTTATAATAAAAGCAAATAAATAGTGAAGCAAACTAAAACAAATAAGGCCGTTCATTTATACCATTTCCAATGGACAACTTGAACTATTTCAAGAATCAGATTACATGATGACCAATTAGTTATGAATTGACTAGTCTTGATATCTCAAGTTTACTTCCTTTTTACTTAAGCTTTAATTCTTTTTTATATATGAAGATGCAAAAGCAATGTACAATATACATCATGTGAAAAGCACACCATGATGTCAAGTAAAACAACATTATCACCAAAATTATGGATACATTTAAACTTTTCAAGTCTTTTAATGAAGCGTGAAACCTGACTATATAAAATAAAAAATCAAAGTCATGGCAAATAGAAAATTGAATAATGCCTTAAGATTCCCCACATACATGTGGCAGTTGAGTTTTTTATTTTCAAGTTGAAATGCCATCATCTAATGGTTATAGCAATGTCAATTGTAATGCTATGAAGGTTTAGAGGACGATATCAGCCTAAAATGAAGTTCGACAACGTAAGATATTGAAGTCTACTGAACAACAATGCAGCAAGATTACCTTTCGATCAGCTCGCGCATATCCAAAATAAGGAATAACAGCAGTAATATTCTTGGCTGAAGCTCGACGGCAAGCATCAATCATTATCAAGAGCTCCATAAGATTTTCATTTGCTGGAGGACATGTAGGTTGCACAAGATACACATCACACCCTCGAACACTCTCTTGTAACTGAACATAAATCTCTCCATCAGCAAAACGTTTGATCTTAATCTTACCAAGCTCCAGGCCCATATAACAAGCAATTTCCTGTATCAAAAATTTCAGTTAACAACAATCCAATGTGTGAACGAACATTAAGAAAAGAAAGAGCCAAACTCAGGGAGAATAAAACATGAAAACAAATCAAGATTCCATGAATAATATAATTGCAGTGCATCTACAACTGGAATTTTAGTAGGGAATAATAAAAGAATGAAAACATCATTTACAAGTTCTATAAATGTGATAAAAGTAGATGTAGGAATTACGATTACACATAGTTATATTACAACGAACATTTCCTTGATTCAGCCTCAGAAACCAAATGGAGGAAGTATTTTATTTTTTGTAGGATTATCTTCCTGAAATTCAAGAGCCAAAAGATTGTAGACTGATTACATAACCATGTCATATTAAAAAAATTAGAATTATAACCTGTAGGACTAAGATTATTTATTCTTGACCAAGCACCAAAACTTGGTACATTAGCTGTTGAATCAATCTTCAGGCATGGAAAATTGTGCAGATTACTAATTAGAACAGAACTCTTGGTAGTCTTCTACTACATGTTCTTGGAAAATTGCAAATAGTATAATTTTCTAGCACTAATGCTCTATTATATTTTTTCACATGGTTACATAATCTACCCTCTAATTACATAAACGCGCTCTGACATGCTGAGTTTGTCTATTAGACAAAACCTAAGGCTATGTTTGGTCTGGACTTGGCTCATTCGGATTTTGGATGGATTCAGTCCAATCCATGTTCGGACAAAAATTATTAAAATCCTACAACCTACCTTACTTTTCCTACTTTTTCTACAATTCCCAATAAAAACATCAACTTTTTCTACAACTCCAAAAAAAAAAACATTTACTTTTTTTACAATTTTCAATGTGAAAATGACATTTTAACTATAATTCTACTCAAAATTCAAACTCATAGAATCTTTCTCAAGCCCAAATCCAGATTTGCACCAAAGGACATGGAAAATTAAACTACAGCACAAAAAACAAACCAAGCTGATACCTGAGAAAGAGAAGGATTAGCAGTGCCGGAGAAAATCCGAAGCCGCGTGTCACTTTTTGGAATCTGAATTTTATCTAAGAATTGATCGGGGGTGGTCAGGAAGTTGGGAAGCGCCGCCGCGGATCGTCCATTGGAATCACGGCCAATGGTGATCGGTTTCCCATTGTCCTTGGACTTCAATGACTCCGACAAATTGCTGCACCGCTGCAAAAAACAACAACGTCAATCTCAACGCAAGACAGTGATTAAATGAAAAATTTAGGAGGTAATTTTCGCATAAACAACAATGATTTGGGAAAACAAAACTCACAATGAGAACTGAGGTTTTAGAAGTTGGCAGAAGTGTTTTAAGGGGATTCAGTAGGCTGGTTCCCGACAAGGCGAGAGAAGTCATTCCTTTGCAGCTACGAACTAAATGAAGCCCGAATTCTTTCCCGGTTTGTGGGCAAGCGAACTTTTAGGGGCTAGGGTTTCAACGCTGGATTTTTTGAATATCTCTATATCTCTACAGCCAATTTTGCCTTTTTTCAGTATTATTATCATTATTATTTTTAACCCCTCCACATATAAATATAGGGGAGGACTAAGGGCACCTACCCATTTTCTAAGGGCACTACCCATTTTTTTTAAAAAGAAATTTTTTTAAAAAATATCAATTTTACCCTTAGGATTTTGTATACTAATTTTGTTCGGTCATTATGACCGAACGTACTTGTTTGTGTTCGGCCAAGATGGCTGAACAAGCTTCTAAATTTTCGGCCAAGGTGGCCGAACACTTTTCAATGTGTTCGGCCAATCGGGCCGAACGAAACTGATCTGGTTTAATCATTTTTTTACGTTTTTTTCTATGATTTTCACACGATTTTCACACATTTAACAAATTCATAGAATGTTCGTCATTATGTTGGTATTACATTTTAAAAAAAAATTAATATTAAAAAAAAAATCCGGATTTAACATAACAAATCTGAGTTTGATCGATTTTTTTGCATTCTTTTTATTTTATGTTAATTTTTTTAATTTTGTAATGTCAATATAATGACGAACATTCCACGGATGTGTGAAAATCGTAGAAAAAAACGTAAAAAAATGATTAAATCGGATCAGTTTCGTTCGGCCCGATTGGCCGAACACATTGAAAAGTGTTCGGCCATCTTGGCCGAAAATTTAGAAGCCTGTTCGGCCACCTTGGCCGAACACGAACAAGTACGTTCGGTCATAATGACCGAACAAAATTAGTGTACAAAATTCTAAGGGTAAAATTGGTATTTTTTTTAATTTTTCTTTTTTTTTTAAAATGGGTGGTGCCCTTAGAAAATGGGTAGGTGTCTTTAGTCCTCACCTAAATATATTCGATTCAAGTCCAACTGAACTACTAACAGTATGAATATGTTGAGATTAATCGAGTTCCAACAAGCCTAAATATGTGCAAACTTTTTCAATAGTATGAACTATTGACACAGGGTAACATTAAGTTATTTGAATTATTTTTATTGAATCGAATTTCAAATAGCTACTAAGCAATTTCATTCATTTTGTTTCTACCTCCACGACTTCATCTACAACTACTACTACTACTAATAATAATACTGTACACGTTTCTTTTTCAATTTTAAAAATGCAGAATCATTTTATATGCATCAATTCTCTTAAACTTATCTACTTCATTTTTCTGATGGCATTCTTTTCATGCATGCATTTACCTATCATCTCAAGTAATTTGTGTAATTCACGGATATCTCCAACATTGCACAATAAATTTTATAATAAAGTTTGCACTATTATAATGTAAAAATGTCATTCATCTTCAGCAGACTGTACTATTTATTGCACTAAAATATAATATTTATTATTATTATTATTATTATTATCATCTTGTTTTCTTTATTAAAAAAAAAAATAGAATACACCATAGGTTTTGACTTGCATTAACCTGGTACAAAATTGGCAATTAAAAGGAGTCAACTCAAGTTTTTACAACAACACTGAAGAAGAAAATTCGAATGTTTTTACAACATTGCTGGAGATGCTCTTAAGGATACTGGTGGTGTATCATTTGATGTACGTTAAAATAAAATAATGGATTATATTATCAGTATCCATAAATTTATACTTAAAGTCGCTTGTCCATTGCAGTTTATGGTAAATTAAACAATAGAAATAGATTATCAAAATGAGGTAACTCATGCACACAACATAATAGAAATGTTCACACTGTATTCACATATTTTAAAACATTTTATTACAAATAGCATTTGCTGCCCTATTACTTTGTCCACTTTATCCATCACATGTCAAAAACTTGAATTCCACTGTTAGTGACTAGAGACCGCAATATATAGCCCATCCATGATTGAACATTTATTTCTTAAAGTACAAAGTGATGTGGTTGAGTGGATGATCCTAACTTTTGTTGGTGGTCATTGCATTTTAGATAATAATTGGATATTATCTTATCTGGATCTTGAACGGATGATCCTAACTTTTGTTGGTGGTCATTGCATTTGAGATAATAATTGGATATTGTCTTATCTGGATCTTGAACGACTATCTTAGATCGGATAGAGTAAAAGTCATCTTTAGTACAAAAATGATTCTTGCCTGCAAGACATGATCTTTAAGCGTCGTGATAACATTCTAATATAATTGCACAAACAGAATGAATGATCAACATATCTCAACAAAATAAGAGTTAATATTAAAATTTAAAACTAACGAAATGAATATCTTCTCTCACTATCACGATCGAATATACGTCCTAATGTTTAGGATAATAAACGATGAAGATACCAAATAAGTCTTTGCAATAGTAATTCTAATATTATTCAATTTATTGTTTTATTTGAAATATTAAAACCAAATTAAAAAAATATTTTGTTCAATTCGCAATATTGGAAATAAAACTATAAAAATAATTTAAAAATAAAAATAATGGGAATTAAAAAAATATTTTTATGATTTTAATTCAAATATTTGTCATAAATTATATCCTTAAACAAAATATATATTTAATAATATTTTTATAATTTTCTATATTAATTCTCGGATAAATTAATAAAATATAGTATTTTTGATTGGATATTTTTTTAAACATGAGAGTCGAAAAAAAGTATTAACTTTGAATAGTTTAGTGAGTTAAATAGTAAAAAAAAAGTTCAGTATATAATAATAGAAAATTACCCCTTAATTTAACCACGAGGCTGTTCAGGCAGGTGAGCCACCACCATCACGCGCATGTCAACTTAGCGTTCCCTCTTTCTATTCCTGCGTTTCGCTTCCAACTTCCCATCTCTCATATTTTCCAGTTGCCCTCAATCGAACTCGCAGACCCACTGACTCGGCCATGTGGAGAAGAAACTCACTGAGTCTCTCATCCAAACTCGGTAGCCACAATTCTAACCCTTCTCTGCTTCTCCTCCTACGCAGTTCCCCTAAATCTCATCACCATGGGCTCCTCGCTCGATCCAACGCCACCAGCCCGGAGTCCACTTCTGCCGCGGATCCCGTGAATTGGGCGCAATCCGGGCCCGAAATTCGGTATGTTGGGCCTCCGGCAACATCTGCAAGCGCCGTCGAATTTCCGTCGCTGGCGGCTGCGTCAATGTTTAAGGTTAGGGAGGTAGCAGACTTGGCTAAACACTATGGTCGATGTTATTGGGAACTTTCCAAGGCTCGCTTAAGGTTATTGATTCTATTTGTTGAAATTCTCGTATATTTGATGACTGCGGTTTTCTTGCCTGATAAACTGTATTGATTGGAATTTTCGTTGACAGGAAAGGGAAAAAAAAAAAAACTGTTTTATTTTATTTGTTCGTCAACATATGGTAGTTTTCACATAATTTTCATGCAATGAATTATGTATTTAACATGAGTAAGGCTATAATACTTTTGAGTATAAGCAAACTGAAACTTATCTGGTTTAGATTGATCTCATTCTTTTACCAATTCAGCATGCTAGTCGTGGCTACCTCAGGCACTGGATATGTTCTGGGGAGTGGTAGTTCCATTGATTACCTTGGTCTCTGCTGCACATGCGCTGGCACCATGATGGTTGCGTCTTCAGCTAACTCCTTAAACCAGGTCTTGTGCTCTCTTTTTCATTAAACTCTAAGGCTGCTTTATAGAAATTTAGATTGTGAGGTCCATTGCTGAACTAATTGTTTTTTGAGTCATATTATACATCCCTTAGTCTCATGTGATCAAACATTATAGAGGATGTTTTTTTAACTAGTCATGTGATCACACTATCTAGAGGATGTTATGTTAACTTGTCATTATATTTCCTATGGAGGTTCAAGCATGATAGCTTGGAAGAAAAAAATAAAATGCCAAATTGGGATACTCAACTTTATGGCTGGCTTAGCCAAATTGGCTAATGGTTCTTGCATGGAGTAGAGAGTGAAAGTAAAAGCATAAAAGATCTCTATATTCCAAAGGATAATGTAAAAGTACATGTAAAACTATTTATACTAAAAGATGTGACAACTGCTACTCTTCTAGGAACCAAGAAACATATTGATTTTTCCATCCTCACAACTCATTATACATAACAACGAATTTATTTCAACGTGCTCCCTTGGAATCCAAACTAGGTGGACATAACAGATGAAATTTTATACAAACAACTGAAAATGAGAAACAGATAAAAGGTCTTGATAACCTGCAATCTGATCTTCAGAGGGTATATATTGCACATCAAGCTTCTTTCTTTTAAATCTTTTCTCAAATGAAATGAACATCAATCTCAATGTGTTTTGTTCGGACGTCAAAAGCTAGATTTGACACCACAAAACTGTAGGACCGGAGATAGAAATTCCCATCTCAACAAAGAAAGACTCTTTATCCAGATAGTTTTAGCTGCAGCAAGAGCCAAAGTTCTATATTCTGACTCAGTAATGTGATTAAGAAAATAATTAATTCATGTATGGTATACATAGAGAAACCTTATAAGGTGTCATTTGCATTATGTCTTACTAGATTTCTCCTCATTTTTGCTAAAATGTATATTTGCAAATTTTTTTGTGGCCTAGATATTCGAGGTGAAAAATGATGCTAGGATGAATAGAACCAAGCGCAGACCATTACCATCAGGCCGTATTTCCATACCTCATGCAGTAACATGGGCATCTTCTGCTGGTTTAGCCGGCACTGCTCTGCTGGCTTACAAGGTGGTCATGGTCTCCTAACTTGTTTCATATTAGGATGTTTCTGGGTCATTTACAGTGTGCAAATATAAGTGTTAAGGAGGATTGATGTTGCAATCTGTATGACAAGGTGTTTGCAGGCTAATATGCTGGCAGCTGGGCTTGCCGCTTCCAATCTTGTTCTATATGCGTTTGTCTATACTCCACTAAAGCAGATACATCCAGTAAATACTTGGGTTGGGGCTGTAGTTGGTGCAATCCCCCCTCTCCTTGGGTAATTTTCTTCCTTCAGAGGGTACCTAGCCGCACCTCATACTATTGTTACTGAATGAATCAATTTATGAAAATTCTTTGTATATAAGCAATCTGATCTGTCTTTGTTCATGCTGCTTTATTTATTTTATTTATTAATATTCAACTGCTTGGTGCTTGATTTCTATTTTCTGTTGTCTACAAACAATCCCTTTTCTTTCTTCCCATAAGCCATCGGTCTACTTGTTTTGTCAGTTAACAATATGGAAACCTTGTATGCCACTTTAAATGAGATTTTCTGTTACTCTGAACTGTATATAGTTAAATTTGATTAAAGATGCACTTGAAACATACTCGTTTAGGCAATTGTTCCCATTGATCGGTGCAATAGTCATTGGTATGGTGCTTTTGTTTTGCTCTTCTGGCATAATTTTCACAAGGCTTCATATTGTCAGTTGTATTGGATATCTTAAGATGCTTGACAACTGAAAAAAATTATGCCAATATCAAGTTCTAGAACAGAAAAGCGTAAATAGATGGAGTGTCCTCATATTTGCTACCTCAGTGGAGTTCCTACGTTAATATCCTCATTCCTTTACTTTTTGGTGTTTGCTCAAGGGTATAAAATTTTGATTAAGGGTCAAGTCTTTTTAATCAATTTCAAATCTTTGCCATCTTCAGATATATCGGGCATACTCTCTTTGCACAATCAGGAGAGTGATTTGTTGTTCGGTTTTTATCAGTTGAACACATGTTTCCTATGTTGAGTGCAAAGGAGAACAAGTGGTGATGCCATTTTCATGCTGATGGTTTTCCTAGTGCAGGCTGATGACAAACACATTTATTGAAGCAACTTGGCATTACCACGAGTCATTGCAGCAAGCTGTTGTAGCATAATTTCTTTTCACCTCTTTACTTGGGAGTAGTCAGTCCAATTTCTTGATGGGGGATTCTTTGCCCTCCACTCCGTTCTATTTGAATCTTTCTTGGTCACATTCTCCCTCTCACATCTTTTTAACATAATGGATAAAAAACACTCCTTAATATCAATTGCAACATCAATGCAATCCCGTGTTAGTTGTGCTGAAAACTGCTGCCATTTGCTTGGCTGTGAAGAAAATCTGAAGTTGTAGGAATGTTGAGGAGTCTGGTTATCATACGTGTATTAACTGAATAGATTAGTTTGATTTACGTGACCTTGTTGAGCTTTTTAATAAGAAACCTTAAGATTGTATGGTCCACATAAAACAAGGTTGTGATGCCCTGTAGAATGCTAAATATTGCATTGGCTTATATTCCATTTTCAGATGGCAATACATAGTTGGACATTATGAGCCAAATTTCAAGTCCTGTAGTTGTAGTTGTTCTACAGCCAACTTGCATTTCAGTAGTTTTCAGACATTAATCTCCATAAGGAAGGGTTTGCTAACTAGGCTGCTTTTATTATGGTGTTCAAAAACACTTTTAGCTAACACTTAATGTATTGAAAAACATATTATAGCACAAATTGTCATTAGTATAATTGCTAACAGTTATCTTTTCTCTCCTTTTCAGGTGGGCTGCAGCATCTGGCCAGATTTCACTCAATGGAATGATTCTTCCTGCTGCTCTATATTTTTGGCAAATACCTCATTTTATGGCCCTTGCATACTTATGCCGCAAAGATTATGCTGATGGAGGGTATGTGGTCTAATAATAGCTGTTTTTCTGGAGTAGGACCAATTATTGATAATGCTTGATGCAGCAGCTGTAGTCAAACTCTTCAAACTCACTCTCCCAGTGAAATCCTTTTGTATATGTTTTTTGGTTTCCTCTGCATAACCCTATTTCTCGTATTTTGTTTGGCTCATAACTCAAAAAACGTACAGCTTTGACAAAGGCATGGTTATAGTTCTCACTTGTATAACAAAGAAACAAATGTTGCTCCACTCTGACTTTCAAGTAAATTGGTTCAGCAGTGCATTTCACCACTAGCATGGTAGCATTGGCCTTAAGACTTGTAATAAACCTGGATCTCTGTTCACAACGACTCCTTATATCTAAATTTACTGTCTTCTAAGCTTTCCCTTCTCCATTTCCATACTAGGTTCAGGATGTTTTCACTTGCCGATACTACTGGTTACAGAACAGCCATGGTTGCTCTGAGGAACTGTCTTTATCTGCTTCCATTGGGTTATTTAGCTTATGATTGTGAGTTCCTATTTGTTACCTTAGTAATTTATTTAGTCATTTAGTTTGTTATTTCCTAATTCCCTGTACTTGATTATGTATTTAGCTTATATACATACATTTATATGGTTTTCCTCTTAAGGTTCATATGAGTATCAGTCTTATTTTAGAAGTAAAAACTCAAGAAAAGAAGTAGATGGTTTAGATATCAGCCTATTGGATCAAGGATGCTTTCCTTCCTCTAAAACCAGTGGCTATGTTGAATTTATTTATTCTTGCCACTTGATCAAACTTATCTTACTCATCAAAGTTTTGATGACATGATCAGCTCTCACTTTGGTCTTTCATGAGATTGGACATTGATTTACGTGATTTTTAGGTGGTTGTCGATATTGTAGAATCTTTTTTTTGATCACAGTAATAATTGATGAAAGAAAAAAAATAATATTTCCATTCAGTTGTATCTGAATTTCAGTACATAATGTGTTATGTCTTTATTTATTACCATGAGTCCCCATCATGACACGAACCCCAGAACCTGTATTCATAGTTGCTGTTGTATTGGTGTGGCCACTGCAATTGTCCAGTATGGGTGAGTTTTGGGATCATGGATTAATCTTTTCTTTGGATTTTTGTTTGGCCATTCCAGACCATTATGCTGTCAAGGCAGCATAGGCATGCTGTCTCAAATCTTACTATTTGTACTCAGAGATAGGGCAGGAATGATTGCTCAAGTACAATGTTTTTTTCATATGTGGTGAGAGGTCTAAGAGTATTCATGGTTACTTGTTTGTGTGGTAGTGCTGAGATATTTGTGGTTTTGGAACTAATGGTGTGGTGTAGCAAAGTGGTTAGATGATGATTACCTGGATGGTCTATAAATAATAGTTTCCATAAGGTAAGTGGTCATCAGTTGAAGAAAGGAAATTTAAAAATTTTATGGGGTTACATTGGGTGAGAAAAGAGTACGATTTAAAAAATGTTAACGCGCTTTGCTTGTTTAAGAAAACTGGTCCTCGTCAGAGTTGAACAATAAAGTCTGGAAGAGGGAGAAGCATATGATCTTAAAGCAAACAGTTCATTTGATCATGTTCCAGCAGTACTTGTGTGCCCTGTTTTCTTATTTGCACTTCCCACCTTAACTGAAATAAATGTATTTAAATATCTCTATGCAAGTAATTGATTGTATTGTGTTTTAAGTATAGCCATTCTTTATTCTTCTAGTCCAATTCGCCTTTATTAAATTCCATGTATTTGCACCTTTGCCTGCTGTACAAACTTATGTTTGTGAGCTCGTTGTAATTCTGATAAATGCTCCTTAGTAGAGTAATATATCATATTCTTTATCCAAACCTAGGCATCTCTTGCCCCTTCCTTACATTAACTTTCCCTTATTATTTAATCATCGATATATACATGTCATCTATTATTACCCTTTATCTACTTTGGTTCTCATGCATTCTAATTGTCTGCAGGGGGCATCACTTCAGGATGGTTCTGTGCAGAGTCAACACTACTTGCTCTTGCAATCAGCTCCACTGCAGCATCATTCCTTTTAAACCGTACTACAAAAAATGCCCGGAGAATGTTCCATGCAAGCCTTCTTTATCTTCCTGTATTCATGGGCGGACTTCTAGTTCATCGTCTTTCTGATAATGAGCAGTCTCTGACTGTGGACGACTCATATCAGTCTATGGATCTTTTATCCTCTTCAGATGTCGGGTTGACTGAAAACTCCACCACTCGGAACAAGAAAAGACCTACTCTTGTTGGTGCTCAATCACAACCACCAGTAGCATATGCCTCAGTCGCACCATTTCCATTTTTACCAGCTCCATATATCAGTAGCTAAGTAGTAACACTTGAACCTTAAACTAAACTGCAAAAAAGATTCCCCATGTTTGTTGATCGCATATTTATGGGTTTCAGAGCTGATTTCGCAGACAACTCTTTGCAGTGTAACTTGGTTTGAATAAGATGGATGGATTTGCTGATTGCACGTCATAGTTGTGTTGGATTGATGACGATGACGATTGTACGTGGAGAAGGAAGATTTTATACCTCTGCTTACTTTTTGGCAGGGAAGACTCAACTTAATAATTGCTCCTTTGAGGGCATTATTTTTGCAGGAGTTTTGAGTGTGAATTGATACTTGAGGGTGGTAAAATGGCTTTTTCCATAGCCAAAAAGAGATTTACCTCCCATGATTTTAAAATTGATGCTTTGCATTGATTATTTACTTTATGTTGTTCGATTGAAAAGTTTGCTTGTGCTAATAATAATTGGTGCACATTGGATTACAACAGTTGTTGAACAAAGTGCTTGCGAAATGTATGGATACTTAGGCATATGAAGAAGGTTATTATTTTCATTTTGTGTTTTATTACTATTTCAGGAGAATGTTGCATTTTATAACAGTGTGGAGGCTAATGAAGAAAATAAAATATACCTCTCGTTCGAAAAAAAATAAATTAAGTCTGCACTGTTAGAACCGTTTATTTGACAATAAATGTGTTACTCTAATCCCCAAAAATTGGAAATGTGCCATCATTTCCATAAATAAAATATATATGACGTGATTATGTTCCTAAAAAAGATTACAATACTCGTAACAAATTAAATTCCAAAAGGTTACAAAATTTCATCATTGAAGGATATATGAAGTTGTAATTTTATTAAATTTTTTTTTTTTGTATGGTCATAATATGTACGCCATTTCAGATTTTTGTGTCTTATAAATACTATATCAAATGAAATATATTAAATATAGTAGAAGTGACAGTCCAAATTATCATTTTGCACAGTGATCAAATTGACATTATTACCTTAATGAAGTGGAACATCATTCTAACAAAATTTGAAATTTTAACTATTATTTTACGCACCCCATGGCACTACCGACCCTCCCCCACCCCTAACCCCAACCATAATATGATTCATCTACGCAATGACAAGTTTATGACATCATTCATGGATTTTATCACATGAATCATGGTTTGACACAATCCATGATTCATGTCAAATGACTCATAATATTTGATGGGTTGTGACTTTAATAAAAATGTTTCAGTCATACAACATTTACTTTTCCTATAAAATTTTCTTTTTTTATTATATAAATTTAGAATAAATTTTTTTATTATGTCACGTGACTATTTCTAACCATTTTCAAAATGAAGTATCTACCATAATCAAACACATTTAAGGTGTTGAGACCTGCCAATCTCTGTCTTGTATTATAATTCCATCACAACACTCTAAGTAATATGATACCATCTAATGTAATATTGTTATTGTAAATGTAATACAAAAACATCAATTACAATAGAGAATTTAGAGCATATATTTATATATATATATATATATATATGTGCGCGCGGAGTTTATTACTTTTTTGTTCCATTATGTTAGGGAGTCTGGACTTTTTGTCTTTTTTTTTTTGGATGACAATTTAGGACCTTTTGTTTTAAAATTTAACAATTACTGCCCAATTTCAGCTCGAATTGCTTATTTGGATTAAAATTGCACGTTTTTTGCACGTGAGACACCCCTAATCGGGCTAAAATTGCTGCGGTGGCAGAATATTCAACGAGGTAGATTTTCAAACTTATTTTGTGGACTGCCATGTGTATTATTTAGTGGACCCCACCTGAACAAATTTAAAAAAAACGGATATATTAATTTGGGGGGAAAATCATCCCCAAATCGCGACAACCCCCAAACGAAGAACCCTAATTTCCCCCAAACGAAGAACCCTAACTTCTGCCTCTTCTTCCACAATTGCAATCCAAACGAGGGGTGTTCTTTTATTTTTTGTTTTTCATTTTCACGATTCCAAAACAGACACACCCCTCTCTTGAAAACAAATCAAAGAAATTCTTATAACAAGGATGAATTCTCCCCCAAAACTACTTCTTTTCTGCACAAATAGGCCATGGCTCAATCATCAGTTCCAGAAGAATTCCCAGAACAATAACCCCTGCACTTTGGACACGCCTTGGCTTTTGAAATCGCTCAAGAATTTGGGCACTGTGGCATCGAAATTGGTAGGTTCTGCTTTAATCGAGAGTCGATTAAATCAAGGGAGGAAGGTTTTGAGTGGTGAAGAGCAAGGAGAGGCTGAGCAGAGAGCTATTGAAGCTCCCCTGGCGGCGCGACTGCTCGTCCCTGCCGCCGTAGGATTTGAAACCGCCGCCGAGCTTATTCCGGTCGAGCTCCTCGACGGAGTGCTCGCGTGGCCCGATCGGATGTAAACTCTCCGCTGCCGGTGCTGAGGAGGAAGCAGCTGGAGTGTCTGGTGCCGTTGATTAGGAACAGGAAGGAGTTTGTGGATGGGGAGGAATTTTTTATTTTTGGATGAATTTTTGGATGAATTTTTGAATTTTGATTTTTGGATTGGAATTTTGGACGGTGGAGGAATTTTGGAATTCATCCAATAATTTTGAAATTTTGTGGACGGCGGAGGAATTTTGATTTTTGGAGTGGCAGTTGGGTTGGAATTTTTGATTTTTGGATGAATTTTTTAGACCATCTCTTTTGGATGAATTTTTGATTTAGGGTTGGAATTTTCCTCTCCTTTTGATTTAATTGTGATATGTATTTCGTGGGCCCCACTTATTAATACACACGGTAGAATCAAATTAAATCAGTAAATTGAGTCCGATTAGGGATGTCACGTGCAAAAAAATGCAATTTCAGTCCTAATAAGCAATTCGGGCTGAAATTGGACAGTAATTGCTAAATTTTAAAACAAAAGGTTCTAAATTGCCAGCTCGAAAGAAAAAAAAGGTAAAAAGTCCAGACCCCTAACATAATGGGCCAAAAAAGTAATAAACTCTATGTGCGCGCACACATTTATCTAAAATACTTAGATACGACCTTGTAGGATACGACCTTATAGGATATCAGTCATCTTCTAGCTCACAATTAGCTAGCAATCTAAATTCCACAACTCTATTTAATCTCTCAAAAGGAGAAAACAACAACATAAACAAAGAAAGTAGAATATAAAAATTGAATTAATGATCATAAAACCCTATACATGGAGGATGTTACCACAAATGCTCAACTTAGAGAAGTGACCACACTACTCTAGTCTCCTTGCAACCCTCCCACATACATACCCATAAACCACTCTCTTACAATCTTACCTTATTAAACTTACACAAAAAACACTCATGACTACTAACAATAAAAACAGAGTTATATATATAACTACACTAGACTCTCAAATCATTGTTCTTCGCTTTACTACTCCTCTCCTCAAACCTAGTGTACTTATACCACTTTGCACACACAATGTATAACACAAGATCAGCTGCTGTGAGAGCTGCCAAGAGGTAATAAAACCTATCCAAATGCCCCCTATTGAGATTCCTAGGAATCCACCCTGGCATGTCATCCGAACTCGACACCTTCATCACTATCGTCACTATCAAACTGCTGACGTAATTCCCCAACGAAATCGACGTCATGCTGAGAGCACTTCCAAAGCTCTTCAACCCATCCGGGGCCTGCCTATTGAAAAACTCCAGCTGGCCCACATACATGAAAACCTCTGACGCCCCAATCAGAACATATTGTGGCACCTGCCAGAATATGCTCAGACTGCTCGAGTTCATGCAGCTCGCGCAGTCTTTTGGGGCTGACCGCAGCCGGAAATGCTCCACCACGCCGGCGGATAGCATGGCGGCGACGGCGATGACGAGGCCGATCCCCATGCGCTCGAGCTCGGTCAGGCTGCCCGACTTCCGGAACCTGGTGACCGTCGGATCGATGATGCGGCGGTAGATGAAGATGAATGAGGCGACGCTGAGGATGTCGAAGCTGGACATGCTGGCCGGTGGGACGTGGAAGGTGGCGACGGTGGTTTTCATGGCGGCGCCTTGTTCGACGAACAGGGAGGCCATCTGAGTGAAGACGACGGAGTATAGGATTGTGCAGAGCCAGATTGGGAGGAGTCTTAGTATGCATTTTACTTCTTCTACTTGTGTTATTGAGCATAGCCTCCATGGATTATGCTTGCACTTTCTTTCTTCTTCTTTCTCATCTTTTTGTATCACTACAGCTGCTCTGTCCAAGAATCTGCATTTTTTAATTGAGTTTTTCGATAAATTCAGACTGAATTCATGAGAAAAATGTAAAATTGATCCCCATATCTATTAGAGTGCTGTGACAAAACTAGTTACTTTCATTTTAATAATCTCATTTTTTTTGTCTCAAAATTAGTCAGAATTTTACATATTATAAATATTTTAAATAATGTAGTTGATTAAGATAAACAGTTAATGCCACGCTTCATAAGATAAGTAATTGATAAATTGGTAGGAAAAATGAATCTGTCAATTATCTCTTAATTATGTCATGTCATGTTAAGCTTATATTAATTTAAGGTCTCATGTGTAAATTAGTCATAATATGTAGAATTCATACTGAATTAAGGATTTTAGGACAAAAAACACTGTATTTAAAATGACAGCTAGTGACTAGGTTCCCGACGATGGGGAAAAAAAGACTAATTTTGCCATATATCTAGAGTTTTGAACTCATGAGACTAATTTTGCATTTTTTTTCTTCTAAATTTCTACTCCTATATATATGTGGTGGACCAAAATTTTGCAATATTCTTGGTAAAACTAGAATTTGGACAACAATTAATTTTATAAATTGACAACTTACTTGAATCCATGTGTGTGAAGGATTTTTCTGCCTCCATTATCAGCAAGATCACTTCCCTCAATTTCATACAAATCATCATCATCTGAGGGGACATCAATCTTCCATTTTCTTGAAGCAGCAATTAAAACTTGGCAAAATCTTGAAAAGGGGTTGCCCTTTGGTGTGAAATGTCTGTAAATTGGTGTTCCTAGGAGGAACAAAATGAGTGCCATTGTAGCTGACCCAGTTGATGCCCAAAACCCAATTGCCCAAATGCCCTTATCTTCATAATACCCCAACACTGTGTTCGAAAACAAGCTCCCAAGATTTAAGGCCAAGTAAAAGTAGCTAAAGAAGGCCACTTTGGAGTGGCTTTCTTTATGATGGTCCTCGTCGAATTGGTCCGATCCAAATGTTGCAATTGTGGGTTGATACCCTCCATTGCCGAGGGCAATTAGGTAAATCGACACGTAGAATAGCGAAAGATGGACGGTCGAGTGGGTCCCACATTGCGTCTTCTCGTTCCCACACCCGTCTGGCTTCACTAGGAACAAGTATGATGACAGCGATAGCAACATCAATCCCTGTCGATATATGTCACAACATTAATTAATTAACAACCATCGATACGATCAGAATGTGTATCGTATAATACGTTTGAAAAAATATTAGTATGACTTACAATGACAAAGATGAGTTGAAAAATGGCACAAGTTTTGTAACGTCCCCAATAGGAGTCACTAAGGAAAGCACCAAGGAGAGAGAAGATGTAGACAGTGCCAGTCCATTTGCTAACGTTGTTAGCAGCACTAGCATTGTCTTGCCCCATCACTCTTGTAAGATATAGAACTAAATTCACTCCAACGCCAAAAAATGCAAGTGTTGCAAGACCTTGATTCACTGAAATTAATACATAGAAAAAGTTGTGAGTTAATATTTAATGTCAATGTATATATATTATATAGTCAAACAATTATATATATTTCAGATTAATTGTTGATCACAACTTTTACTCAAATTATCATTATAATCAAACTTTTTATTAATCGGTCAAAATAACATAATCTTATATATATATATATATATAGTATTTTTTGACATCAATCAGTTTTTAACATATCGACAATTCATCATTTTTTTTAATACTGAATGAGGTCAAATAACATACTACACATATATAAGGTTATGTTATTTTGACAAATAGTAAAAAAAATTCGTTAAAATGACAGTTTGAGTAAAAATTGTGGTAAAACCGACAATTAACCCTTTTATATATATATATATATATATATATATATATATATATGTTGGGTTGATTAAAATTACCTAGTAACAAAGTACCAGCACCCCATGAGCCAGTTCTTGATCGAATTGCAGGCCTACCATGGCGATCGACAGAGCCATCAAGAGTGCACTCTTCTTGACGTTTTTTCTCATCCATAATTTTGATTCTGTTAAGGAATATACAATAATGAACCTTATTAATTAACTCTTCAAATGGTACATGATTTTTCTATATGCATAAAAATCAAGAACAGATCATACAATAATAATGAGTTTGTGTGTGTACATATATGAAAGAATATTTTAAAAAAAAAAATATTTAGAAGGGGGTTCTTGTAATTTAGTACGACAAGTATAATTGAGAATAATAGGTAGAGAGTTGAGATTTGTTCACAGGAAACATGTGAATTGCAAGCTGGACGAAATGGCTTTAGATGATGGGTGACATATAACAACATAACTTTTTCCTTGAAATTGATTATCTATCTATATGAGGAACTAAATATCACAACTAAATATCAACACGTATAAACTATGCAATGTTTACATATCTATATTTATCTATGTAAACATACACGTGTACATATGCATGTGTGTGTACGTATCCGAATACAACGTCCTAGACTTATCTTATCTCAAGCAATTTTAAATTGATTTTTTAATGTATTAATATATATTTTCACATTTTCCTTTATTCCTTTACTATTTCATAAAGCATAATCGGTAAAAAAACAGACCTGGGTTTCTCCAAATATTAAAAGGATTAAAAAAATTAATATTATCAATTTCATTTAATGATGCTGCAGGAGACATATAGTACGATGAATACTTCGGACCAAGCCCATTAATTACTTCTTTTGGACCTACTTTCTATTGAAAAAGCCTTAATTGAATGCCAAAGAATCTTTTTATTATTTTTTTATAACGAAATCGCAATCGTATTTTTACTATATTTTAAAAATACTAGTATAAGTTGCACATGCTCGTGAATGATCATATATTAGGAGTATTTAACAATTTCTGAAACAAATGTTGCCATTTCTCCTTAAATTTTTTTTGATATAATGTACATGAGATGAGTGCATTTTAAATGCATGATTAATTATTCACTTTCCACACACACACACACATATACACACACATATACACACACACATGTACACACACACATGTACACACACTGATACAAGATAGCTAGCAACAATATATATACAACAACATAGTGTGTGTATATATAGTTTATTTTACTAATCAAACACTAGAAGATTTTTAAATATCAGAATAACAGAGTAGTTTCAAGGTCTTGAAAACTGCATGCAGCACTATAGAACCTTGAAAAAAAACCAATATATATGCATGATTTTCACTAGCAAAGATTGGTTCATACTAACCTCGACAATCGATTTCGAGCAAATTTAAAGAGAGTATGAAGGTCTTGTGATCAATCAATGGCTGAAGCTGATGAAGTAGAAAAAATAATATAGTAGTGAGATGTGAAGAGGTGAGAAATGTGGTGTATTTATAGCAGTTTGGATTGCGTAGTGAAATATTATGAGGAAGAGTATGGTTAGGAGAAGTCCATTTTTTAGGGAAAATTAGAATAAAAAAATAGGAAATAATGATGATGACAAAGCAATGTGTTATAGCATAAGAAGCGTGATATGGTTGAACACAGTTGGGGTTGGGGTGGGGTGGATGAGTATTGACTAAGTGCATATTAATGTCCTTTTCTCAGACCCAAACTAGCTAGTTGGACATAAGCTGTATTGATGCAGACATTAGAAACATGCACTTTCATTCATCAACTTTTCATATTATTATTATTATTATTATTATTATTATTATTATTATTTATGTTTCTTTTTACCCACTTTTTAAGGCCCTTTTTACCATTTATAACTCTCTTTTTTATTGTAAATGACATTTCCTTATAATTTCATTATTTTTTAGATTTATATTTCATTTCAAATGAGTTTTTGTGTATTGAAAAAATATGAATCACTATTTGAAATAAAGAATATAGTGTGACGGCTACTTTTTAGGTTATTGTGAAAGACCAACTTAATTGCTTGGAGGAAATTAAGGACCAACTTGCTTGTGTTTATTTATCAATTTTGGTTAAGATATGAAAGTGTGTGTATGTGGTAATCAAGAAATTTAGCTTGATTTGGATTATATTTTTTTTGGAAATTGGATTAGGTTTTATGAAACCCGAGAGAGTATTGTTCTAATTATATTAAAAAAAAACAATAAAAATACAAAAGTTAATATTATTTACAACAATTTTCTCCAAAACTCTCCGCATCTTTTCGGATTGAGTATGATCATCTTTAATTGGAATTCTCTGTTATATTTAATGTTTATTTTTTAATGCATGTCCTCTTTTAATCAGTGATGTCATATTATATATCACATAATGTGTGATGATTATTTTAAAAATTTGATAACATAAATATTGAAATAGATGATCTCCTACGGATTATCTTAAAGTGGAAAGCTTGAAGGTGTGCAAAAGTTTTATTACCACAAGAAAAGTAAATTGGTGATTTGTATGGATAACTGAAATGGAAATATGTTGGTATGATGATGGAATTTCACCTGCATTCTTCAAAGCTTCCACTCTCAATTAGCTTGTCCTATTTACTTTTTTTTTTTTTTCATGTGCAACTAAATCTGATTTTATCTGCCTTATTTCCTTTTATTAATTTGCTGCATATATATCTATTTAGCATACTCATTGTTATAAGTTCAAACGACAATAAAAAAATGTCATATATAGTACTTCTAATTGTTATTTTACAACCGCATTTATGATTTATACTGAAGAAAGGGTGTGACCAAAGCATTAACTTTTTATTTATTTATTAATAAAGTAACAAAATATTGAGGTGAACAAAAAAATATAATAACATAACATTCTGGAAAAAAGTTAAGGAATTACACGTATTCATTCTTATTTTTGGAAATCTTTGAATTATTTTATTTTGTTTAGATTGATGGCTCGCATTCAATTTAGGAAGGCAAGAAGAAATTTGATCATGCAATCATGACCAAATTAGTCCTCAGAATGTCATTTATAAATACCAAGCAATAAAATCCACTTAAAAAGGATTGTGGGTAAAAAGGATCCGTCTCACGAAAACTATCTCTGAGATCTTCTCACGCATGCAAGTTTTTGTGAATTTACAGATCTGTTGGGATATTTTCATTTAGGTGTTGATGAGACAATGTAATATTAGATGACTCTTTAGAGTACCCTTTTTCCACGTTTTATAAGAGGATTTTTAGATGATAAGTTTATCTTTCTTTGTAATGTTGTAAGCATCAGGAAGATAGAGAAAACTGATGTAGCAGGATTCTGGAGATGAAAATTTCTTAAAAATTGATTTTCAATAAGAAAGTCAGTAAGCTGAAGATGGAACCAGTATCAGGAAGCTAAGTCAGTAAGCAGATATAACAGATAGCAGTATGGAATACTGGAAGCTGACTACAGGATTTTGGAACAGAAAGCTGTTCAGGATAGGGATGGCAACTGGGCGGGGATTCCCCGTTTCTCGCAGGGATCCGCCCTGAACGAGCGGGGATTCCCCGAAATGCACCCCCGCGGGGACGGGGCAAAAAAATTTCCCGATTGGCGGGGCGGGGACGGGGATTGTATTCCCCGCCCCGTTCCCCGCGGGGCCCCGAAAATATTATATATATATATATATTTATATTTAATATAATATAATTATTATAAAAAATAAATTTTATTTTAATTATATATATATAAACTATATATTAATATATTTTTAAAATAATATAATTAAATGAATATAAAAAATTAATTATATAGAGATTGAAATGTTGGGTGCATTAAAGTATTGAACAATGATGGAAAATAATGAAAACGTACTAAGATAATTTATCTTTGTGTTTTAACTAATTTTATTAAATTATGCTTTCATCTTTTATTTGGATTTTGAGTCTTTGTTTTTTTTAATATTTGAGTTATATGTAGTTGTATAAATTATTTTTGTATATTAATTAAATTAAAAAATTAAAAAAAAAGACGGGGCGGGGAATCCCCGCGGGGCAGGACGCGGGGGGAAATTTTCTCCGATTCGTTGGCGGGGACGGGGATGGGGATTTCTTGCGAATGCGGGGACGGGGATTGCTCCCCTGGCCCCGCCCTGTTGTCATCCCTAGTTCAGGATCAGGAAGCTAACTGCATCTTTCGAGAACAGGAAGCCGTTCTGAAACAGGAAGCTGACGCAGATCAGAAAACTGACACAAAATAGTAAGCAACAAAAGCTGTAAGTTTTCTAACTAATTCCTTTCAGTACAAGGAATATTTTGCATGTTGTATGAGGATTGGTTCTTGTCAAGCATCCGTTAGATAGAAGTCTATGTCAAGCCAATGAGGTGATGCCACCTAAACCCGCGACTCTGCAACAAGTACTGTAGCCGAGGAATGACACCATTAATGCGAATCAGACAAGGATGAGCCCTTGCACCCAGTTTTTCTAGATGCATTAATTACAAGAGATTTGGAGATCAAATTTGAATTGCAACAAGGACCGTGCCTCTCTTCAACGGGCACTTTCCTACAGATATAAATAGAATGATGGAGTGACCTTGAAGATAACTGAATATCTAAGCGATCAAATTTTCTTGTGTTATCAACCTTCAAGCTTTTCTCAAAGCCTTCTAAATTCAGTCACTCAACCTTCTGAAGCAGTCACTCAAGTTCTCGAGCTTTCAAGTTCAAGACTGCCTTCATTGCTGCACCAGTTGAAGAAACCATATACTTTTAACCTGTGTTGTGTGCTAGGTTGTTTTTTTTTTTGTCCTTAGTTGACAAGATTAGATCCTTGCTAAGTGTTAGTCTTGTGTAGACTTATAACTCTGTGTGAGTTTTTGTACCCTGTGTGGGATAGTGCCTAAGAATCTGTTGATTCCAGTTGGTAAACTTGTTAGAAAGAGGTTTGTAAAACTGAAGCTTGTAAAACGAATTGACTTAACGAAGTTCCTCCTCTGAGAAGGAGTAGAGTGGATGTAGAAGGGTTACACCACTTTCAAACCACTATAAGCCATAAGTGTTTTACTGTTTTTATCTACCTACTGCATTGCATTGATATATCTTACTGCATACATCATCAGCATTCTGCTAAAGGTTTCTGTTAAAAACATTCTTTAGAAAAGAAAACTGTTTTTTAAAGGAAACTTTATCTTAAGTTTATTCTGCTGTATACTGTGATCACCGAGTAAGAAATTTGAATCAGCTTACTGCCAGGTTTTAGGTTACCGTTTCTCTATAGAATTAGGAACCTGTTTCACTAAAAGTTTTAAAAAACGCAAAATCGATAGAGGTTCATTCACCTCCCTCTGAACCTCTGACCACTTGGGACCAATAAGATCCATAATCCATATACAGTTATTATTGAAAGTTAGATAAATAAATACACGACACAAATTAATGTCCCGCAAATAATGACTCCAATTACCATAGCAAATAGAAAATGGTATAATATTATAACTAATCATTAACCATATAATTAGTACTTAAATCTTTACATCATGGAGCTATCCAATCTTTAGCGTTATCAAATACATTATCTTTTTTTCTTTTCCTTTGAGCACATCATGAAATCTTCGATTTCATATTGCATTATGTTCTATATTCTAATTTCATTTATGCACATATGTGTACAAAAGGGTATTATCAAATGACCCACAACATGTACTAATGAATTTAGAAAATGAAATATAATACTCCCTCCATTCCTTTTTAAGGGCCCGTTTCCTTTGAAGGTTGGGTTTGATTGGTTTGATAATATTTGTGGGTTTTTATTGTTCATAGAAGACAAAATAACACTTTTTGGGTGTTTAGTATGTAGGTTTTGAGATAGGTTTGAGTTAAATTTGTTGTTTACTTTGAAGAATTATGAGTTTGTAAATGTGGATTTAATTTAAATTTGGTGTTTGCTTTGTGGCTTAGAACTGATAAAAAATATGAAAAGACGATTATGCCCTTATTTATTATAATTCAAAAAACATGAATTAAATTAATTATATATATATATTAAAAGATTAAAAAATAAGTTAATATATATATATATATAATTTAATATCCCAAAATTTAATAATTTAATAGTTTAAAAGATTAAAAAATAATTATATATATATAATTTAATATCCCAAAATTTAATAATTTAGTAAATAATTTATATATAATTTCTTTTAACAATTTCACTAAACAATTTTAATTAATTATTTAAGTTTAGTGGAAAAAATAGGGTTTATAAATTATATCACTTTGTATTTTTTATTAAAAAGTTGTATTGTTTTTTTCATTTGAGGGTGGGGCAATTATGTAATTTAAATCATTTTTTACTATTGGGATTAGTTTAAACCCACCAAAGATGGTGGGTTTATAAACTCATGAATAAAACAATCTAAACCCACTTAAATAGTAAAACCCTATTTAAACCCGGACCTCAAACCTATGTACCAAACATGGGTTTAGGTTGGTTAATAATCTCAAATCAATCTAAACCCATGTACCAAACATGCCCTAAGTGTCCCATTTTATCCTTTCACACAAACCAAATTTTCCATTAATTATTTCTCTTTTACTTCTACAAGAATTGTAGTATTCCACCATGTTCATTTATTAGGGTAATTGATGAAAAAAGAAGGTAAAAGAGTATCAATAATGACATAATGACAATTAAAAAGGAATGTCATATTGGATAAAATGAGACACTTAAAAAGGAACGGAGGGAGTATAAAATAGAGAATCAAAAGTTTAAAAAATACGTGGAAATTGGAACGACCAGTCTAGAAAAACCTAATATCAATGGGAAATCTAGACACCTAATATCGATTGGGGAAATAAAAAAATAGGTGGGAATCAAGAAGTAGTTTACAGGTCATGTAGCACTGGTCTTCATCAACAACCATTCCCTCTTTCTCTGTCTTTTCTCTGTGCTTTTAGGACAATGAATCACCCCACTCAACAAAGCTACCCCTCACTTTAGCATTTTAATTGGGTTTAATTAATATATTATTTTATATAAACACTCACTTGCATTTTACGTGGGACATTATAAAATGTCTATTTTGTATTTCTATTGACAACAATAAGAAAATGAATCCCATGAGTTAATTCATGTATTTGGATTCATTCTTGCTTTCGACAAGTTGTTTATTAGGAATAGAGTAAAATAGTAAAAGAGAAAGTGACAAAGTAACATTTGAACTATAACAACTTATCTTTGTTATGATTTAAATTAATTTATCCATATAATGCATCCACCATATATATATATATATATATATATATATATATATTGTATTGTTATTGGAAAAAAAATGTAATTACTCAACTGTAATATCCTTGTACAAAATAAAAATTATTTCCTCCACGTCCCATACTAAATATGTAGGTTGGTGAGACAGAATGTACACTTCACATACCAACATGTATCGAATACACTGTTCATCTACGTACGTAGACAATAAAAATTGAATAATAATAGTCGTGAATTAATATTAATAATCTAGCTTGTTCGAGTTGAATAATGATTGTGAAGTTAATAATTAGCTAGATTATGAAGTTAATATTAGCTAGCTCAAGTGATTATACATGCACGCTCTTTCCAATAATTACATGATAAAATTTGAACAAAACTTACATATCATGATCAGTAGCCTAACTTGATGATGACTTCATCTAAACAAATTTTAGTTATGGTAGAGCTATCTGTGAATTGATTTTGTCCGTGCGGAAAACCCTAATTAATGGTCATATCACCAGCAAAAATTGAGTACTATATATGCAAATATGAAATATGTGACATATGTCACTGCCCCATTAACTTATTAAACACAGGGAATTGATTCCAAAAAAAAAAAACAAATAAAACACGTTGTGGTGAAAATTTCACCGTGAAATGTTGGTTTAGACGACTATTTATCAATTGGGCATGTTTCACTAGCTAAGTTAAAATGAAAAATTGGTATTTTTTTTTTCTAATTAGTGGCCTAACTGATTGGTGAGTTCAAAATAAAATTTATTTGGGGAAGGGCTATTCATGAATATATATATATAGAGTTGTGAAATTGAAGGGCTAAATGTCACAATCAATTAATTATTAAATAAAGTTTTGGTTTCGTATCTAAGATCAGTTTGATAATTTGTTTAGGACGTTATATAGTTAGAAATTTCAAATATATGTTTTGATCTCCAACGTAATTTGAGAATGTTGACATCAGATTTTGTAGAGCACAAAATCCTAGCCAAACATCAAAAATATCGATCCGGTTCAAATAAATTGACCTGAAGAAAAAGTATGAAAATCGAATATAATAAGAAAAAGACAAAATCGAATAAAATAAAATATCGATCCGGCTCAAATAAATTGACCCGAAAAATAAATTGACCCGAATAAAAAGTATGAAAATCGAATATAATAAGAAAAAGACAAAATCGAATAAAATAAGAAAAAGACGGCGCCCGGTGCCTATTCGGGCAAATTTGTTCGGCTTGTTCTGGCCGGTTCCGAACAGAACGTTTTTTATATAAGAATTGAGAGTAAAAAACTCTCTTATTGCTTGAATACAATGATTTCAGATCCAGAATTCGATCCCGATAATTGAGACCTTATTTATAGACTTGGCCTAAGATACATTACTTGGCGAATAAGACTCAAATCCCCCGATTTTAGGGTCTAGATAAGGAAAAATCGGGTTAAAATCTATATAAATCAGATATGATTTGATCTTGATTTGTTTCCTTTCTTGAAGATTACTTGAAATAAACTAAGTCTTGTCTGCTCTTCTTGCAACAATAGCCTCGATTTCTGGCCTTCTACCTGACTTTCCAGAAATACCTTGAGTAATTATACTTCTGGACCATGTTGACTAGTTACTACTTGACTAAGTACGGCCTCGGTCGGCTCGGCTCGGCCAATCACTAGCCGGCGTGGCTAGTCTCTGGTCGGGCCCCTAGGCCAGTTTCTGGTCGGGTCGGTCCCTGGCCCAGGCCGACAGTCTGGTTGGCTCTGGTCTTCTGGCCTCCTGGCCAGTTCTGGTCTTCCGACGGATTTGGTCTCCAATCTAGCCAATTCTGGCCTTCTCACGAGTCGGTCCTGGCCTTCTGGCCAGTTCTGGTCTCCACTTGGACCGGACCCTAGGTCGGGTCGGTTTGGTGGGAGCCCAACAGAGAAAATGTTCAATTCCAACCAAATTCATTTTAGCTGTGCAAATTAATGATTGATAATATTCCCCTTATTGGTACGACATTTTTCCTCTTAGAATGAAATTAATGCTATGATTTTCTGGAATTTCATTATAACAAGCTTTAGAAGTTAGAACAAGCGAGTACCTTGTGTGCATAGTATTAATTGGGTGGGGAGAGTGTTTGGCAAAACATTGTTTAAATTGATCATTTTACTACTTACATTTTAATGTTTTATCTTATATTTTATGATGTCATACATGTCGTTATAAAATAATTAGGGAAATTGCAAAGAAAAAAAAACTTTGTAATTTGATCCAATTTTTATTGAAATCTTGGTTTTTGCATCATCGTAGGGAGAAATGGACATTACGAACAAAATCGGACCAAAATTGAAAAAAAAAAAGGATAATTAGAGGACTAAAATTGAAATATATATATATATGTATATATATATATATGTATATATATATATATATAATTAGTGGTAAGAAAGTAAATTAGATCTAAGTTACATGATAATAGAGAATTTTCCTAAAAAATAATATCATTTTTACACGTGATCTGTGGTAATTATTTTGAAATATTAGATTAAACGTTTGTTAATATGTTATTAATTCCCTTCGAATTCCTTAATTTCTTTGAATACACATGTTTTTATATGATAATTAAAAAATTTCTTTGAATCTATTAATCGGAAGCTCGATCGATAGTTATAATTAATAAAAGCTGTACTGTACAACACCATTTAACTAATTAAATTGACTGGCATAGGATCACTATAAGTCTATATCCATTTCATTAGGAGAGAATAACGACTTTTAAGTGAAAAAAGAAGAAGAATATAATGACATATATATCAATATACATCACTTAATAAATTCTTATAATTTAATTCTATGAGACAAATAATCAACTTATAATCCACGACTCATAATTCAAATATCAATTTATGAAAATAATTTTAATTTATAAACAATGTATCTCTATCTCATGAATTCATACTCTCACATGAGTTTTGGTGCAAATGTTCATAATTTGAATAATCATTAATTTGATTTGGAACTCATGTACATCACTTACCAAATAATTCATAGTATGATACTAAATTATCACTTATACCTAAAACTGAAAGTATTAAATGGAAAACACACACCGCGTTTTGGATTCAACAGATAGACATATATATATAGAAATCAACTACTGGTGCTTTACATTCCACATGCTCATTTATTTCTCTATGAGGCTTCTGTAGGGCAGATTTGGTCAACATTCATTCCACCTTAATTATATTCTTCATTAATTATTACCTCAATAATTATTTGTTTAAAATCCAGGTTATGAGGTTTAAATATTTATCATAGGTAATCGAGATAAAAACTTTAACTATATGGTTAGTTAATTAATCTTTATACACTACTTTTATGTGTATTGTGTATTAGATAATATTTTTCTATACATAGGTAACTTTTTTGTATCACATTACACAATATATGAAAAAAAAAATACAAAAATATTACCTAATATATAGAAAATCATTACCCAATATTCATAAAAGTATTACATGTTGCACGACTTACATGCAAGAGAAAAAAAATCATGGAGGATCCACGTGTTTTTGAAAAATCCGTTCCGACCCAATTCGAATCATGTATCTTATAATAGAAAAATATTCTATAATAATACCTGATATATAGAAAAGTATTACCTGATATACATAAAAATATTACATATTTTCTTATAGTTTGGCCCATTCAAAATACATCATATAAGACAAAAGTATTACATATTTTCTTATAGTACATATAATAGTACATATTTTCATATAAAATGCATCATATAATACAAAAATATTACCTAATATATTAAAAAAAAAATCACCTAATAGACACGAAAATATTACATAATTTCTTATATTCGACCCAACCCAACCTGACCAGTCTCACCGAATGAGATCCATGAGACGGTCTCATTCAAGACTTTGCCTCCTCTTTATTTTTTGTGTCAATTTCTTGTAAATCTAGTGATAGAAAGAGAGAAAAAAAAATGATGAATTAATCTCTTTATATGTACATTGATATGTATATATGATAATCTTGATGTATCTTTTCTTTCGAAATTTACAAAATATTATAAAAGGAAGTTGAGAGGATCCGAATTCAATACTAGATAATACTATGTATCTCAAATTTCCAAATTAAGAAGCATCAAAACTTGGACATATGTAATGTAGTCATCACAAAATAACTTGGACATATGTATAGGAGTCCTCTTTTTAGGTAAAAATAGACTACAACTTAATTGGGTTTATCTTTCTATTTATTAATGTCAACTTTTTTTTTTTTTTGGCTTAGGATATTTGTAGAACATTCTCGAGTCTTGAAGGATCGACATGCCAAGATCATTTTTTTTCTCTCTCTTGAATTTGAATTGTAATCAATTCATTATTTAGATATTGACCCACTAATAAGAAATTTAGAAATAATAGATGGAATTTTGTGATGAACAACCGTCAATAAGTAATGATAAATAAAAAAAACAATATAAAATGAGAAAATGATATAATAACATATAATAATATAGGAAGACGATGCATACCCCATAATTTACAAAATACATCCCTAACTTTTAAAAAATGAAAGGTATGAAAATGCATTTTTTGGGTGTTTTACCCATCCATAATAATATTAGCAATCAATAAGTGATAAATGAGAAACTAAATATTATGGACGGACATTATCAATTTCTGATTGTTGGTAAACTCGGCCATTAATTTTATATTAGAGACAAAATTATTCATAC
Organism: Scutellaria minor; assembly: GCA_954870855.1. Classification (NCBI taxonomy): domain Eukaryota; kingdom Viridiplantae; phylum Streptophyta; class Magnoliopsida; order Lamiales; family Lamiaceae; genus Scutellaria; species Scutellaria minor. The sequence continues at coordinate 22,304,288 of OX940728.1, forward strand.
CTCTAAAATTAACTAGAAACAAAAAAAAATGTCTTTAAATTTAACAATCAGTATTTTAATAACTAACTATCTCAACTCGCATATTTTGAAGACAAATAAGTTAGAGACGAATTTTTCAGTCTTTTTTTTTGTTTTTAGTAAATTTAAGTCCAATGAACCTAAATTCACACACTACAAAATTTATATATGTTTGTGTTTACATTTTTTGTAGTCAACCGAAATAGATGAACTAAAAAGGACCCTTGTGCTTCTACATATGCTGCAAAAAATTATGATATTTTCAGTGCTAATATTACTAATGACATACTTGCATGTAAATTGTTATTTACATCTATTTATCTATTATAAAAATACATTAGCCTCAACATTTCGATACTAATACTTTAATCAATATTTGGTCATGATTTACATCAACTATTATTAGCCAAAAAAAAAAAACTAAACCGTCAACCTCATTTCATCAAAAATAATAATAAATCCATAACTAAAATATCCAGAGCATATACATATAATATAAGAAGCCGACAAGCATATGTGACAACATCATGAGTATGTGATAGAATTGTCCAAATACAAAGAACCAACACTAATGGCAAGTAGAGTTATCATATCACGTAGATAGTGTGCTAAGCTTAGAAAATAAAGTAAAAAGATGTAGAAAAGCTGTCTAAAATGGGCAAAAGTTAGACTTGAAGTTCAACTTGACTTTTTTTAATAGAAAATGAAAACGAAGTAGAAAAGCTATTGCTCGTATTCAATTGAAGCACGTCTTATCATCCCACCAACAACTTGACAAAATCACTAAAAGATAAGCACATCCAACTATCTTTCATTTTTTATACATATATACATACATATATTTTACTTTGATATTGGTCTTATTAGACTGGCAGCCACCATCTATGATCTAATCATATCCAGCATAAAATTAAAAAATAGAAATAATAATAACTAATATAATAGGTCTTTAATACATAAAGAGTGTTTGGAAAAAGACTAAATTAAAGTGAATTTTTTATTTTTTAAAGAAAAAGTTGATATTGAGTGTCTGTCCAATGGATTTCGGTTTTTATTGTCTTAAATTACGGAATGATTGGTTAAGCTTTTTTTTGAAGTATCTTTAAGCTCTTTTATTTTATATAATATATATGCTTACGCATATAAAAAATAGAGTATGGAGTATATCTTACGGGTGATAATGGACGGGTTCGGGGATGATATTGACATCCCCGCTATCATCACCGTTTTGGAAATTTGGTACAGGGACAGAGATTCACCGCTCGGGGACAGATTTCCCACAGGGATTCGGGTTCCCCAACTTTAATTTTCTACTAGTTAAAATTTATTCTTATTTTAAATAATTTTCAATAAAATGAATATCAAAACAATTAAAACAACTAATAAACAATATCAATCCAACAATAACATCAAATATCTTGAAATCATAAATCTAGTCTTTAAAACAAAATTGTGAAATACATAATCAAAATGACAAAACAATCTAACAAGTTCGATTATTTTGAGTTGATTCAAAGTTTCAATTCCAATTTGAAATTTTAGATATTAAATTATTAACTAATTGGAAAGGAGCCATGAGGAGTGAGGACATACTTAGGGAAAATTTTGGATGTTTTGGTATATTTACTAATATATATATATATATATATATTAATAAATAATATTAAACGGGGAATCATTGTTTCATATCAATTGGGCCGGTTTTGAGGTTGAGAATTGGGTGGGGAGCATAAATATTATTCCTATAAATTTTAAACAGGGATTCACCGTCCCCACCCCATTAATATTGGTATACAACAGGGATGGTTCCCAGTGGGGAAATTGTCACCCCTAATATCATATAGTAAAAGAATCAATTAAAATTTCTTTTATTTTAATTCTGACATCTTATTTTTATGAGTATCTAATATATTTTTCATTTTTAACAGAAAAATATTAAATTGTTCAAATTCATGCGTTTGGATAAAGAGATTTAAATTTTAAAAATTAATGAATTTTAAATTCTATTTAAATCAATAATAAAAAAATTGTTTAAAATGAAAGTGATGTCTTTTGCTCCAATTGATCCTAGATTTGATATTATGAACCTCAGATCTATATTCAAATGCAATCTAAAGAATTCTATAACTCATAAATATCTCATACAATTAATATTGTAATTGTAGCCAAACACTATTTGAGTACATAAAATTTAGAAGCTTAAATTTTTTATAAAACAAAACTTGTACAATTAAATATTCTTTCGATTTTTTGTATTTGTGTATTTTGACTTACACAAAAACTCATGTGAGACGGTCTCATAGATAGTTTCCGTAAGACGGAGCCCCATCACCCACAAACAACATGTGAATTGTAGGGTTTGGATGGTGGATAATTAGGCTGTAGGTTGACCTGTCTCACACAATACATTAAAATTTCATGAAACGGTCTCACAAAAGACTTACTCTTTGAATCAAATAAGTAATTTCATAATGAGCAGCCAGACAGCTATTATATCAAAACAGTCCAACTTTATATTGTTCACAATTCTCTCTCACTCTCTCTCTATATATATTACTAAATTATTAAAAACAGATAATTAAATTGGTATGTATATTTTAAGTTGCAGTCTTTAAAAAAACGTGTTTAAACTTTAAAGTAATATCTTCTACTGTGGCGGCGGAGAGCCGTCATGTCTGTGGACATATTGATCCATGATGATTAGGGTTAGGACTTCATTACAATTTCAAGATAATGTTGAAAATAAAATTTGTGGGGGAAGAAATTAATTTTTACAAAATAAAAAAGACTTTCTTAAAATGATAAACTTCAGCAGAAATATAATTGACTTGAGTTTCAAGGATGATGGCGATAGGTGTTTGGACTCTAGACTTCTTATTATACTGTTGGTAAATTTAAGAAGTATTGCCTAAAATGCCACCAAAACAAAATATGAATATAAAAATTGTTGTTAATGATAGAGAAACATGTTTTGAAATACACCACTAAATCAAATAAGAAAGATTTTTTTACCACATAATATAATTTTTTAATTTTTTTTATCACAATTTTGTTGAATTGTCAAAAATAATTCAGCCCTATTCATATGTAAAATAGTGAAAATGATGTGATGGTAAATTTGTCTTACCATTACAACATAATTAGCGTTTTATCAATAAAGATAAATTTACATCTTATTTATTTTATATAATAGAAAAATAAACTACTATATTAATTCGGATGGAAAAGTGTAATACTCCTCGGTGAGAACATGTATTATGTAGTCCATTCATGATCACTTATGCCATTTTATATAAAAATTATAATAGATGATAATTTAAGTTGAAAAGAACTGGGAATTATCAATATGTTGAACTAGCTACCTTTTTATATTATTTACTGAGTTTTTGCCTTCCCTTTCGAAGTTGAAAAGTATATATTTACTTAATTGAGCTCAAGCAAATGATTCAATTTCATTGAAATGTGGAATCTAACAGAAAATAAAATAAAAATCGTGACCTTTTATTTTAATTTTAATTTTAATTTTAATTTATTAAGCCCTATTAAATAAATATATTATAAAGTATATAGAGAGGAAGGTAGTGAGATGTTTCGGTCCTCGTGCACACACCAATTTTGAACCTCAAAAACAAAGCAATCAATCAATCAATCATAATTGATATTTCTCAATCACTGAGATTTAGAATGGACAAAAAGTATGCCAACGTGTTTCCTCTCTCTATAACAAAAGTTGTCATCTGCCTACCCTTTTTCTCCACTCATTTATTCAATTCTTTTGCTGTTTTCATTTCCAATTACTTTTTACCTTATTTAATAATAACATTCATTATATAAAAATATAAAATAAAATATGAGATTATAGTGACTAGTGATCTATGTTATGACTTATGACCTGCATATTCCATAAAAGATTATAAATATTTTAAGAAATAATAACACTTTATACCACATAATCAAATAAAATCAAATTTTTTATCAGAATTTATAGTTTAATTATTTTCCTACCACAATTATATCTGAAAAGTCTAAAATAACTTTTACACTTACATGTTGAGTTATATAATGGAAGATGTTATTTATGTCTTATCAACAAAGGTAAAAATTATCACTTTTTTATTTGTGATAAAAATATATTATCTATTGTAGTAGAAAGGTAATTTACGATCTTAATTATTGTAGAAATGGTGTTATCCCATATTTTAATTTGTATTTTATATTACACTAGTATAAGTCTCGTGCGATGCACGGACATATAAATTTCACTATTTATATATTTTAATATGAAAATATTGAACACGAAAAATAATAAAAAAAATTTGGAGAATTTTAGTCTGATTTGTTACTTCTGTGACTCACGACCATAAAATCTAAATATTTCGAGTTTGATGTGAAAATTTTAATTTACAAAAAAAAAAAAATTAAGTTCTCATAATATTTCAATCTCATTTGGTATACCCGTGTCCGTGTGATGTATAGATAAATAAATTTGAAATGTTGGTAATTTTTTTATATAAAAATGTTGTTCATGAAAAATAATATAATTCTTCAAAGTGTTTTCAATTTAATCTACCACCCATATAATTTATGAATTTAAATATTTTTTATTTTCATCATACGTTGTCGACACTATTGGCCTGAAACGAACTTATGCAAATTTATGTTCAATAATTTATTTATAATGAGTATAAAATGGTGATATTATTGAGCATTATAATCAAGTATTGATAATATTTCAATCTCATTTGGTATTAGTGTGATGTAGTGAATAAATTTCATGTGTTAGTAATTTTTTGATATAAAAATGATGATCATGAAAAATCATATAGTTTTTCAAAGTTATTTCAATTTAATCTACTACTCATGTAATTCATCTAAATACTTATTATTTCCATCATATGTTGTTTAACTATTTTAGTACTTTTTTTTGTCACAATTGGCCTAGAAAATAATTGTGCAAATATATGTTCAACAACTTATTCATAATGAGCTTAAAATATTGATATTATTGTATATTACCCCAAAATAAAATTTATAAATTTAACATACCATCAAAAAATTTGTATAATTATTTTTTTCAGATGTCTTAAAATCAAAATTTATCTATTAGAAAAATCATATTGGATGATAAACATTTCAAAATTTGATAAATTTAAAACCATGAAACTATATTACAACATAAACTAAATATATTTTATCATTGTTTTGTGAACTTCATGCTACCATGATAGTAAAATTTCAGATTTTTATTTACTTTTTAATCAAGGAGGAAACATTATTTATTCTTACAACAAAAAAAATGATAAATTCGCAATTATTTCGTGGATATATAAAATGATTTAGATTAAGGTACAAATTTTTATTTACAACTTTTCATGACATGATATTATTACCATATATACACAAATCATACTAACTTTATAACATATCAAATATGATCATATTTTTTTCCTCAATTTTCATATATATACAAAAATGATTTTCATATCATGAATATACATAAATTATGAAAAACTAAATATTTACAATTTATAAATTTATAAAATAATAAATATTTGTATTTCTACTTTAAAAAGTAGAAATGAGGTTAGTTGGTTTTTATATAAATGACAATGAAATTTCATAATAAAAAATTCAAAGTATTTAAAATATCTATGTAAAAATTCTTCGTCTACGTATTATCACTCTTATAAATAGTATCGACTATCTATTCTTCATGATTAATAATGAAGACATATTTATATAATTTAGCATTATGAAATAGAACATATTTTTTAGGGTAAAAAACGATAACTCATCCCAACTATGCCCGATTTTACATTTTCTTGTAAAAACTTTTAAAATTTGCACCGTGCTGACTAAAGTTTGCGGGATTTGCAATGTTCGGTAAAATTCGAAAATCCGGTCAATTTTTCCGGCGAAAAAAAACACGTGCTTGTCACATGATATCAGTAAGGGCAATTTTGTCATAACACTATCAAAAGGGCGGGTTTTTTTACACTGAATCAACCACTTCCTCTTAGGTCCCACACAATCCTCTTTGTTGCAAAGAATCGAACAGTCATTCCAAAATTCGATTTGTGCGAAGAAAAACTCAAGGAAATCCTTCGAAAAAGCGAAGACGATTGAGAGATTAGAAGAAATAGGATGGTTTGGAAAGTGAGAGACTAGGACGATCCATACGGTGCTGGTAGAGTCATATGCCCCCCATTATGGTAAGTTTCCTCATTTCCCAATATTTTCCTGTGATTTTTTGGTGCAATGAAGTGGAATCGTTTAGGGTTTTGATTTGCGTAAGAGAATCGTCTATAGTTTTTCGAATACAGCTTTAGGATTAAGGGTATTGAGTCAGTTCAGTGTCTCGTTATGTATTTTTGTATTTTAGGGTTCTGTGTTTTGTAATTAGGGTTTGATGAATTAGGGCTTCTATTAATTTTAATTTAGGGGTTTCAATGTGTTATTCGATTTCGGGATTTTTAATTTCTGTGTTTTTCAAATTGGGGATTTAGGGTTTTTGTTAATTTTCATTTTATGGTTTTTCAATTTGGGGATTTAGGGTTTCTATTAGTTTGTATCCGGTCACTAATTAAATTTTGCTGATTAAATGTCTCTCTATATGTATACTTATTAAATTTTGCTGATTAAAATGTCTCTCCATATGTATGCTGATTAAATGTCTCTCTATATGTATTCTGATGTTGTACATGTTAACTGGATGTTTGAGTAGTGTGTTTCTGTGACAAGTATAGATTATTTGTGGTAATTAATTTTTACATGTATGTTGTGTATATTGAGCAAAATTTTAATTATAAATTGTACTTTTTTATGACAGGCAATAAATCTGAGTTTTTCACTATTAGATTTCATTACTCAGGAATGTTTCTGGACTTAGGCAAAAAGAAATATGTAGGTGGTCAAATTGGTCATATTGTTTACTGTAATTCTGATGAGATTTCTCTTATTGAATTACAAAGTATGACCAATGATCTGGGGATAGAAGGGGTTAAGGTATTTCATTATACAAAAAATGGAATCAATGATTGGAGTTGTCTAGGGTTAATTGAAAATTACATTGATGTGGTCAATTTAGTGTTATTTGTTGATGAGCATAGGAAGGTTGGCATTTTTGTTGAGCATGCAGATTATGTTTGTGAAATTGAAATAATTGATGATGATAGTGAGGGTGCTAATGATGTTGAAACTGATTTGAATGATGGTGATAATTTAATGGGCATTGGTGTTGATTCTGTTGGTGATATTGGTGGTGTAAGTAGTGGTTTTGTTGAAGGTGATACCAATTTACCTGATGTTGATAATATTAAAGATGTTGCTAATTTGAAAGATGCTGATAATATGAATGATGCTGATAATTTGAAAGATGTTGATACTCTTTTTCACTTGCTTGATGATGGTGATAGTAGTGATGTTGATGATTTGAATTCTGTAGGCAGTGATTCTGATTTGTCTGTGTTAGTTGATAGTGAATGTGAGCTTTCTGATGATGATGTCATGTTTGATTCTAATGTTGATTATGATGTTGAATGGGGGTGGGTTTCAATTATAAAAAAAAGAGGGTTTGGATGCTGGGGAGTGTAGCAAACAGAATAAGAGTGTGGTTGAGAGTAGTGGGAGGGGGCAGCTAAGTCCAAAAAAGAGGGAAAAATACCACAGTTTGAAGTTGGGATGAGATTTGAGGACATACATACCTTTAGGGAGCTTGTTAGGGAACATTCTATCATAGTGGATAGAGAGATAAGTTTTCCTAACAATGATAAGAAAAAATGCCAAGCTAGATGCAAACATGAGTCATGTAAATGGAAGATCTATGATGCTAAATTGAGAGATGAAGACACTGTTGTTGTTAAAACTCACAATCCTAAACATAAATGTCCTAGAAAATAGAGTAATGTGCATGTTAATTCTGCATGGTTGGTTGAAAAATATAAGCACAAATTGTGGTCTGATCCTAAGTGGCCTATTGATTCAATGGTGTCAGTTATGCAACATGATGTGAAACTAGTATTTAGTAAGAGTCAGATGTATAGATGCAAGAAAAGAGCAATGACAATGAGTGATACTGGTGATTCTGAGCAGTATGCTGTTCTTTGGGGATATGCAGAGGAGATTAGAAGGTCTAACCCCAATACCACTGTCAAAATTAAGTGTAACCATATTGATGGGCAGTCTGTTTTTAAAAGAATATATATTTGTTGGGGTTCACTGAAAAAAGGTTTGCTAGAGGGTTGTAGGAAGGTGATTTGTCTTGATGGTTGTCATCTAAAAACTGGAAGAGGTGGTATTTTTTTATCTGCAGTTGGGATAGATGCAAACAATGGGGTGTTCCCCTTTTGTTATGCAGTTGTAGAAAAGGAAAATAAGAAGACTTGGCATTGGTTTTTAGAATTACTTGTTTCTGATTTAGGCATTGAGAACAGTTATATATGGACAGTAGTTAGTGATAAACAGAAAGGGCTGATAGATGCTGTGGAGAAGTATTTGCCAGATAGTGAGCATAGGTTTTGTGTGGTGCATCTTTACAACAATTTCAAACTATCAAACAGAGGGTTGGCATTGAAAAAAATCATGTGGAAGGCTGCAAGGGCTAGTAAGGTGGTTGATTTCAATAACATAATATTGGAGATGAAAGATAGGGATGTAAAGGCCTATGATTGGTTGGTGCAAAGGCCTCCAGTGCATTGGAGTAGGAGTCACTTCAAGACAACAACCAAAACTGACATGTTGTGCAACAACTTATCTGAGAGCTTCAATGCTATGATTTCCAGGGCAAGAAGCAAGCCTATAGTTACTTTGTTGGAGACCATTAGGCTGATTTTAATGAAGAGGTTGCATCTGAGAAGAGATAGCATGCTGAAGTTTGATGGTGATATGTGTCCAATGATCAACAAGATTTTAGAGGAGAACAAGAAGAAGACAATGGAATATATTGCACACTGGAATGGTGAGAATGAATTTGAGATTGAGAACTGTGAAGGCCAAAGGTTTAAGGTGAATGTGGCAGATAGGACTTGCAGTTGTAGGAGGTGGGAGCTTAATGGCATTCCATGTGGACATGCAATTTGTGGCATGTACTATCTCTCACTGAAGCCTGAAGACTATGTTGACAATTGTTATAACAAGGAGATGTTTATGAAGTCATACAACAATGTAATGGGCACCATTGATGACATGGCAATGTGGCCCACAGTTCATTTTAGCCCCCTTCAACCACCTAAGAGTGAAAAACTACCAGGAAGACCAAGACTGTACTGCAGAAACAGATCACAAGATGAGGTCAAAGGAGGATCAACTAAGTCTGATACTAAGGTGAAAACCAAAGATGGTGCCATGAAATTAAGCAAGAAGGGTGTAGTGATGAAGTGCTCTAACTATCACCAGCCAAACCACAATGTGAGAGGGTGTCCACTGAAGAAGGTATTAAAATCAATTTAGAATCAATGTGAGAGGGTGTCCAATGCATCTTTATTATTTTCGATTTTATATTAGGGTGGTTGACTTCAATTACTTTTATATTCTGCATTTTTTGTTAGGAAAAAATGAAGAATCAATCAGAGGGTATAGAGGTGGAACCACACAACATGATAATATTGTTGAGACACAAGAATCAGTTAAGGTATAATCTCTCTATTTGTCTGACCACAAGTGTTCTATTAATCTGATTAAGCCCTTCCATATTGACTATTTTATCTGATATCTACCTCAGTTGGGCAAGATAAAAGCTTCGCAAAGCAATATGGAGGCTTCTGGCAAGTGCAAAAAGAAGGGTGGTAAGGTTGAAGACAAGATATTCAGACATTTTTTATCAATTTAGTTGGCATTGAAAACTAACACTTCTTATCATTTTTCAAATGTTCTACAAAACAGGATAATGGTGAACAAAATCAACAGATGAGAGAAACAAGAAGTGCAAAAAACAAGAAAAAATTAGCCAACCAACATGAAAAGGTATTCTGACATTATTTGTCCACTTAAGCAAGCATTGAAAACTAACACTTCTTATATGTTCTACAAAACAAGACAATGGTGAACAAAATACTCAGATGAGAGAAACAAGAAGTGCAACAAACACCAAAAAATTAGCCAAGCAACATGAACAGGTATGTGTGAAGTGTATCATGAAGTGTAGAACATGATAATATTATTTTTTTAACATTGGGATTTTTTTTTTCTGCAGGATTCGAAGAAGGCTGCTTCTAAATGCTGAAGTTATGTTTTTGAATATACATTTGGGAGTATGATGTTCATAGGGCTTTTTGCATAGATTTTGTAAAAATACTGTGAAGTGTTAGCCTACAGTTTTTGCATAGCTTTTGGGATTATATTTTGTGAAGGCCATTTTGCATAACTTTTGGAATATATATTTGGGAAGTGAGATTGCACAGCTTTTGAATAGCTTTTGGGATATATTTTGTGAAGTGAGATTACACAGTTTTTTAATAGCTTTTGGGAAATGATGTTCATAGACCTTTTTGAGTACATTTTGGAGAGTTTTGGCATAGCTTTTGGGAGGCTTTAGAATTGTTGGAATGTCTGATGTAAACAAAGTCTCATATTTTGTATAACTCATTAACTACTTTACTTTGGTGAAGTTTACTTTGTTAATCCATTTATGATTTTGCAGTCATTCTAAATAGTTTACTTTGCTGAAGTTTACTTTGTTAATTAGTTTATCATTTTGCATAGCTTCAATACTAATTTTGCAGTCATTCAATACAAGGTTCAAGACATATTTAAATTGCAAGATTTCACAGGATACATCCAAAAGGGATTCATCATTTCAACAAAATTTTTCATCATAACTCATCACCTAAGACTTAAATTAATGCTTAACAAAATACTTTACTTCAGAAAATACATCACAACAGATCCAATTAGTGCCAACCACAACCACTTCTTCGTTTTCTCTCTTCTTTTTTTCATCTACAATTCATCTTCAAGTCTATTCACACGTCTCAACAATCCCGGAATAATTTGGCGTGCTCTTTCACACATTGGTGGATCTATCCACACGAAGTAGTTGCAACCTCCTTGTTTCTACAACATATAAAGAAATCCCAATAATTTGCAATTCGGCCAAAAAAAAAACGAACAAATCCCAATAATTTGCAATTTGGCAAACAATAAAAAAATTACACTCAAAATTGGGGATAAAGGCATATTGACTGTGCAATCTAATTTTTGCAAACAATTCCAACAAATTTCAGCCTTTGTTCATGAAATTGAGATAATTTTTCGAGAATACTTACATGAAATTTCGCGCATGTGGAATACCTTCTCCCCGGGTTCAAGTTTGTCCAAGAAGTCATTCTCTTCGATAGCCTCCCACAGTGACAAAATTCGTCCATGGCAACAGCTAGCGTTCGAGTCTTCAGTCTTGAGTCTTGAGTTGTGTCTTTAATGGAGGATCGTGTGGTTGATTCAGTGTAAAAAACCCGCCCTTTTGATAGTGTTATGATAAAATTGCCCTTACTGATATCATGTGACAAGCACGTGTTTTTTTTTCGCCGGAAAAATTGACCGGATTTTCGAATTTTACCGAACATTGCAAATCCCGCAAACTTTAGTCAGCACGGTGCAAATTTTAAAATTTTTTACAAGAAAGTGTAAAATCGGGCATAGTTGGGATGAGTTATCGTTTTTTACCCTATTTTTTATTATCTTTTATGAGTATAAGTATAAATGATTTTTTTTTATCATTTTTTATACTTAATTTGTAGTTTTTAATAGAAAGTATATGAATCCATAAATTTTATACTTCCTAAATGTTATTGTGTGCAACAATATATCATATGTATATATTTTTTTATTATATTCAAGATATATTACAAATCTTTATGATTTTTAATAAGAATTAATATAGTATAATAAAATAAAATTATATAAACACTATGTTATATTATTAACATTGTTACATAAAAGATATATAAAAATTGGAGTATTGTATACGATATATTTGTCAAATAAAATTGTGTGATGTTTATAATAATTTTACAATACATATTTCGAATAAAGTAAATAAAAATAGTTAATTTACGTTGTTTTATATATGTTGGTTGACTTGATTAATAACTCACTTCTTGGTTTTCGACCCCCTCAATCACTACGAACGCCCCCGATCAATGCAATGATATATTTATTGAGGTGGTATATGTGTATGTGGGGTACAACATTAGAGATAAAAAAAATACTTTGATGATCTATAGTTCTTGAAATCCGATCATTATATTATTTTAATTTATTCAACAAACATATATTTAATCTTTGATTATATCAACAATTAAAAAAGTTATTAGATGAGATCATATTAACATTCATATACCATATATATTACCATATATATAAATCATGTTTAATACAATAAAATTAATAATTTATAAATTATGAAATAATATGTATTTCTATTTTTGGAAGGTGGAAATGGGAGGGAAAATTTTAGCATTTCTATTTTGAGGGGTAATTGTTATTATATATATATATATATATATATATATATATATAGATATATAGATGTTATATTCTGTGTGGTTGAAATTATCAATATAATAAAATGAAGTTTGAAAATAGAGAAAAAAACTTTATTTTTAATTTATTCTATAATCCAAATCCAACACTCAATGTCTTGAAATTTTATTTCAAAGGCATTTCTTAGATACTTTTTAACCAATACAACAGCCTATACATACATACATATATATATATATATATATATATATATATATATATATATTAGATAAACATACAAAATCTGAACAGTCCAAAATGGAAACCCAAAATACTCAGATATAAAATAGATACTCAAATGGTAGGATAACCTCACTAAAAACCCATTTATACACTCTTCTCTGTATGCAACTGGTACAAACTCATCGTTCAATCTTCCACATTAATTCAATAAATCTAATTTGGACAATGTAAGAAACACAACACAACACAACTAGATTCCTAAGACTCTGTGTTAACATGAATTAGTTGCGCCAACTGTTGAGCTTCTTTGCTTCGAAAGAGGCTCCATCATTGAGCATATCTTGAGCATCAGTCTCCATTCCAAGCTTAGAGAGAGCCAGAGCCTGCATGTAGAAAGCCGTGGGCCACTCCGGCAAGCACACCTGAGCTTGCATCGCGTCTCTAAGAGCCAATTCCGGCTGCCCGATCATTAGATATGACAGAGCCCGCCTCACAAACACTGTACCCGATGGAACAGACATCATCGACACTAGCTGCACGTTCGTAATTAGTTTTGAACGTAATGTAAGAAAGACACGATAACTCCACGTTGAGTGATATGACGTACCTTAGAGTAGTAGTCAATTGCATTGTTGAAATCCTTGTCTCGGAATGCTATGTCTCCGAACTTCTTTGTATTGAGCATATCTTGAACTTGTTGTGTCCATTCTTGGAACGACAGCTTCACCAAGTTCGTACAACGTGAAGTGAGCATATAGAATGATCCTTAGGCCAAGCTTAATCATAAAAACGTAAAATCAGCTAACCTCATTTTCAGCACCCTCTTCGTCTTTATACCCCGTTTTGAGCAGAATGTCATGTATGGCCGTGAGATCCATTCTTGCGCAAGCTTTTCCAAGAGGAGAAAGCATGGTGGGAATCACCACCGGGGTTTTGGTCAGTCCCATAAGAACATGCGATGCAACCTGGAAACGTGAGTGAGAGTACCGTGTTATTGAAGTCAATCGAGAAGTAAAGCAGTGACTAAAGAACGAAGAGTGTTACCTCCTTTTGCTTTTGAAGGGGGCCCACGGAAGAAAGAAGAAACTGGACATGGGGTCTGTCTCTGGCCTCGTACTGGAGACACTTGGATGCAAGTTCAACCAAAGCTGTAGCATCTTCATTAGTGTATTGTCCTTCCAACGATGAGTCCATTAGCAATAAAACGTTTTTTCCTCTTATTAGATCCAAGGCCTGGAGAAGATGACATGTCAATATTCAAGAAATCCTACGCGTTCCTGTGTCATTGTTAGCTTATATGGGCTAATTTGCATTTTAATTAACATACCTGAAAAGCTTAGTTTCATTAACTGAACACTAAAAATGTAGCATTTTGGCCAGTAGCAATCAAGGATTGTTTTTTATTGTTTAAATCTAAATGAAGCTGAATTTTTTTATTAGCACATATTACCCTATTTTCTTGTTAATATCACTATGCTACTATAAGTGCTCAGAAGAAAAAATATAGGCAAAATACAGCAACAAATTATTTCTGAAAACATTTCATTACGAGCTACGGATTAAATCATTTTCTGAAATTGTACTATATGCAAGGGAAGATGAGGTCAATCTGAACTTAAATCACAGGAAAACTAACTGTATATGACCCTAGCTGAAATACATAGACAACACACAATCTAAGGTGTAAAATGAATCATACATGGCTAGGTGGAATATGTTTTCCGCTCAAGAGGTCCAAAAGAACGGTTCCATAACTGTATATCACACTTTCTGGAATAACCCTGCCTGAAAAGGTTGAAACGAAAAAGAAAATTGTCAATATGTAGGGATAGGTTGCCGATAATCAGGAAAAATGACACATGCATCTACTATACTTTTAAGGGGTCAAATTTCACTGTTACAACTTGCAACAAGAAAACATAGTATCCACTTTGGGTAAATGCTGAGCAAGATGCCAATTTATAACTCAAAAAAAACAGTGGCATTGATAAACAGCATAACTAGAAACTTGAAAAAGTTTAATCTTATCTGGATTTCTGAAGAAATAATTAGGGACTATGCCTATAAAATAATTCCCACCGAAAGAAGCTCCCTGCAAGCAACAGGAGAGCCACCTCCATGAGATGTCAAACTAAACTTTCATGGATTTCAACTGAAAGATTTTGTAATCGGACACCTATATTGGAGCACAGAATATCCTCTTCAACACTTCTTTCTCTAAGCAAGTAACTGAGCCACAACAGACTTCAAGGTGGTTAAACCTAGTGACCTTGATATGTTTTTCCTTCATTAAGTTGATGGATAAACGTCACAAGGGAATATAAAAATATCTAGAAATGTCTGAATTTGCTTCATTGTTGTGATAGAATAATAACACATAACCATTCAAACCAGAGACAGGGTCTCTCTTAGGTTGCCCTGTCAATAAGTTTTTGGCAAGGAAACCAAACATAAGATCAATATCTATGGGACAGTCAGAAATTGGAATACAAAGCATACTCAGCCTTAATCTCTTCAGTATATATGTTTAGCTATGCTCTAGTCAGAAGAGCACTTGAATCTATGCCAATAATTGACACATACTTTCAGATTTCTATTGTGAGAAAGAGAATTAGGTGAGAATGGAAAAAAATAGAGGTGAAAGCAGAAATGCATATTTTGTTTAATGTCATCTATTTTAGCTTCTATTGGAAATCTAAATGACACATTATATGCGGAGATCAAACTTTCCGAAAACTGAAAAGGAAAAAAAAGAAATGTAAGCAACAAGTAGAATAGTTGAGGCTGTTGAGCAGATCTCAACTGTTAATGATGTCACAAAGCTGCAGGGATATGCATACCTGTGCGCAAAAACTCAGGAGGTGTATAAGCTAGATTTGTGCTATAGCTCTTCCCATCCCTACTATTTTTCATCAAACCAAAACTAGATAACCTGGGGTCACCTTCCTGTAACAGCACCAATTTATCAAATCAGTCCAAAAAATAGAAAAGTTGTGATTCACAGTTATCATTAATAGGAAGATATTGTCTCATGATCTACCCTGTTCAGGAGAAAAGGGAAAAAGATGGTTTCAATAGATTTAGAATAGTTTATACTAAATTTGTGGATTTTCTCAGGTAAAGAGACATATAGGGGTACATCAATACTCTCCCTTGCTCTGTAGTAGGAATAACTGCTAAGTTATTGTGAAGAGTTCACCTTTGAAAAGAAGTGAAGTTCTTGAATGTTTGGATAACCAACTAAAACTGCCACTTTACTTGAAGTACTAAGCCATTGTTTTTACCAAGTTTTCAGCACATTTTATACTTTCATCTTCTTCCAAAATTTGTACATCCGATTCAGAAAAACAACTGAATAAGAATGTAATTATCTAGGAGGTTTGACATGACATCAACAGGAATGAAATCAGTTCTCTTTATGAAGGAGATGCTTTGTGGAATATGTTTGATATGACCCTAGCCGAAGAGCCTAGCAATGAGAAGAAGCCCAGTTCCCATATGGGCCCAAGCCCATTGTCTTCAAGAAATAAGAAGGGTTGTTTGTGTGAAAGAAGCAACGGAGAATTTAGAATGGTACTATCTCCTTGTTCTCTTTCTACCTTCAATTTTTCTTTCTTTTGGAGCTCACACTAGCACGAATAGTGTTGTTATTTGCCGAACCATCAATTTATTGTATTAGGGCGTATCAATGTTCATTAAGTTAATTAGGTATATATGGCCACAAAAAGCCACGGAATCATGAATCTCTTTTGACTTGATCCACACTCTGATAACAATATCCACCAATATGCGTGCACTCAAGTGTCAAATGATATTCAAAGACGCAAAACCAATGAGAGAGAAGGGTGGGTGTGGGGGTGGGGGATGTAGTCTGCTTTACCCAAGATTATGCTTTCACTTTATATATGTTTGCACAAGTACCTCATCAAAAAGAATCCTGTAAGCATTTAGATCATGATAAATTTTCCGGTTTTCAGCATTGCAGTGGTCAAGAGCTTGTGCCATATGGTATGCAACTCTCACACGCATTTCCCATGGCAGAGGCTGTTTATCCCCTGCAGAAAAGAAGGGATACACCCAATTAACCAGACAACAAATCAGAAACATGCCTTGCTTTACAGGTACACTAACAAATGGAAGAGAGGGCCATTATGCCCAATCAAGTAGTTAACTTGCAGCATTGCTAAACTGCCATCATGACTTCTGTGATTCATAGTTTATTTGTTAAACACGAAATGGAGTAATGGAGTATGAATAGCGCAAAAGGAAAATAACCATACAATGAAAAAGATGCTTCGACAGAGTATCATTGGGCATGTATTCAGCAACTAATAGGCGTTCGTCTCCTTCAGCACAACATCCAATTAAGTTCACCAGTCTCTTATGTCTAGCTTTACCAACTCCAGCAGCTTCTTCCTACACACGTACCACATGAAGAAATTGAATCACTTTCAAATTGATCACCATTCTATTTATAAACAGATTGAGCAGAAATCTAGCAACTCTTATAAAATTCACTTGCTTTCTCAATCTCACGATCTCATGTGAGTCATCAAACTTTCAGATTAATGACCTAGAACCCTCATATTTTGTGAAAAAAGAAGTAAAACCGTAACATCATCTCTTAACATGTACTAGTTCAAAAACACAAACAAAAACACTAGGCCACTGTTTCAGAAAGTACAAAATCTAAACATAATTAGTGAAACTGACTATCTAGAATCATTCCTTATTAAAAAGAGCTTCCTACCGTATGTGCCAATGCATGATACAAATGCAACTAAGAAGCAGAACAAACAAGACCAATTGCCTTAACAACATTCCTTAGATCATCAGTTTCACATGAGATAAAATGACAGAACTCTTACAGCAGAATATATCAATTGTAAACCATAAACTAAAATTCAGATAATCTTAATAAGTCTCTTACCAAGCAAGAAGCTAATGTGAATAAACAGCAATCTGATTAACCATATCAGAAGGAAAACTCACCGTAAACTGCTGAGGGTCAGGCCATGATTGCTTCGAGAAACGTTTGATGGCAACTAGGCGATTACTTCGAAGCTTACCTCTATAGACAACATTAGGAGCTTTCTCTCCACTTTCGGAAACTATAAGCTCACTGCTAAAACCATTTGTTGCAGCTCGGAGTTCAGCAAGTCCAAATTCCTTGAATGGAGGCACCTGATCTGGATCTACTTGGTCCCCATTTGCTTCATCAGTATCAGTCCCCATTTTAAAAAAGCAAAACCAAAAACAGAAAGAATGTATAAAAAGCAACACATTATAGCAACAGTTGAAGACACACACCCAAAAGCACATTTTTCTCAATGCTTACACTAGAATTTAACATACATAACAGTTAAATACAGGAAAAAGGGAATATAAAGGTTAAGAAGGGCCTAAAAGATAAAACTGGAAAAGAACCCAGATATAGCAAAGCAATCAAACAGTCACCAATCCAGAAAAAACAATGAGGGGAAGCGGAAATTACCAGAATAACTCATTGACTAAATCTTGTACTTGAAAAAACAATGTCAAAATTTTACACAAAACACACAAACAAATCCATCTAAGTAAAGAAGCAACATGCACAAGTACTCATGAATACAAATAAAGAAAAATGTGAAGAAAAAGAAGTAAAGAGATTACCCAGATCTGGTTTAGAGTCAGGCTGGGAAGGTTCTTGATCAGGAGACTGAATATTGGCAGTTTTGGACTGAAAACAGCCCATTTTCAGCGAGCTCTCATTCACAAACTTGAAGCAATCACTCTAAACTCTAGTGCTCGTGTGTATGTGGTGTGGTGTTGTTAACAGAAAAGCGTTTTCAAGAAACAGGCTAAAAAATTGATCTTGATGAGACAGTGAAAGAGGAGAGTTGAAGCGACTGTGTGAAGAGGGATGATTACCAGAGTCACAGCAGTGAAGGCAGGGAGTGGGACGGGGGCGTCACATGATAACTCGATGATTGGCACGTGAAGAGAGAGAGAGAGAGAGAGAGAGAGAGAGAGAGAGTGCTTTTGTTGTCTGTGCGTCAAAACAGTTTGAGAGAGAGAGAGAGAGGGAGAGTGAGAGTGCTTTTGTTGTCTGTGCGTCAAAACTGTTTGATTTTCATATTTGCAGGACCTGTGTGCTCACACTGTGGGGAAAGTATGCCTTTCTCTGTGTGGTAAAAGGCTATAATATATACTATAGAAATTGTAAAAAATGAAAAAATATTTTTAAATGTGTTTCCCATTGGGCTTTTATGATGATTTTCTATCAAAAACAAAACAATCCCTTGACAGTATTTTACATTAATATCCTACACATTGTCGAACAGTTAATATTATTTATTATAAAATAGTATTTTATTTGATATTTCATTACACTAGTACATATACAGTAGTTGGGTTGATGAATTCAGCTCTCTGTAAGACACACAATAAAAATAATTTTCCAAATATAAATAAATGAAAACTAAAAAATCCATACCTGTGTTCAAAAGTAAAATCCGTTTGACATGTGGTCTTATTTTTGGAAATTAAAGTGAAGTTATTTAAAAAGGGGGTATCATATTGATTGTGCAAATAAAAAATTATTTTTCTAAAACCAAATCCATTATGGATCTAATAAAATAATATTTATGTGGGAACCTGATTGGACAATTAAATTCCAACTGAAAATGCAGCCAATTTGAGTAATTGAGTTAATCTTAATATAATTGAGTTGATATATATCTTATAATAAGAACTTTAATGTGTATATTAAATATTTGAACAACTTGGATATTGACCTTTTGAGTTTCCACTTCATATTCTTCTCTTGAAAATGATGTGCCATGAAATGTGGTGGTTTGACATTCAATGCTAAAGTCTAAATCTATCATTACAAGCATAAAATATTGGATAAGGATTATATAAAATTTAAGTATTTTAGGTTTTTTTTAAGATGATAATGTGTGTGTTATTATATATATATATATATATATATATATTTATTTATTTATATTTCAATAATTAAGTTCAATTTTATCCAATAAAACTGCCTTTATATATATAGACGAGAAATTGCAAAAAATGCCACCAAAATGTAGCATTTGTGAAAGGATTGCATGATTGGTAATGAAATCATTATTCCTACTTTCATTCATATTCCCCTAATTGGTATACTTTAAACAGTGGGAATCACCATTCCCATAGGAATTAGTATTCCATAGACATGAGATTAGTCATTCATTCCTACACTAATAGTATTATGTATTCCTGGCTTATAAGGATTGAACTTTTATTTATTTATTAATTTTGACAATTTCATTATTATTTATTTTATTTTTTTACAAATTAACTTCCCAAAGTTAAATTATTATATAATTTTTTTAAATAATATTAAATTATTTATAAAAATATAAAAATAATATAAAATAAAAATATCAAAAAATAATACAATTACATACATAACTAGTATAAAAGTAATGAATGAATATAAAATTCTTAAAAACATAAAGATAGTATGAGTATAATATTAATAATACAAATAATTTTAGTTCTAGTATAAGATTTTTCTAAATTATTTTTTAAATAGATATAAATAAGATATATGAATATTAGAATAAATAATATTTTTTATAAAAATATATAAATAAATTGTAACTAATTAAAATATAATACTATTTAAATAATATAAAAGCATATAAATAATTAATAAAAATTATGATAAATATAAAATAATTTAAATATTTTAAGAATATGTAAATAATACAAAATTAGTAAATTAATAATAAAATTAAAATTAAAATATTTAAATATAATGTATCTTAATATTAGTGCAATGATTAATTTTCCACAAAAAGATTTGTTTTTAAATTTAAATATATTAAATAATGAAATTTGAGTAATATATGAAACAAGAATTTTAAAATAAGTTCATAGTGGAAGGTAATTTGATCAAATAAAGATTGATTTAATATTTATGGATTTTATTTGTAGTAATTAATTATAAAATATAATGATAATGATTATTTTATTCATTTTCTATTCTTCTGTGATACTAATCATAGGAATAAGTATTTTTATATAATTCATTTCCCACCATCATTCCATTTTTAAGTTCATTTCATTCCATCTAATTTCATTATATTATACCAATCATGTCATTAGCGCTTAGGCCTTTCAATTATTCATACCTTTTCTTTTTATGTTTTATTTTTACATGTATTATATAAAATAATATTAATCTCTTTTATTAGTATATGGAAATTATACAAAATTATGAAATTTGATTTAAGTTAATTAAGGTCTCCTAATGTAGAATTCAAATTTAAAATTAAAGGCTCATCGAGTTATTTGTTACACATATATTCAATTATAATGGAGATTCTAAATTAATTTATATTTTCAAACAATTATAAAATTTCTTATTAAAACCAACATAAATTTAAATTCCTGTTTGATCCTTAATATCACAAATTTTGTATTCTACAGCAAAGCAAACCGTGCACTCATTTTTTCTTTTCACAACCATAGTGTAGCCCTTCGAAATGAGTTGAAATTCTCTATTCTTTAAAATCTCTCCATTTGCAAGACGGAGATAAAAATTGCACATTGTTGGCAACAAAAAACAGAGATCACAATTAGCGTTGTTGGCAAAAAAAAAAAAAAACAGTAGTAATAAAGTGCAGCAAGATCCGAATAATTGTGCTGCTGCGAATTACCTTCAAATATTAATTACTCAATCTTGTTGAAAAATATTTTTCTATTTTATCTTTTTCGATCTTGAACTAATTAAATATAATAAGTTTTATATCTATATATTGGGGGAAAGGATGAGTCTGGCTTTTGAGTTGCTCCAATGATTTAGGGGCCGCTTGGTATGATGGTGAGGAATGAGAAAATGAATGGTAATTATAGTAGTGAGGAATGGAATGAATAGTCTCTTTAAATTTGTGTTGTTTGGTTTACCAAAATTCTTTAGGAATGAAATCAACTTAATAATAATAATAATTTATAATAATAATAATTATTATTAATTTATTATTAATATTATTATTATTATTATTAGTATTAGTATTATTATTATTATTATTAGTATTATTATTAATTTTATTATAATTATTATTAGTATAATAATAATAATTATTATTATTAGTATTATTATTATTATTATTAGTATTATAATAATAATAATAATAATTATTATTATTAATTATTATTATTATTTGTATTATTATTATTAGTATTAGTATTATTATTATTATTAGTATTATTATTATAATAATTATTATTATTTGTATTATTATTATTATTATTTGTATTATCATTATTATTATTAGTATTATTATTATTATTACTATTATTATTATTAGTATTAGTTAATTTATTAATAATAATAATAATAATATTATTATTATTAGTATTATTATGATTAGTATTAGTATTATTATTATTATTAGTATAATTATTATTATTTGTATTATTATTATTAGTATTATTATTATTATTATTAGTATTAATATTAATATTATTATTATTATTATTTGTATTATTATTGTTGTTGTTGTTGTTGTTGTTGTTTTAGAAAATAAAATTGTGGAATGAAAGTCATTCCTTAGGAAAACCTAAGGAATGACTTTCACACCTTGATTCCTTAGTTTTAGGATTTGGAATAATTTTTGGAGGAATCAAAGTCATTTACCAAACACTCATTTCCATTCCATTTCCATTGCTTAGTATGAAAGTGTCCAACCAAGTATGCCCTTAATTGTTCAAAAAATGAGTGATGCAGATCTTCAATATATATGACTTCAATTTATTGCAAATATATTCTCTTGTTTTCTTAAAGAAAGGAAGATGATGTAATGATTTTTTCTATTCGAGATATAAATATTTTAAGAAATATTAGAACTTTCAAAAGATTGGCAGAATAATTCTTTCTGGTTCTTCATTTGTTCTCTTTGCAGCATTTTATTTGTAATAAATCAACTTTTATGATTCTTTATTTCTTGTTTGCTATAGATCAGATTGTATAATAAAAAAGAACTGAGTTTGAGATGAACAAAGAATTGGGTTTGAGATGATGGCGGTGACTGCACGGAGGGGGAAAAGAAGGGAAGGCTGTAAATTGGGTTGTGATAAACTAATGGGCCCGACTATCTACACACCCATAAACTTCTAAACACACCCCATCTTTTTTTATATTTGATTTTATAAAATCAAAAAATAATAAAATTCCAAATTTACTTTTATGAATTAAAAAAAAAAACCCTCCATTTTCCTTCTCTCCTCCTGTCTGCTACTCTTTTTTTTTTTTCATTCCTTAAACTTTTTATCTTAAATTTGTAAGAGGATAACATATGAAAAATCATTATATGAGTTAACAAAATATATAATAATCGTGTGAAATAGTGTAAAAAGAATGAAAAAAGGGATCAAATCTGAGGACCCGTTCGATCCTGGTTGGTTGAAAATACAGATGTGTGTTCGACCACAAGGCATCGAACATGTTATAGTGTGTTCGATGTCTGGTGGCCGAACACACCTCTTTGTGTTCGACCAACTAGGGTCGAACGGATCCTCAGATTTGATCCATTTTTTCGTTCTTTTTATACGATTTCACACGATTATTATATATTTTGTTAACTTATAAAATGATTTTTCATACGTTATCCCCTTATAAATTCAAGATAAAAAAGTTTGAGAAATGAAAGAAAAAAAAGGGAGAAGCAGAGGGGAGGAAGAAGGAAAATGGAGGATTTCACTTTTTTTTTAATTCATAAGGGTAATTTTGGAATTTTGTTATTTTTTGATTTTTTTTTAAATCAAATATAAAAAAGATGGGGTGTGTTTAGAAGTTGATGGGGTGTGGATAGCCGGGCTCTAAACTAATAATATATCCGCGCAATGCGCGGTTTATTATTTATTGTTGTAAAATATATATTTTGTAATAATATAATGAAATTGCATAAATTAAAAGACTATTCATATCATCTTTTATTATTTCAAAATATGTACAATATACAGATGCATTTTTCCATATATCTATTTTTTTAAAATTATCTTTTATAAATAATTTTAAAAAATCATTCTATAAATTTGAGTTTTAACTGAAAAGGATGGAGTTTTAATTGAATTAAATTTTACATTACTTTGGGTATATAGTGTAGATGATGATGATGATTGTTATTACTTCATATAATTATATGACATTAGAAAATAAATTGTAAAAATGTACAATTTATAGTTTATTAAATGAATAAAAACTTTCATAAAAAATTGGACCATAATTTTTTTGTTTCATTATTTCCCAAAAATTTATCTTTTCGTAAATTTAACATTTGACATGTGATTTTGTTATTTATTCAAAACTTGAGAATATGAAAGCTAAAATTAAATTTTCGAGGTTGTCAAAAAATCTCATAAGATTTTTTATACTATTTATACAAATAATTGAAAATTATTTGGTTATTTAGATTAATAAATTGACTATAAATTATTTTTTTATTATTTTACAAAGAAAGATTAATGAGGCACGGAACTGAAAAGACAATGAAAATTTATTTTGAAGGAAAAAAATATAGATCTTCTATTTTTAACTATCTATTATATAAATAGATATAGATATTTAGTAAAAAAAATATTTATATATAAATGTATACTTAATATTATAAGATTCTATAAACTTATTATAAATATAATAATATTTTCTTGAAAAATTTTAGATTTATAAAAAAGTGTTTAAAGTAAATCATTCAAAACAAATTTTCAAGAAAAAAAAAAAGTTCTAAACAAATAAAATCAATCAAACCCCCAAAAAAAAAACCCAATTTTTTTTTATATGCAATATGGATATCAAAATTAAAGATCATTTAAAGATGATTAAATTGATGTATTATACATTAAAAAATGATTTATAATGAATAGTTATGGTAGCTCAAAACTTAAAAAAAAAAAAAAAATTTACTACCCCCTTCCACCAATAAACACCCTCCTCTTTTCCAATCTTGTCTCCCTTCTGACCAGTCATATTTTCTTGCTTTTTTTCTTTTTCTATTTTCTTTTCCTTTTTTTCTCTTAATTTTATTTTTGAAAACAAAATGGATGGAAAAATTAAACTTGCTATATATAAAAAAAATCTATATATATATATATATAGATTTGACAAATTAAATATATAATGACTAGAAATTTGTAGGCTGTAAATAGAATTTACCTTATAAAATTGTTATTATACTTGATTTTGAAAGCGGAGAAGACGGGCCTTCAAACAACCTCACAAGCCCAAAGGCCCAATAATTACCCAACCCACATACAATACTTGATCCAAAAGATTCCTCACGTGGAACGCTCGTGACACCTGCATTCGACCCGCATGTGAAATTACGGGTTTTCTGACAACCCGGGGACCCAACCGTTGCCGACATTTATCCGATAATTATTCAACAAGAATTAAACGAGAATAGTGCAATTACTAATTTAATCAAGCAGGTAATGAAATCTTCTAATTTCTATTTTGTTTCCCTGTGATTTCAGTTAATTTATAAGGACTATGATGGATGAATAGGAGCCGTTGTTCTAGTTTTGGATATGGATATTCTGGGGATGAGAATTCGTGTGATTTGGGTATTTAGTTTTCTCGTTTTATTTGTTTTTGTTTTGAGATAATCTGGTTTTGCATTTTCGCTTTTCTTGGAAACTAGAGCAAAATAACTGGCATTTTTGTATTCTGATTGTAGGATTTAGAGTAATTTCTTTCCGTTTTTTTTTTTTGTGAAATCTTTATTCTAAGATGGTTGTGATTCTCTGTTTGTTACTGTAATTTAAATTTGTTTCTTGATTTTAAATTTTAATTGTAAAAACATGTTAGGGTTGTGATTCTCCTCTGTTAATTGATTCTGTTGAAACTGAGGTACTTTGAATAGGGGCATATGAGGAAGTGAATAAAATAGTGCTTGTTTATTTAATATAGTAAAAGCATGTTTTCCAATCACAAACATTCATCAATTTCTGATGCTTTTAATTTGTGGGGCATTGATGCGGTTCAAGGTTAGTAGAGAGAATTGATAATTCTGGAAATGTGCATATAATCTGTGTTGCAATTGTTTGAATGGCAAGCATTGTAGGCTGTTCTTTGTCTTTAGAATTTTTGACAATGCCATCAACAAGACAAGAATTTTAGAATGCAATATGTTAAATGCAGCAAACTCTTTTGTGATTCAATTGAATAAGTTCTTATTGTTTTCTTAGCAGTGCTGAGTCGGAACGAACAAAATCAATGCCACTTTAAATCCAAATTCTAATTCTTTAGTGTTAATTCTTTGGTGTTCACAGGATTGAGGTAATTATAAATGGATAAGAAAGACCCTGTTGAGGAACCCTCTGAGGATGTGACTCGTGAGTCTCTAATTGCTATTTCATATGAATCACCCGATCTAAATTCTGAGAAATCACCTAAAAGTATAGCTGGGGAGAAAGTAGTTGAACCTCTTGTCCATGACGGAGATGAGAAATATAGATCTAAGTTGATATCTCTGTCCTCTTCACCATATCCAGACGTGAAAGTAGTTCCCGTTTTGCCTGGTCAACCTCGTGCTTAGCCTGGACAATAGATTTGACATGTTGACCATTGTGACCTTTGTGGTGAATGATAATGAATTCTGACTAGATATGAGCCCTAAATGCAAGGGTTCAGTATTCTCAACTATTTATTGAACAATTGTCTTTTAATTACCCTTTGATAAATCATTTGATGTCTCCTCTCTCCTCTTGTTGCACATTGTTGCTATTAACATTATTGCTAATCAGAAATAGGTATTATTACGTTTCTTAAAACATAATACATCTGATCTGTTTCTTGCAAATAATACAAATGGGTTCCTAATTCAATAAGGTTGAATCGACAAGGACTGTGATATAAGTGAAGGCCTCGTTGCAGTGTATCACTAACTGCCCTGTAGGACATATAGACTTGGGAGAGTGTTGAAATGGTGATTCCATATCCCAACTGGAAATTCAACAAGAATGCAGTTCTATTACAAATAAGCTTAAAAACTGCCGCAAGAATGCAGTTCTATTCAATTTCGTGTAGGATTAGAGGTTTTGTGCATGAGAATTGTTTCTTGGGAATCTTTCAGTGAGCCTTTAGGAGATTGATGCCTGAGAAATTTTCCATGCCACTAAAAGAAAATCTGATTTGTTGTTTTCAGGTTTGAAATATCCATTTCTAGTCTTCTTTTACAGAGAAAAGATTTCATATTTGCAAGATCATTACTCTCCATTATGTCATGTTCTGGCTTTTCTTCCTTTTCCCATATACTGTAAGTGAGCATCTTTTCTATCTTTCACTTACCATTCATGATATGTTTGGCATTGAGCACCATTTCCAATTGTTTAGTATATAACATTATTAATTGCCCACATCCTCTTCTAATGCAAGAATCTATCAGGTACAAAGTTTTTGAACTTGGATCTTAAATCCATTATTTCTTGTTGAAACCTTGTCAAAGGGTTCTAATAGATCTATCTAGCAAATATATATTTGGTTTCTATATATCTGTGCATTTGTACTCAGCTATTGCTTTCATATATAGAATGAATTTGGGAACCTAAAGAAGTGTCGTTCTAGACGATTTTTAGGTTGAATACATTACCAACCCGATAAGAAGCTTTCCTCCTTGCACGAATCGAAGGGGAGACGGAGACTCTTTGCTTTAAAAACTATTGTTGGTTGGAAATTTTGTACCGTATTAGGACATCCCATTAGGTTGGGCACCCACCACTTTTCACGGTTAGAGAGCCTCTTTAATTAAGCTGTGAAAAAGAGATGCTCGGTGGTGGAATAATAAAAAGAATACCATTTCTATTTGTTTCGATTCTTCGTATCAAGAGAGGAAGTAGTTTGTTGGTTGGTTAATTGGTCACATATTTAATAAGGGATTCTTATTGGTTGGAATTTCCAGATATCTTGGTACTTTAGAGGATTGCAGATGATTTATTTTACACAAAAACTCATGTGAGACGGTCTCACGGATAGTTTTCGTGAGACGGAGCCCCATCAACACAAATAACATGTTAATTGTAGGGTTTGAATGGTGGGTAATTGGGTTGTGGGTTGATCCGTCTCACGCAATGTATTAAAATTCCGTGAGACGGTCTCACAAGAGACTTACTCTATATTTTATTCTTGAATTGTATCTTGTCATATCTTATTTGGTTTTCTTCCTATTCTGCTTTAGCTACTGGGATTACACTTGATTTCCTTTCGCTTTGCATGTCAATTGTCAAGTGTTGTTATTTTGATCTCTTGTAGTTCAATTTTGGGACTGTGTCTAAAGCTTCTTTGCTTTATTATTTCCATATGCTGGAAGACTCTGGAAGTTGCACTTGCACCACTGGGAACCACTACCACTGATTCTTTGTTCATTTACAGAGAATAAACTTTCCGTACATCAAATTATGTTGAGGAACATCTGCAGGATTTGGACCAGCAACATGTCCTTGTTAACTTGATATCATCATTTTTTTTTTAATGAAAAAAAAAGTTTGTATGGAAAAAGCTTGACACTAGTAGCTAGGATTTCTCAGATTAACACCATTTCAGTTATAAAGAATATCGAGCACATTTCAAAGATGTTCTATTTCTATTCATAGAAATGAATTAACTCAAAACTAACTCATGTGATTGCTTCAGGACACATGAAAACATGCCAAAATCCATTCACTCGAATATAGTTGGAAAATAATATTTGTAGTGAATGGAACAAAGAATCCTGTCTGATCAACTATCAACCATTGCCACAATCAGAAACACAATTAAAGACTTTTTATGGACTCCACTATAGTTTCTCACACACAAACACACTTATATATGTGTGTGCGCGAGCGCGAGATATATATTAATTGAAGTTAACAATGAAATATATTCATGTGAGCAACGATCTATCTTTTCAATATAGGGTAAAATATTTTTTAAGTTCCGTAACTTAGGTCTATTCCAGAAAATATCACATAAGTTCGACATGTCCAATTTTGGTCCTGTATGTATAATAAAATGTCCAATTTAAGGACTCTGGCCATCGTCGACCACTTAAGTTGCCGGATTTGGCATGTGAGTCCTTAAATTGGACATTTTATTATACATACAAGACCAAAATTGGACATGTCAAACTTACGGGATATTTTCTGGACAAACCTAAGTTATGGGACTTAATTTTTTTTTTTTTAAAGACATTTGTATATTTCTAAGAAAATTAAATAAAGTTCTTGTTTTTAAACCTTATTCGCACATGATTGTTTATCTTGTTCAATTATTTGTCAATGATTGATTATGTTTAATAATATTAAAATTAACATTTGGGAGATGAGAGGGCATCTCCAACGAAATATAAAAAAATACTGCAACTCTTATATTATTTTAATATAAAAACGGTTACTCATCATCATTAGTCTGCACAATTTTTTTGTATTAAAAGAAATATTCCTTAATTCATCAATATTTTTATAACTTAAAAAAATATAAATATGATTAAATCTTATTTAATATAATTGTTAAAAATATTTATAATTTGTATAGTATTTAAAATTTTATGATACATTCAAACAATCATGATGATTATTATTATTATTCAAATAATATATAGTATTATTTAATATTTTAATTGCATATTATTAAAGTACTTAAATATTAATAACTAATAGAATAATTTTGAAATATAATAAAAATCAAAATTTAAAGAAACCAAAATAGAAAGAAAAAAATGAATGAAAAGGAAAAGATCAAAAGAAAAGAAAATGAAAAAAAAAAATTGACAAAGGATTTGACCTAAGTTGGATCCATCATAAGGTTAATGGTTGAGATAGTTTAGAATGAATTTTTAAAGTACCATTGGAGTTAAAAATCTTAAAATTTTAATAATATATCCACATGTTAGAGATGCACTAAATATAAGATTGATGATCATATAACGCAGATTAGCATATATCAGGAGATATTGTACTGTACTGGGTTTGTGAAAAGAAAAAAAGATTATCTTGAACACTTTTGGAAATTAACTTTTTAAAAGTTA
This sequence comes from Scutellaria minor, assembly GCA_954870855.1. Lineage (NCBI taxonomy): Eukaryota > Viridiplantae > Streptophyta > Magnoliopsida > Lamiales > Lamiaceae > Scutellaria > Scutellaria minor. Next base: position 22,334,044 of record OX940728.1, read on the forward strand.
ACTAAATATATTAATTTTAATGGCTAATTTTAAAATTACCAAACATACTCAATCATTGACAAATAATTGAACAAGATAAACAATCATGTGCGAATAAGGTTTAAAAACGAGAACTTTATTTAATCTTCTTAGAAATATATAAATGTCTTAGAAATTTTTTTAAGTCCTGTAACTTAGGCTTGTTTAGAAAATATTTCGTAAGTTAGACATGCCCAATTTTGGTCTTGTATGTACAATAAAATGTCCAATTTAAGGACTCACAGGCCAAATCTGGCGACTTAGTCGACGATGGCCGGAGTCCTTAAATTGGACATTTTATTATACATACACGACCAAAATTGGACATATCTAACTTACGAGATATTTTCTGAACAAGGCCTAAGTTATGAGATTTAAAAAATATTTTACCCTTTCAATATATAATGCAATTAAAACAAGTTAGTCTTTTTTTTTTTTAAAATAGGGTTGGGCTATTCCAATTTGTGTCTAAGCAAGAATTGGTTTGTATCTATGTAGGCCAGAAATAATAGGAAAACATTAAAGGTGGAGGACTTTAAGGTAGTGGGAGACAATCAAAGTGAGTTTGAAAGAGGTTGAAACTATAGGAGCAGAGGTTTGAGAAAAGAACAATAGATTCCTAATGTAGAAAACAGATAGTGTAGATGAGGAGGGCAAGTACCAATCATACCGTACATATATGTCTCAATTAATTTCTGGAAAGATTAGAAGATAAAATGCTCAACCATTTCTTTGCCAACACCAACTAATTACTGACAACTCATATGTTACATGCCCAACATTTTACCATGGTGCATGTAAGAAAGTCACTCCACTTATTAATTATTATCAGTAAATAAAATAATAAAAAGGATGACGATACTACCCGTTACATGTGATTTGTCATTTTGTTGGGCTTCATTAAAAAGATCGATTACGTACGAGGGTTTTGTAAACCATTTTTTCTTTAAAAGAATTTTAATTACTAGGTAATTTAGGGCTCAAACATAAAGTTATAATCAAGTAAAAGGTGGGGGGGGGGGGGGGGGGGGGGTTATTATTTTGGCTCAACATAATAAATTATTGCCCTTAAAATATGTGACACAAACATATGATCGACATTTTCCGTGTCTCAAAATTAATTTGGAAATAAGAAATTGTGATTAATATCAAATCAAACTACTCTAGATCGAGTGATGACTGATGATGATCATTTGAGTTTAATTCCAAGCTAAATCTTTTGAACAACTTTGATGATTAAAAATTAGTGCGATAATGGTGTCAAATCTCCAAAAGTGCACCATATTTGAATTTAGTAAGTAAATGCTAATTAGACTATGTTTATCAACAACTCAATCCAACCCAACCTTTTAATAAAATATTCATTTGTCTCTCATCCACATATACAACCTACAATACAACCCAACTTCAATTTTTTTATACTTTATCAACAACCCAACTCAACCCAACTTTTTAATAAAATATTAATTTTTCTCTCATCCACATATACAACCTACAACTCAACTCAACTCCAATTTTTTTTATGCATTACTAAACACAATCTTTAAAATATATTTTTCTCATTATATAATAATTGCTTATTATTTTGGGAGTTTTTTTTATTATATTTAAAAGATGTAAGAAATAGATTACATTTTTTTTATTTTAATTTCGCAATTATAATAAGGAAATATTTTTACCATACATTTAAAATAACATACTAACACAATACCTAAATTAAAATTATAATAATTGGAATAGGAAATTAAAAAAAAAAAAAAACAAGCTACAAAAAGATGCATGAAATATTAAATTACAAATATATAAGAAATAAATTATATATTTTAATTACAAATATAGAAGATACAAATAGGGAGTCAAATTGTGTTTCAAAATATGTCAATATTAGTCTCTTTTTATATAGGAAAAAAAATACAAATTTTGATAATTTATTTAAAAACAAATTAATAAAATTTATCTTTAATATCAACAATAAAAATTATTTCCTTAAAATAATTAATACCACCAATAAAAAGTGACAAATGACATAGATGGTAAAGTTGGGGGTGATGACTTAGGTTGTTTCATAGGTTGGCCAACCAACCTATTCCACAACCGGTCACACCATTTTCTTTATTTTTCATTTTGTTTTTAATTAATTTTTTTGTCTTCTTCCTATGACCGTTTGGGTTGGGTCACCAATGAAGTCAGTCTTAGAGCAGGATTGTTCAATTAGTGAGGAATATTGATGCTCAATGCATTTTGGAGTTTTGGACACAAAAATCCCTTAAAAAAGAAGAAAGAAAAAGTATGTGACAAGGCCACGTTAATGACCAGATACATTTTGCAAAGACGCGACTCTTCTCGGACAAGTTAATTAAAACACACACTGTGTGTGTGTGACCTCAATCCCATATTTCATTGTTTCTTAAATGCATGCATGTAGTGTTGAGCATATAAATTAGAAGATCGAAGAGTGAAGCAGGATAAAGTGGTGTTGATGTGATTCATCATAATTTACAACATTAATACTATATCATGATCTGAATCCAATTCTTAAAAGCATGATCTTTCTTGATGCTTTTATATCATAATAATTGTAACTTGTATTTTACCAATTAATTAAATGTGGACCATATTTGGACTAGGACTTAGGAAATTGATCACTATACATCAATTAATTCTTATCATGCAGTTCGATCTTCTCAATTTAATCCTACTATTTATTATTTTTATTATTATCAATTTATTTTGATGTTAGGGGGAAGAAGAAGGATATAGATGTTTAGTTTCATTCTTTTTAAACCAATTTTGTCAATTATGCATTTTTAGGATTTGTTGTTTGGAATGGGTGTAACGACCTATGTTTGGCACAAACTAAGGTAGATTGAACGAGGGCCTGATTCTATTGAGTCAAGAACAATAAATATATAAAAAATTCATTATTTTTCAAAAATGAAAATGTCCCCATAATTTTTGGTCATACTACTACTTGTTACCATCAAAGCCCCAACCTAACCCTCACCAACAAATTAAAACCAGGCGTGCTCGTTCCATTAGAAATTAAGTAGTTAATATAATTTACTAATTTTTTGGACAACCTAAATTACCCCAAAGGATACATTTTTTTTTTTTATAACTTACAAGAGTAAAACTTAAGTTGGGATTAAAAAAAAAAATTAAATTACATGTGACTACGGTTGCCCCTTATTCTGTAGCATAATTTTTCTTGCAAAGACATATGACGAGAAAAGTTGCTTAAATTTAGTATGCTCACGTGATCTTGTCGACTAGTTATAGTGGAATTTAGTGTGTGATCTATAAAGGAAGAGAAAATAAGAGCAATTATATTTGTTGGCAATTAGGATTATGATCGATGAGTAGTTGAATGTTTTTTGGTTGCATATATCTTCCACCCAATAACACATTCCACTAGTATTTAACTAAATTAATTTCTATATAAATAAATATCCCCATTATTCTCTCTATAAATATGAACACTTGTATTTGGTAGCGCTGCATGCAACAATTGCCTTGGCATTTTACAACTCCATCTTTCTATTTCTCTCTCTCTCTCTATATAGATTAGTGAAATGTACTACTTGTGGGTGGTGGGTTGTATTATAGGTTTGTTAATAGTGAAAAGAGTGGTGGAAAGTGGGATAAATTCATGGATATATGAGAAGAAATTGGGTAAGAAAAAATGGTGTAATTTGCCACCAGGTGATATGGGTTGGCCACTCATTGGCAACATGCCCTCTTTCCTTGGAGCTTTCAAGTCCACAGACCCTGATTCTTTCATTGCCCAATTTATTAACAGGTATATATATATATATATATATATATATATATATATATATATATATATATATATATATATAACCCTAATTGATACACACACACATATCCATGCATGCATCAATCAATACTCTTAATTTCTTGATATGTAAAGTTGTTTTCATGAAAATTGTCTTGGTACTCCACTATATCCAGGTTAAAACTTGTCTCAATAGAATAGAGTAGAGAAAATTACAGTTAATCTTGTTCATTTTTTTATCAATAATTTTGGTTTCTTTAACAATTTTTTTTTTTCCAGTTTTGGCCTGATTTTACTTAAAACTTCAAAGTTTGCCGCTATGTATGCCGGACATATTAGCAATTCCGTTGTTCATATAAGTAAAAAAAAAAAGACATTTTAAGCAAAATCTATTGGAGAAAAGTTGTATGAGGACCAGAGTTGAAATACTTAAAATTAGTGGTAAAAAGATTGACAAATTCTAAATTACGAGATAGAAAATTGAGATGTTACCTTATAGATTATCAAAATCAATTTCGTAACATTTGCGTATAAAAACAATAAATGAGAGAAAATTAAAGTAACTAAGAACAATTCAATTTTTTTTTCTTTTAATTTTATGAGTTAGTTCATATCAGGTAGATTTTTTTTTTTAGTGGATATCAACCCATATTTGCCACTCTGGATAATGTCTCAAAATTTCATGAAAATATTCTTCTCCGGTATAATAAAGGAAAATACTCGTATTCGATTTTTTTCAAAGCACTTTTTTGATTCGTCCAATCAGACCATAATCTACTTAAATTTTGATTCTGTTTCTGGAATAATCGAATCATTAAAGTTCAGGATTGAGATATAATGAGTATGACCATTGACCCCTTACATTAGTTAACGCTTCTGTTTGTGACCAGGAATTAATAGATATTATAGGAAAATGAGTTCAATAACTCACTCATATTTATGCTTAGGTACATATATCTCATTAAAGTTTTTTTTAAGTATAAATATATCACTAATGTTTCTCTTTAGATACATATATTGCAAGGCATTTCTGTATCCACAACTTTAGAATATCTCCTTAAGCTTCCAAGATAATCATGCCTTCTTGGACTATAAACAGAAAAAATTAAACTATAAACACATACCACAATCTTTTTACACAAACAAGATTAGCGATTAAATTTCTACTTAAAATAGGATTAAATTTATTTATGTACACTACGTATATAAAAAAAGTTGAAAAATGTGTACAAATTTTTCAGATTTGGACACACAGGACTATACAAGGCGCACCTGTTTGGTAATCCTAGTATCATTGCCACTACAGCTGAATCATGCCGAAAAATTCTAACTGATGATGAAGCTTTCAAACCCGGTTGGCCTTCTTCTACTGTTAATCTAATTGGAAGAAAGTCATTTGTCGGAATTTTTGACGAAGAACATAAATGGCTGCGCAAACTAACAGCTGCCCCTGTGAATGGACACGAAGCACTAACCGTGTACATGAAATACATCGAAGAAAATGTGATCACAGCATTGGAAACATGGGCAAACATGGGACAAATAGACTTCTTAACTGAGCTCAGAAAACTCACTTTCAAGATAATAATGCACATTTTCTTGAGCTCAGAGAGTGATCATGTCCGAGAGGCGTTGGGGAAAGAGTACACCGCGCTAAATTATGGAGTTAGGGCTTTGGCTATTAATATACCAGGATTTGCTTATTACAAAGCACTTAAGGTTATGTTTATTAATTGTTCAATTGCATGTTTATTTATTTATGTAAAGATTTTTTTTTTTTGCTTGAATTTTGTGTGATTAATTTAGGCACGTAAGAAACTTGTGGCTCTACTTCAAGCGATTGTGACTAATCGAAGGGAACAAAGAAGGGAAAATGCTATGAAGAAAGATATGATGGAAGCTTTATTGAGTGCAAAAGATGAGAGTGGTAGAAACTTGAGTGATGAACAGATCATTGATATTTTGGTTATGTATTTGAATGCTGGCCATGAATCTTCAGGACATACTACTATGTGGGCTGCCATTTTCTTACAGAAAAATCGTCATGTGTTCGTTAAAGCTAAGGTAATGCAATTCCACATTATATATATTCAAGGGAAAATCTCAATTTTTGTTTTATAACTTAGGTCTTGTCCATTTTTTTTATCATCATTTTTTTGCATTTATATCTGATTTTGATTGGAATATCTCTTTCTGCCTACATGGACATATTTTGTCAACAATTCCAACGTCCACATAGACAAAAATTGAATTCCGAGCAAAATCAATTGGTGATAAAAAAAATGGACAAGGTCTAAGTTGCAGGATGAAAATTGCAATTTCTCCTTTTATTCAATTTTGTTAGCAATTAGGGTGAATATGACACCAGAAAAACTATAAACATAAGAACCGATCATGTTATGGTTTATGATTTAGGGTGAGCAAGAGGAGGTTGTAAGAAACAGAACACCTGATCAAAAAGGTTTGACACTGAAAGAAATAAGGAAAATGACTTATCTTAATAAGGTATGATGCAATGTTCCTTGCTAATTTTATTGATTGAAATATATTCATATTTAAAAAAAAAAAATTGCTTCAAAATGTAACAGGTGATCGATGAAACACTCCGTGTGGTTACATTCTCACTTACGGTTTTCAGAGAGGCTAAGAAAGATGTCAATGTTTGTGGTATGCAATTCTTGTTTCATGCATGTGTTTCTTTGAGGTAGTTTCTTATTCTTGAAATCTTTTTGAATAAAGTTTACAATTTCTATCAGGCTACACTATTCCTAAGGGATGGAAAGTTTTGGTTTGGTTTAGAAGTGTTCATTTCGACCCTGAGACATACATCGAGCCTAAGAAGTTTGACCCTTCAAGATGGGATGTGAGTTTTATGTCTTTTCATTTTTCACCTTCTCCTTTATTGGCAAACAATTTGTAACTAGAGATGTAGACAAATCAAGCTGTTCATAAATTATTCAGATCTCAACTTTAAAAAAACTCATTCAAGATCGATTATTAAATTTAACGAGTCAAACTCAGATATCTGTCGAGCCAAGCTCGAGTTTGATAGCCGACATAGGTGTTATGGGTATAATTTTGTAATATTTGGTTCGTTCGCGACCTGCCCATTTATATGTTCGTGAGCCTATTACATATAATGTGAGTCTGTTCACGAGCTTAATATATGTGCATATTATCATATATATTTCACGAGCTCAAACTCGATTATATGATTATCGAGTTCGAGTTGAAACAAACTTGTCTAACATATCAAATGAGTTATTTGTCAATCAAGTTCGAACTGCTCACTAGTTTAATAAAATTAATCCGAATCAAGTTATGAAAAATCAAACTAGCCAAGTAGCTTCTTAATATTCAACTCGATTCAATTTGATTACATACATTTGCAGGGATTCACACCAAAAGCGGGGCATTTTCTTCCATTTGGTGGTGGAAGCAGATTGTGCCCTGGAAATGATCTTGCTAAGCTTGAAATTTCCATCTTTCTTCACCATTTTCTTTTAAACTATGAGTGAGTTTTAATACTTCATGATCATCCCATTTTTCCTATATTATGTATATCAATACTTTAATACTTTTCAAATGATTTTGAAATATGAAAATTATCTACTTGTTAACAGATTGGAACAACATAATCCTGCTTGTCCATTGATGTACCTACCACATATGAGGCCCAAGGACAACTGTTTGGGAAGAATCATAAGGGTGTCTACTGAGAGTGTACAGAAAGAAGAAATGTAGACAAGTTTTTCTCTTGGCTTAACATTATAAAATTACTAGAGTACTTTTTCTCCATTAATCCTCATTGTGGTGACTTTTGGCGTTTATGTATGATGTTGATTTATGTGCTTCAGGTATGATTTTTGGAATATTCGTGAATTCCGAAAGTCATATTGATGAGATAAGATTATGTTTTAAATAAGGATACTTGAATAAAATTATAAAAAGCCACTGAGATTTCAATTAATTTATCTTAGTGATGGTCAAAACTACCATGTGATTATTTTAATTTCCAGTACTCAAATTACAACTAAATTTGAGATGGGTGTGTGAAAGGGTATGTCATCCATGTGAGACTAAAATAAGGTCAAATCATGGCAAACAAATTTTATCAATAATGAAAAAAAAAAGTGTACTCCAATATCAAAGACAAATCTCCTAAGAATATAGAGATAAAATTTAAGAGGGGTGAAGTTTCTACCACATTTATACAGGGGATTATTATTATTATTATTACAAAAAAAAAAAAATCGATAAAATTGTCTTTCTAAAAAAGCTAAAAAAAAAATCACTTTTATATCGAATGTTACACGAATATTGGAATTTACACAAATTATACCTTACACGAAAAAATGGAATAAGGCATTACATATTTTGGTTTACACAAATTAGACCTTACACTAAAAATGGAATAGCCCTTTACATGAAAATATATACACAAAGATTTACGTGAGATAATTTTATGGATAGTTACCGTGGGACGGATCAATATCATTCACAAACAAAACTCATTTTCACAAATTCATACATAAATTCTGAGGTGTGGGTTGTGAATTGATTCGTCTCATGAACTCACATAACACCCACTCATATATAATTATGAATTAGCATTACACGAAAAAGAATTGAATAGCCCTTTACACGAAAATTGAAAATATTGAATAGGCCCATTACACGGTAATTGAAAAAATTGAATACAACAAATCACGGTTTACACGAAAATCAATTATATGAATATATGCATTATACGGAAATTAAATTATCCATATATTTGCCCTTTGTAGTTTACATGAAAATTGAATACTACAAGTCAATTTTTATCTTTTATTAGAAGGATAATTTTGTCTAATTTTCTAATTTGTGGTAGCAAATCAACAAAATAATCATTTATGGTTAAAAATATAATGCATTATTTAATTTTGCAGTATGAAGGGCTATATAAATTAATCGACTTTAGCTATAACAAATATAAGTTTCATGTATTGCACAGACATATAAATTTTACAATTTATATATTTAGATAAGAAAATGTAGCACACAAAAAATAATAAATTTCTTGGGAGAATCCCTATCTAATTTATTACTTGTGTGATTTACGACCATGTAATTGAAATATTTCGAGTTTGATGTAAAAAATTTAATTTACGAAAAAAATCTAGTTCTCAATCATATTTCAATCTCATTTAGTACTCGTGTGATGCATGGACAAATAAATTTCAAGTGTCAATAAATTTTTGATATAAAAATGTTGATCATGAAAAACAATATAGTTCTTCAAAGTTATTTTAATTTAATCTACTACCCATAAATTATGAATTTTAAATATTTCTTATTTTCGTTATACATTATCCGACTACTCTATTTCTAATTATTTTTGTCACAATTAGTTTGGAAAAAAACTTATGTAAATATATGCTCAATAACTTATTCATTACAATGAGTATAAAATGATGATATTATTGAATATTATAATCAAGTCTCAGTAATATTTCAACTTGATATGGTATCTTGTGATGTAGCAAATAAATTTAAAGTGTTAGTACTTTTTTGATATAAAAATGGTGATTATGAAAAACAATACAGTTCTTTTAATTATTTCTATTTATTCTACTACCCATATAATTTACCAGTTATGAATATTTCTTATTTTTATCATACATTGTTTGACTACTTTACTATTTGTTTTTATCACAATTGACCTGAAAAAACTTATACAAATATATGTTTAGTAACTTATTCATGATGAGTGTAATAACAATGACATTATTGTATATTACTCCAAAATAAAAATTTCTAAATGTTGGGATATTTCAGTAGTTATCTTGATAAGACAAAACTGTATGCATAATAAGAAAAGAACAGTTTGCTTAAGGGATCAAAACCTAGTTTGCATATTACGTGATCTTTAGTTCCTCGCCTATAAAATATCATGTAATGGTTTTCTAAGTAATAAGGAAAATCAACCTTAGAAGATATAGGGAAATATCTTCTAAGAGCAGCAATCTGGAAGCTGAAGTAGGAAGTAGCAACAAGAAGCTGAAAACAGGAAGCTGCAAGCTGTAGCAGGAAGCAGCAATCAGGAAGCTGAAACAGGAAGTAGCCACAGGAAGTAGCGACAAGAAGCGGAAGCAGAAAGCTATAAACTGCAATCAGGAAGCCAACAACTATAACAGCTTATTGAGATGTCAGGAAGTAGCCAACAGACTTATCATGAGTAGATAAACGCTACTCTCATCCAAGTAAGTACGAGGATGATCATGCAACTCAAGAAAGATAAATCTATCTTTCAGCAAGAAGGAGTATTCGTTACATGAATTTCATGAATGGACCCATACCGACATGCCAGGTCAGCAAGGTCCAGTAATCGATGTCAGACTCATTAAATACTCATGGAAGGTTTTACATGTCGACTTGTCTTTTAACGATGATGCATTTAATGAAGTCACAGTGAAGATCTTTGGAGAATAAGCTCGAATTCAAAATGGAGAAGTATCTTTCCTTCAACGGATACTTCACCTCAACGGATAGATTTTCCAGATATATATACAAAAGGTGTGAGGAGCTGAAGATGTGTGAGATTAAGCCAAGTGGAAATTCAGAAATACTCCAAAGCTATTTCAAGCTTTCCTTAGTCCAGCCACTCAACCTTCAGAAGCAGTCTATCATTCAAGTGTTCAAGCTCTAAAGTTCAAGACTGACTTCACCACACCAGTTGAAGAAATACACATACTTTTAACCATTGTGCTGTGTGTGCTAGGTTTTTTTAGTTAGGTGTACTTAGTTGATAGGATTTTATCCTTGCTAAATTTGTTAGTCTTGTGTAGGCTATCTTTCCCTGTGTGGGAGTTTGTAAACCCTGTGTGGGATTTGACCTAGGAATCTAGGATTTTAGTAGGTTCAACTTATTTTGGAAGAGGTTTGTAAAGACGAGTCTTGTAAAGCAAACTGACCATAACGAAGTTCCTCTTCTGAGAAGGAGTAGAGTGGACGTAGAAGGGTTACACCACCTTCGAACCACTATAAGCCATAAGTGTTTTACTATTTATCTTATTTGCTGCATTGCATTGTTTGCATATCTATCTTGTTGCATCTATCATAAGCATCCTGATAAAAGTTTGTTCTAAAATCATATTTGGAAAAGAAAACTGGTTTTCATCAGAAATTCTATCAAGTTTATTCCGCTGCGTTGCATTCTGATACCGGGTCAGTAACCTGATCTAGCCTAGGGTCAGGTTACTGATTTGAGACAGGATACTGTTCTCTTTAAGTGAGATAGAAACCTGTTAATCAATAAGTGTTTTAAAAAGTTTGAAAAATCGATAGAGGTTCATTCACCCCCTCTGAACCTCTGACCACTTGGGACCAACACTAAATTTTACATACCATTAAAAAATTCTATATAATTTTTTTTCTAGATGCTTTGAAATTATAATTTATCTCTTAGAAAAATTATATTGGATGATAAACATTTCAAAATCTGATAAATCTAAAATCATGAAACTATATGACAACAAAAAGTAAAATATTTTATCATTATTCATATAATTATGAACTTCATGCTACCATAATAATGAAATTTCAGATTTATAATTTTTTTTAATCATGGAGGAAACATTATTCTTACCTAAAAAATGATATATTTTTTTGCTAACTTTTTCTTGGATATATAAAATAATTTAAATTAAGGTACAAATTGTTATTGGCAACTTTCATAAAACATTTAGCATGATATTATTACAATATATACACAAATCATGCTAAATCTAAACATATCAAATATAATCATGCTTTTTCCTCTCAATTTTCATGTATATACAAACTGATTTTCATACCATGGATATACATAAGTTATGCTAAACTGATTAAGCTCGTTTTTCCTCCGTTTAAGCTCGTTTTTTCCTTTATTAAAACTCTAATCGATCCCTTTAAACCCTATGATCAAGATTTAATCCTTCATTTCGTATTCTTCCCTTTAACGTTCCTTTTTCGAGAGAGATTCTGTATTAATTTACGCATAATTAACGTAATAAGAATCTAAGAAAAAGCTCGTTTACATGTATAGACTTTCATGTTAAGGAACGATCTTAAGACTTAGGATTCAACGTATCACGAGGGATCACCACCGAATAAGGTGGGGGTAACTTCTAATCCCTAATAACTTTATGTTTCTGTATTTAACGCATAATGATGATGAATGAACGCATGCATATATGAGCTATGTTATGTCATGTGCAATGCATTTTACGTGCTGTGTTTAATTGCTATATTTGTATACGTTCGAGCATCTTAACTGTTTAATGAACTTTAAGACATGAAAATGATCTCCATGAATGTATTCAAACACACTAACCCCGCGTGTATTAACGCTACAGGAAACGATGGAAGTGGAGAAGCGTAGCAAGAGGGGTGACATATCAAGTCGAGTCTTTTTCCTTTTTCGCCTTTGTCTTTCTAAACATTGTCGTTAATCGTTTGTAAAGACAAACTGTTTTTTTTCTGTTATGGATCCTATATGAATTTCCGCTGCTATGTTTTTAATATTTTTCTTCCAGCTATATGCCGATGGTTTGAATATGTAAAAATCGTATGTTTATTAATTTTCGAAGTTTCTGTTTCAAATGTTGTTCTAAATTTTTATTCGTCGGTTATATTTGTAGGTTTTAAAAATGTATGTTTCTTTTCCCTCTTTTTCTGTATGCCCACAAGAAAACTCTGATATTTTAAATCATGCGGGGCGTGACAAATTAAAATATTAATTGATCAAATAATTAGTTAGGCACTGCAAATCGTGCCGCTGTTACGTAAGCAACGTTTGACTTTCCTGTTTAATAATAGGATTGCTGAGTAATTACATGGAATACAGAGAACAAAGAATAGAGTATATGCTTTTTTGACAATCATACAAGTGATTTTTTTATCAATATACTTATATTTAATTGAGCATTGCTGAGTAATTACATGGAATACAGAGAACAAAGAATAGAGTATATGCTTTTTCTGACAATCATATAAGTGATTTTTTATCAATATACTTATATTTAATTGAGCATGTCGAGGGCAAAAACGTCAGAACACAAGCTCTATTATATGGTAGTTGAGTATTATATGGATCTGATAATCAGAATAATATAATTGTTAAAACATGTAGTTTTGATGTATTAACGAAGACAACATTATACCAAAACTTTATGTGCTTGAAGACTTTTAAGATAATAGTTCATCTAGATAATATACATCAGTACAAGTCCTTATATTTTTCAACCACAACTTAAGTTTCATTCTATTTCAATTAAGAAAACCAATTGTTTTTGGTCATACTACTAGGTACCATCAAAGCCCCAACCCAACCCTTACCAACAAGAAATTAAGTTGGTTTACTATTTTTATTGGACAGCTTAAATTACCCTAAAGGATACAATGTTTTATTTATTTATTAACTTACAAGAATGAAATGTAAGTTGAGATTTTAAAAAATTTCAATTATACCATAATTTTTCTCGCAAAGATAGATGAGAAAAGTTGCTTAATCTTGTCCACTAGTTATAGTGGAATTTAGTGTGTCTATAAAGGAATATAAAATATAGCAATTATATGAATTGGCAATTAGGATTACGAGTAGTAGTTGAATTAAATTAATTCCTATATAAATAAATATCCCCATTATTCTCTCTATAAATATGAACACATGTATTGGTTAGATGCATGCAACAATTGCCTAGAAGTTATACAACTCCATCTCTCGCTTTCTCTCTATCTGGCCAATTAATTAGTGTATATATATATATATATATATATATATAGAGTTGTGATTATAGATTAGTGAAATGTACTTGTTGTGGGTGGTGGGGTGTGTTATAGGCTTGTTGATAGTGAAAAGGGTGGTGGAAAATGGGAATTCATGGATATATGAGAAGATTTTGGGTAAGAAAAAATGGTCTAGTTTGCCACCAGGTGATATGGGTTGGCCACTCATTGGCAACATGCCCTCTTTCCTTCGAGCTTTTAAGACCACTGACCCTGATTCTTTCATTGCCCAATTTATTAACAGGTACAGGTATATATATATATAACTATGGTAGTTCAATTTGGATTTATTACACTAGAACATTTATCTGTTAAAAAAAAAAATTGAACAACCATGATGATGATTGATAGGGGTGAGCATTATTCGGTAAAAACCGAAAAACCGAACCGAACCGAAATTTGCATTTCGGTTCGGTTTTTGGTCCATTCGGTTCGGTTTCGGTTTTAACTTTTTAAAACTTCGGTTTTCGGTTTTCGGTTCGGTTTTTGTAATAAAAAAACCGAAATACCGAAAACCGAACCGAAATAATATTTAATATTTTTTTTAATTCATATAATAATTCCTACTTCTTCTACTCTGTATTAAATGAAACTTTTGAAATATGGTTGTGTATTTGTTAGTTATTTTATTTGTATGGATTGTATAACTTAAGATATTGTGGACTCTACCGTTTGTTGGTCTATGTTTTTATTATGTGGAATGATCGAATGAACTTAAATTGATTTTATTGAGCTTTTATATGATTTTGATTTTGATTTGTGGAATATAGGTGTTATTTAAATTTTGTAGTTCGATTTTTGTTAATATGTCTAATTTCTTGATTTTGATTTGAGCAGGGATATTTTAGCTAAATTACGGATTTTTTTTTTAAAACTTCGGTAAAAACCGAACTTAGAACCGAACCGAAATAATATTTCGGTTCGGTTGGTAATCGGTTTTCAGAAGTTCGGTTTCGGTTTCGGTTTCCAAAATTTTAAAAACTTCGGTTCGGTTTTTCGATTTTCGGTTCGGTTCGGTAACCGAACCGACCGATGCTCACCCCTAATGATTGATGGATGCATGTGAATATAGAACGATTTTGGTTACATAATGGGGAAAACCATATTTAGGTTCTTTTGCTTGCAAGATATTTGAATTAGTTCTACCATTCTTTTATTCAAATGTTGAATTCTTATATTTCCGTTTGAATTGGGTTTCTGTACCTTTATTTGTAATAATTGAGTCATTCATGTACTTTAAATTTTGTTTGAACTAAGTACCTATGGCTATACTTAATTAGTGGTTATATAATGACCAATTAATATTAATATAAATAAAGTATAAAGTCTAATTTAACGAATCAAAGTATCATGCTGGACTAAATTTAATAAGAGTATAAAGCCTCAAGTTAACGAATCAAAGTATCATGTTGGACTAAATTTAATAAGATAGGATGGGAGTTGGGAAGTACAAAAACCCAATGTTTACAAAATGGAAATATATAAAATCCTAATTCAAAACCTTTTTGAAAGTAAAATGGCCTAAACATGCTTTTTTTTTTTTTTTTTACCTAATTGAAGAATGTAAACAAAAGGAATATATATTTTAAATACTTAACACCTCTTTATATGGGAGGAGTTGGAAATTTGAACTTGGCCAGGCCATAGACATAAGGTCGGGCTTTGAAGATCAGGCCAGGCTGGGCCTGTTGTAATCCTCGGCCCAGGATAGGCCCAATCTGCCAGCTCTCGATAATAAATTGCAAGACATCTAGAATATCTCCTTAATTTTGCAAGATAATGGTGCCTTCTTGCATTATAAATAGAAAAAATTATCACTTGAAATCTTGTTAGTATAGTGCCAGATAATGATTAAATTTCTACTTAAAAATGGATTAATTTAAAATGTGTATAAATTTTTGCAGATTCGGGCACACAGGACTGTACAAGGCACACATGTTTGGTAATCCTAGTATCATTGCCACTAGAGCTGAATCGTGCCGAAAAATTCTCACAGATGATGAATCTTTCAAGCCTGGTTGGCCTTCTTCCACGGTTAATCTAATTGGAAGAAAGTCATTTGTCGGAATTTTTGATGAAGAACATAAATGGCTGCGCAAATTAACAGCTGCCCCTGTGAATGGACACGAAGCACTCACCATGTACATGAAATACATTGAAGAAAATGTGATCACTGCATTGGAAACATGGGCAAACATGGGCCAGATAGAGTTCTTAACTGAGCTCAGAAAACTCACTTTCAAGATAATAATGCACATTTTCTTGAGCTCAGAGAGTGATCATGTCCGAGAGTCGTTGGAGAAAGAGTACACCGCGCTAAATTATGGTGTGAGGGCTTTGGCTATTAACATACCAGGATTTGCTTTTTACAAAGCAATGAAGGTAATGCTTGATACTCAATTGTTTCTTTATGCAAAGATTTTTTTTTTTTGCTGGAATTTTATGTGATTAATTTAGGCACGTAAGAAACTTGTGGATCTACTTCAAGCGATTGTGACTAATCGAAGGGAGCAAAGGAGGGAAAATGTTATGAAGAAAGATATGATGGAAGCTTTATTGAGTGCAAAAGATGAGAATGATAGAACTTTGAGTGATGAACAGATCATTGATATTTTGGTTATGTACTTGAATGCTGGCCATGAATCTTCAGGACACACTACTATGTGGGCTGCCATTTTCTTACAGAACAATCCTCATGTGTTCCTTAAAGCTAAGGTAATGCAACTCCAAATTATATTCAAGGGAATATCTCAATATTCATATCATAATTCAGGTCATGTCTACATTTTTTACAATCAATTTTATATGTTCCAATTTTTGTCTGATTTTGATTGGAATGTCACTTTCTCCTTATGTTGGCATCAGAATTGAAATAGAAATTTCCACGTCCATCTAGGAAATAAGTTAGAGAACAAAAATTAGAATACGTAAAATTGATTGTAAAAAAGTGGATAAAAGCTAAGTTACGCGGGACGAAAATTGCAATTTTCTTTTATATTAATTGTGTTTGCAATTATGGTGAATCAAACACCAGGAGACGATAAACTTAAGAATCAATAATCATGTAATGGTTTATGATTTAGGCTGAGCAAGAGGAGATTGTAAGGAACAGACCACCTGATCAAAAAGGTTTGACACTAAAAGAAATAAGGAAAATGACCTATCTTAGTAAGGTATGACAAAATTAATGTTCCAAATCTTCATTCATTAATTGTTAATTTTATCCATTTCACATTTTCAAAAAATGTAACAGGTTATCGATGAAACACTTCGTCTGGTTACGATCGCACTTACGGTTTTCAGAGTGGCTAAGAAAGATGTCAATGTTTGTGGTATGCAGTTCTTGTTTTTCTTTGAGGTGATTTCTTGTTCTTGAAATCTTTTTGATTAAATATTACATTTTTCTATCTATCAGGTTATACTATTCCCAAGGGATGGAAAGTTTTGATTTGGTTCAGGAGTCTTCATTTCGACCCCGAGACATTTATTGAACCAAAGAAATTTGATCCTTCAAGATGGGATGTGAGTTTTAGTCGAGTTGGAGCTTATGAAAAATCAAATGAGCAGACTCTTGATATTCGATTTGATTCGATTTGCAGGAATTCACACCAAAAGCAGGGAATTTCCTTCCATTTGGTGGTGGAAGCAGATTGTGCCCTGGAAATGATCTTGCTAAGCTTGAAATTTCCATCTTTCTTCACCATTTTCTTTTAAACTATGAGTGAGTTTTAATACTTCATGATCATCCCATTTTTCCTATATTATGTATATCAATACTTTAATACTTTTTAGAATGATTTTGAAAGATGAAAATTATCAACTTGTTAACAGATTCGAACAACATAATCCTGCTTGTCCATTGATGTACCTACCACATATGAGGCCCAAGGACAACTGTTTGGGAAGAATCATAAGGGTGTCTACCGAGAGTGCACATAAAGAAGAAATGTAGACAAGCATTTCTCTTGGCTTAACATTATAAAACTATATTACTTTGTCTTTTAATCCTTAGTGTGGTGACTTTTGGCATTTACGGATACTGTATGACGTTGATTTATGTGGTTACGGTGTAATATTTGGATTCCTGAATTTCCAAAGTCATAATGATGAGATAAGATTATGTTTTAAATACGGATAAAATTGATAAAATTACAAAAAGCCGTCAAGATTTAAAGTAACTTATTTAGTGATGTGATGGTCAAAACTACCATGTGATTATTTTTATTTCCAGTCAAATCACAATTAAAGTTGAGAAATGCGTGCGTGAAAGGGTATGTCATCCATGTAAGACTAAAATAAGGTCAAATCATGGCAAACAAATTTTATCAATAATGAGAAAAAAAAAAAAGTCTACTAATAAAAAAAAATCTCCTAAAAATGTAGAGATAAAAATTAGGGAAAGAGAGATTTTTGGTTCTCTATAAGTTTAGTTTTAAATCCATTACTATTTCCGATGGTATCCTATATATTCACAGATATTAGTTTACTTCAATACTACGAAATTGCACACATATTAATAAAATGAGAGTAATTATAAATAAACTCAATTATAGACCAAAAAGGTTTATGTACTAATAAAATTTATTCTACAGAAGTATATAATTTGTTCTGACATATACTTTAAGAAAATGCTAACACTGCAACTTTTACGCCTATTTCCCCAGCCAAAAATAAAGACGAAAGGGAAAGGAAAAAAAAAACGAAAAAGTAAAGAAGTCTATCAAACTGTACAAGCTTGAATTCCGTGTGTCAAAATATTATTTTATCAAAAAAGAAAAGAAAAAAGCAAAGAACTCATTTATTTCAAGTTGTGTTTAATAAGGTGATCATCCTCCTTATGCACTTATTTTTTACTTTAGTGGTGTTCAACTGATTTGGGAAAGTGAAACCAATCAGGGTCAACGTTTTCGGTTTGGTTCTAAACTGAAACTGTGAATCGTTTAGTTTGGGATTTTTTCAAATCAAGCGGTTAAAATATTGGTTTATCTATTTTTTAATTTTATATTTTATAAATAATATTATGTATTTATGTTATTTAATTCTTTCATTTTAAGTTGTATAGATTATTATTATTATTATTATTATTATTATTATTATTATTATTATTATTATTATTATTTTAATTTGCATTATAAGTTGTATTGTTTTTAGGTATATGCTTTGTATTTCATTGTATTTAAATTGTAATTTTTGAAGTTGTAACTTGTAAGTTATAATGTTGTGTTGTTGTATCTTGTAAGTGTTCTAATTTTCTAATTAATTTATATCAAAATATGAACTCAAACAAAATTGTTATTTTGTGATATATATGAATAATTGTAATATTTATATGTAAATTTAATTTTAAAAGAATTAAAAAAAAAACAAAAAAAGAAACAGTCAAACCAGTGGTTGAACCGGAATCAATTTTGGAACCGAAAACCCCCACAGTTCAGTTCCAATTTCACGATTTTTGGAATCGTCAGTGAATCGGAACCAACGGTTCAACTCGATTGAGCATCTCTATTTATTTTGTTTTCTTAAACCCATAAATTTTCAGATATTTATTTTGTCGTTTTACTAGATGCTGAAACTTAATTTGAAAATTTATTTTATTAAATTCGTGTCTTTCCAAAAATTGTCTTACTTAATTCTTCTAGTTGAGATGTAGCTTGATTCACCTATCTTATTATTACATGAAAATTTAAATGAGTTATCTACATTTGTAATTCTAAAATGAATTAACTCTTTTTTACATCAGTTGCACCGTGTTATTCATCCACTTGAAAATATATTAATTCTTTTAAAATGCGGTAACTCTTGTGTGCATCAGTTGCACTATATTATTCATCCACTTAAATCTCATCCATTTAAAAATATTATCTGTAACGTAAGAATATTACATTGTAAGAATTACTTGTATCATGATAACATATTAAATATATAAAATAAATTTATCAATGCATTTTTTAAAGGTACTATCTTATTTACTTAAGAAATAATTTTATTATTTTACTTAAATATATTAGTTGAATCAATAAATATATTAGTTTTATTTCATAAAAAATATTTTTTGTATAATATAAATGTTTTACTTTATTTTATAGAAACAAATTTTAAAAGTATTATTTATATCACATAAATATACTAACTATAAAAGAGTGAATCTCTTGTGAGACCATCTCACGGATTTTTATTGCATTACGTGTGACAGATCAACCCACAACTCAATCAACCATAATTCAAACCCTATAATTCACATATTGTTTGTGGGTGATAGAACTTCGTCTCATGGTAACTATTCATGAGACCGTCATGAGTTTGTGGGTGATAGAACTCCGTCTCACGGTAACTATTCGTGAGACCGTCATGAGTTTTTGTATATAACTAAATATATTAGCGCATGGTGTGCAAATGGGTGTTAGTGGAGATGTAGTGCAAGGTGAATAATTAAAGTTTGGGATTTTATCGATTCAAGTCCCGAAAGATAAGTTAACCTATCAATCTGGGTTATGAAAGATAAATTTTATCAATCCAAACTTCAAATATTGGAAACTTGAAACTATCAAATTAAGGTTCCAAAATGAAACAATGTTAACATTGGTGTTATCTCATTCTCTCATTCTCAATCCCTTTCTCATTCTCAATCATTCTCAATCCCTTTCTCATTCTCAATCCCTTGACTGATGTGGCTGCCAAATCACGCAGATGTGGATATCAAATCACGCAGAATAATTTTTTTTATGTTAATATACATTTATATTATTATATTACAAAAAACTAAATCTTTGTACAATAATATTTATGAATAATCTAGTCAATATCAATATTTTTTTGTAATATCGTATCCAATATAATATCAACATTTTTATTGACATCAGATTTTGTAGAGCACAAAATCCTATCCAAACACCAAAAATATCGATCCGCCTCAAAGAAATCGAACCGAATAAAAAGTATAAAAATCGAGTAAAAATAAGAAAACACTGCGCCGGGTGCCTACTCACTCGGATAAATTTGTTCGGCTCGTTCTGGTCGGTCAGTTTTGGCCGGACATAATATTTTTTTATATAAAGTTGAGAGTAAAGAGCTCTCTAATTATTTTGATACAATGATTTTGGAACTCCTTTAAATGAGGGTTAGAGCCCTAATTATATGCTAAGTGTAATGATACGAAACTTAGTGAATAAAACTCAAATCCCCCGATTTTAGGGTTTAGATAAGGAAGAATTAGGTTAAAATCTATCTAAATCGGATATGATTTGATCTTGATTTGTTTCCTTACTTGAAGACTCCTTGAAATAAACTAAGTCTTTCCTACTCTCCTTGTGACGATGGCCTCAATTTTTGGCCTTCCTCCTGATCTCCAGAAATGACCTGGCCATGGATCCCCAGAAATGACCTGGCTGGTTCGGTCTCCGCCCAGGCTCGGTTCTGGCCCTCTGGCCGGCCCGACCCTCTCTCAAGCCAGTTCTGGCCTTTTGGCCTTCTGGCCAGTCCGGTCTTCTCTCATACCGGTTCTGACCTTCACTTGGGTCAGTCCCTAGACCGGGTCGGTTTGGTGGGGGCCCAACAATTTTGTTTATTGATTTTTTATTAATAATATATATTGAACAAATATCTGAATGATAATAATTATATTTTTACAAGGACATTATATTGATAGTGCGGATAATATTTCGAATTATATTACTACAATGTATCTAATAATAATTAAAATGGAGTATATATTGAAAGTATATAAAAAAAATTGTATTCAAATGGATATTTTAACAAATATCATAATTAATATATAACAATTTAAAGTTTTACACTCTAATTTTAATTTTAATTTTTCAATTGACACATCAACATGCTTTGTCAGTCATGTCAGTTAGGGAAAAAAATGAGATAACGTCTAACAGACAAATTTTAACGGCAGTCATGTCAGTTAGGGAAAAAAATGAGATAACGTCTAACAGACAAATTTTAATGGCGTTTCATTTTGGAATAATTTTCAATCTTGATTGATATCCATTTTGAAATCTTAAATTGATAGTTTACAATCTTGAATTGATAAAGATGTTTCTTTCATTTCCCCGTGGATAAAAAATCATATTTCAAAAGTTCAACTATTTGATAATAACCGCATAGATTTCTTAAATTAGTATTGATCGTTGAGGTTCTAAATTAATACTTGACATATATTTTAGGTTTTTGGACCAAAAACCTATAAAAGTGAAAACCACAAGCATTTAGACCAAATTACTTTAACAGAGTATATAAATCAAAGTTTAAAAACTTCATCGAACTTGATTAAAATTCATTCCAACATGCATATTAATTAAAGCTTGCTATATATTAAAGATTGGCACATCTTGATTCATTACGCCTTTATGTTTGTAACTAATTAACATGAAATAGGAAAATTGAAACTAAAAGATAAATAAAATATCAATTGATCAAACAATTAGTTAGGCAAATTTGCTATATAATTTACAGCCTGATGATCTTCGTTTTCATTTTTTATGTTTTTTTCTTTTTTTGGAGAGAGAGAGAGAGATGATGATGAGTTGATGATGATGAGGCAGCTCAACAGCTTATTATGTGGAGATGATATTGCGAGAAAGAAATTACATTCCTCGCCACTGTTATGTAAGCAACCTTTGACTTTCCTTTTTATTAATAGCATTGCTGAGTTATTACAATAGAATACTGTCTACACGGAAAACTAAGATGAAAATGTTGTAGAATAATGAGATTGAGAATGAGAAAGAGAAAAACGATTTGTTTATTTTATTATAAAACCTCTCAATGCGGGGCATTAAATTTAGGGTTTACATTGATACATGAATATAATGAATCTCTAAAATACCCTTTCTAAGTTGTTTTTTTCCGAAGGCACACTAAATGTAAAATGTATTTTTCCTTCATCAGAAAGACGATTTTCTCACAATTTTACATGTGATTTTTTTATCAATATACGTATATTTAATTGAGTATGTCATGGGCAAAAACGTCATAACACAAGCACAATATACTGAAGTCAAACCCACTAATCTAGCAGTTGAGTATTCTACGGAGAAATAATAGGGGTTGTGTTGTGCTCCTCACCTTTTTAATCATTATTTTAAGGCAAACATTTATTATTAAGTCATATTAAGTTAATATTATTAAGTGGTATGCAATGAGAGTGTTTTAAGTCTAGCCTTGCGAATTAACATAATTGTTGCATTACAAGATATTACTCTTCATTAACAACTTTTTGATTAAAAAAAAAAAAAATCTCCAGGGGTTAGATTGCAAATACCAGAAAAACTGGGGAAGGGTCGACACCGAAATATTTTAAAACATGTGACTAAAATGAAGATATTAAATATGCAACTTCCAATACTTTCGTCGTCCCTTCCATGTTTATACGCACAGCTTGCACAGACAGATGAGTTTTCATTTGACTTTGATTTTATCTTTATTTAGACTTTTGGTTTGCCATTTTTCTCAATCTTATTATAAAAAGCCCTGCAACACTCTCCATAAAACTTCCCTCTTTAATTCTTCATCTTCAACATTGGAAATGGCAACAATCTCTGGAAATCCTTCCATGGATTTCCCCCAAGATTTCAGGTGCCCCATTTCCATGGAGATAATGAAAGATCCTGTCACCATCATCACAGGAGTCACATACGATCGCAGAAACATCGACAAATGGTTTCACACCTACAAGAAGAAAACATGCCCTGCAACAATGCAATGCATCGAGAGCTTCGACACCACTCCAAATCACACCCTCAAGAGATTAATCGTCGCGTGGAAAGAGTCTCAGCCCGATCGGAGCCCTCCGACGCCGCCTCCGCCGTCGTCCAAGCACGACGAGCTGGCTGCGGTTCTCGGTACGATCGATGCGACGCCGTTTAAGGTAAGCTGCTTGAGAAAACTGAGGAAGATCATCGAAATGGGAGAGGATCAAGTGAAAGAGGATTTCAAGAGATTAGGTGGAATCGAGGTCCTTGTTCGGATAATCGAGCAGATTCTAGTCGAAAACTCCGATTTTGTAGCGTTTAGGGCTTGCGAAGAGGCTTTAGGTGTTCTTCAACAGATTCCAGTCTCCGATGAAGATGATCAAACTCTGCAGCTTTTGATGAATCACGATTGCATGAAATCGATGTCGATCATGCTGCAACGGGGCAGCTCCGAGGCCCGATTCAGCACGATCTCGACGTTCCAGAAGATGGCGAAAGCCGACTATCAATGGAACTTCGTGGCGCAGGATCAGGGCATTGATTTCTTCAAAACTTTACTTGAAATCGTGTCCGATGAGATCTGCACGAGGGCGAGCTCGTGTGCTCTGCAGCTGCTGATAGAGATCATGGAGGCTTCGAAGAAGTCGAGGTTGAAAGCCATTGAAGCTGGGGCGATCTGCAAATTGGTGGAGCTTTTGCCAGAGGCGAGTAGGTCGAGGTGCGAGAAGATCATGTTGCTGGTGAAGCTGCTGTGTGAGTGTGCAGAGGGGAGATTGGCGTTGAGTGAGCATGGATTGGGGATCGCGGCGGTGACCAAGAAGATGATGAATGTGTCAACGGAGGCGACCAAGATTGGGGTCAAGATACTGTGGTTGATCTCCAGTTTTCACTCCACGGAGAAGGTGGTAGAGGACATGCTGCTCTGCGGCGCCGTCAAGAAGCTGGTGGCACTGCTGCATATCGGCGGCGGACAGTCAACGACCAAGGAGAGGGTTGTCAGAATATTGAAGTTGCACGGTGGCGCGTGGCGGCGATACCCTTGTTTCACGGCGGATGTGAGGGATTATTTAGGGCTGGGAAATGGTGGTCGATAGGAGAAGGAAAAAAAAAAAGGAAAGTCAACGAGAACAAGTTGGGTAAATATACATATATGACCTGTAATATATTTTAATGAAAAATATACACAAAATTCTTTGTTCATGTTCAAATTGAAATCAAGCAATTGAGCAATTTGTTCCTTTTTATACCTTTTCAACCTATGGTATTTATTCTGCATATTTTCTTCTCCTTGAAAAAGGACTTACTATTTGAATTTCGTTGTCTAATCGTTATGTTTTTCAGCACAATTGATTGTAATAATTCAATAAAGAGGGGAATTTTGAATGATGGGACTTTGTAGATTCTATATATGAATCAATTGATCCCTCTATTCAAAACAGAATGTATTCCATTATTCAAGGATTGTTATCACGAGTTATTTCATGAAGTGTAGTATTTATTTAGGTTAAAAAATTGTAAAATTATATACGTCAACTAGTCAAAAAAATCCAAAATTTTAGGGGTTTCTGTTATTTTTGTCAATTCTTTTATTTTTGTCAATTCATCCATTATTTGAAGATTTAGTTGTTATTTTGGTCAAATTAAAATTTGAGTTAAAATTAAATGACATGACAGATAGATGACAGATACATAAGCGATTTGTCTCCACTTCACATCATGCTTTCGTCTTCCCCTTTCCTCTTTCACTTCCTCTTCTTTCCCTGTATTTCTCTCTTCTTCTTTCACATCAATTTATCTCTAAAGAAATTGGGCATTTGAATTGACCGACAACTAAGAGGCCATTGCTTCTACTTTCTTTGTTTTTTTCCAAAATTCTTAGTCGCCCAATTTCTTATCCATGCTCTCATGTTATTTCCTACAGCTTCCCGATTGAGCGAGGTATTTGATGTTCGAGATTTTATATCCCATGTAGTTCATCTGGCGAATTGAAGTATGATCAAAGCTATCATTATGGCCTTGAAGGGATACATTAGAAAGATGCCCCTGGAATATGGGGTAAGTATCTTGCACGATTCTGATATATAGAAGGATTGTGAATGTGTGATGTTTTGGTTTAAGCAAACTTGTAAGGATTTGATAATGGGGTTTGTTGAATCTAGAAAGGCTTGATCTCGATTTATAATAGGCAACTAAGAATTTTGAAAAAAAGCAAAATAAAAAAAAAATCCAATGGCTGCTTAGTTGCCGGATGATTTCAAATGTCCAACTTCTTTACAGATAAACTGATGTGAAAGAACAAGAGAGACACACAAGGGAAGAAGAGGAATTGAAAGAGGAAAGGAGAAGATGAAAGCATGATGTGAAGCGGGGCCAAATAGTTTGTGTCTGTCATGTCATTTAATTTTGACTTAAATTTTAATTTGACCAAAATAATAACTAAATTTTTAAATTATGAATGAATTGACATAAATAAAAGTATTGACTAAAATAATAATAACTCCCAAAGCTTTGGATTTTTTTTTTTTTGTTATTTGGCCAATTATATAACCCCATCCTTATGAGCTTATATTTTTAATAAGAAATACAATTTGGGCCCTTTTGTTTATTATTTTAAGAAAATAATATTTTTACCTATATACTTAATTTTTGAAAAAAAAAATATATCTATCCTCTTTTTGTTTTGTTATAATGACTAAAATATATATACTCTTATTAAAAGTAAATACTTTGTTTTAAACACAAAACAAATAATGTTAAACTTGAATTTGCTCAAGTTTCCGATATTGTCTTTACTATTTCAGAAAATCTCAATTTAATAGCTAGGTCATATTGATTTTTTTATCATCGATTTTACATAATTTAATTTTAATCATCTAATTATCATTATTATTTTTTCAATGTGCATCTGATTTTACTGTCAATTTCTATCTATTTGGACATTGATATTGGGAGAGAAAAAAAAAAAAAAAAAAACAATTCCGCTATCCACATAGACAAAAAGTCAAAATGTTGAGGAAAATTGAATGAAATTTGAAAAATAAAATCTCTATTAAAAAACCAAAACTAAAACACGTAAAATTAGTGATAAATGAATAAAATCTAAGTCATAAACGAAAAATGCAAATTTTCTTTATTATTTCTCGTAAGCAAGTTAAATATTTAAGCATTGATCTAAGAGAAAAAAATGATAAAAAAGAGAAGAAAAAAAATGCGAAACTTTTATATATATGAGAATAATTTGTCTCCAGAAATGTGTCTTTAACACTGGCCTTGCGTTTGGCGCCAGACTACAAAATATAAATACAAATTTTTAGGGACAAATTCATTAATTTTTGAGAGCCTGTTCAAATGTTATCATGTTAATTGTGAAATGTCTTTCAGTAACATGATTTTGAGGTTCAGGTTGGGTCACTGAGATCATCAACAATGTCCAAAAAAAAAAAAAACAATTTTGTTCTTCTTTAAATTCAAATTTATTTAGTCTCCAGTATGGCAAGTAGCCCCTCCTAGATTATTGAACTACGTCCGACAAATATATTGGACCACCTTTTAATTTTAAGCTGCATTGTCAAATGCTTTACCAGCAAATAATTTTAGTTTAATTCAAGATATTTAATCATAGTTAAATTAAAATTCGTTACCTTCTGGTGTTAAAATTGAATCTTCAAAAACCTATCCTAAAATTTAGATGATCTACTTACAGAATTATATTTTTCTTAAATAATTTACAAAGATAGCATCAGCATTTATTTGTGGTGTCGTGTAAAATAAAATATTAGATTATAATAAAAAAAAATGAAATTATTTTGATGGTGTCGACGGAATATACTGTTCATCATCGGCCATTTGAGAAAAGTCTCGATAATATGATGAGAGCATGTCAGTGCACCGAAATTGTTGAACTATTAAATAATTAAATCCTCTTTGACTTCAATACATTTGATATTTTCTTTATTTTTTCTTTTTGAAATTAGGTCGACAATATGAATGAGTGCATCACATTATCGACAATTTCTAGTCCATAACTGCCAACCGTATCATATGTCGAATTTAATGTTATTAATTAATTGTAAATACATATACCGAAATATAATTTGAATTACGTTTGGCGTTAAGTTTGTCTTTTAATTTAAGTTATGCATATAAATAATTAGCTAGTAAGCGTATGCGTACAGACACAATAAATTGTTTTTCTGGAGAAATTAAAATTATCTTCGTTTCATCTAAATATCAAATTTCTTCAAAAAGTCAACTTAGGTAACATGACTACCTCAATAATCAAAATAATAAATGCTCATTACTTTAAAAAAAGTAGGTAAGATTCAAAATTGCATTTCAACTTGCATTCAAAGAAATAGATGACAAATTTTTTAATATTATCTAACACTAGCCAATTAAAATTGCAATACCGAAAATATCATCCTTCCCAAGTTACAATGTTTATTTTATCTACTTCCACGATCCTTAGCCAAAGTTAGTAACTCGAGTTCAATAGTATCCTTTCAATTAAGATCGATGTTCAAATTTTTGAATCCTTAATCAAAGGTGATTAATAACGACATCAATGTTTTAAGCGTAGGACACAACATAATAAATCAATCATATCAAAATTATATAATTTTGATTAGATATATACACAATTCTAAAATTAGCACTCTATGCAATTCTCTAATATAGGAGGTGAAAAACTGATGAACGCTGGTGAATAACTGACAAACATCAAAGAAATGTGGATAAATAATTGATAAATATCAAAAAAATATGCAGAATGCACAAAATGTAGTCCTAATTAAAACTATATATATATATATATATATATATATATATATATAATATTTTACACACCATGAATATATTTTAGGATTTACAAAACATATATAACTTATATTAACCCCACTTAAAATAATAAATAACAATTATATTAGCCCCACTTTAGGATTAAGTTGTAGGATGCCTATACCTTTGCTCCTTATTTTAAAGACTTATTTTCCATTTTAAATTGTGTGATAATACTTTTTTAGTATTTTTTATATTTTTGCATATCCTTTTTATAATTAGGATCCACCACTATGTAAATCTATTTTGTCACTTAAATGATTTTAGTAGTCTTAAGCAAAGTAAAAGGGTCGGTATCAACTCTTCCACCAATTGGAGGGGCTATTCTTTAGGTCAACCAAAATCTTAGTTTAACCACCAACGAACTAAATTACTGATCATTTTTATTTTTATTTCACTGCTATAATTAACTAAGATTCTCTATTTAGTGGACTTTAAGCGAAATTAGGTATTGTATACGTTACCCTAATTAGGACCAAATGTGTTGGTGCAAATTACTATTCAAACCAGATTGGAGAAGATCTAGTTTTGTTCTGGTTATTTAATATGCAAACAATATGGGAAATTTTTTGTTTCAAGTGTTTCAAATTTATGTTTTGTAAGTTGCTTCGATATGACTAATTGTTTTCAGAGCTGTAGAATTTCAGTTTCGACTAATTAATCGACCAATTGAACCATTTATTAAGATACATGACCATTAATTTGGTATTTTGCAGTCTTAATTATACATATATTTCTTTAATTTATTTTTTCAAATGCAACCTTACTTCTCCTATTTTTTATTCTCTTTAAAATTTGAACCTCGTCTAATTCAATTTATATCTTTGTTGTATTGAGATACAATTTGAATTATAAGACTTGTAATTCTCCCTAGCTCCTCATTGTTAAACATGTGCTTTATTTATTTATTATTATATATATATATATATTTTGTACTCTACACTTAATCTCTTGAACCATATTTGATATTATATTATTTCATCACTTTATCGTTTATCAAATATTAATATTTGGTCGCTATGTAAATGTACTCATCAAATATTAACACTTTTATTAGGAAGATTAAATATTTACATTTGGTAATTATTTATCAAATATTAATATTTTAGTTAATGTATGTATCAAATATTATATTATGGTGGTTATGTAAAAAAAAAAAAAATTGACTAAAATTAAGGCATCTATTGAAATCTCTTTTTTTAGATGAACTTGAGATATTACTCAAGGTTAGAGATGTATTTATCGTTAAACTAAACTTATAAATATATTAGCTTGTCATGTCTTATGTTACTTAATTTTGTACATAAGTTTTCAAACCACACTTATTTAGGATCGGAGGACATACATTTGTGAGAATAATATTTTCTCTATATCTTCCAATATAATACATTCATAGTCAATGCATTTTTCTTACTAATATATAGTCAAATAAATCACATCAAGAACTTTTGTTCTATAAATATATGGGTGACTCTATATGCAGCCACAAAATTTTTCAATACAGCCATTATAAAAACTAGCAGTGTATCCGCGCGTTGCGCGTCTTGCCATATAATATATAGTTTATATCATATATTTGATAATACAATGTAATTAATTATAAGCGTTTTGAAAATATAATAACTGTAGTTATTTCAAATTTGAACTACTATTTAAAAATTTATAGCTAATTCAATTTATTTTTATATTTTTAAATAAATTTTAAAATAATATTAAACAAACTTCGAATTTCTTAACAATTTTTTATTGCATCCAAACAAAAAAAATTATAAGATTATTTAAATCTTTCTATTGATTTCGACAAAATTAGAAAAAAAAAGCCCATTAGTACTATCATTATTATTATTAAATATTTTTAAAGATCTTATTTGTTGATATTTATATTTTTTAAGAATTAATTTTTTAATAGCTATTATAAGGCCCCTTTATTTTAATTGGCCCAATAAATTTCTTCACTACCCATTAAATAAGTATACACAATTACCATAATATTCATTCCTCCTGCAGATCTTCATTCTTCCTAAACAGTGGCAGCTCCATCTTCAATCTCACATTCTCTTCTCCCCTCATCTTCTACTTCTTTTTCTTTCTTTTATTCTCTTATTGAGATTTAATTTCTTTTGTCTTCAAATCTGATTTTTGTCCCCCCCCCCTCTTTCTTCATTCTTTCATTTGTAATGGAGTATCTGATATTTTTATATTTCTTTCTATTGTAATATGATAGCTCACCAATACCGTCGGAGTTTCAACTCTTTTGAAAATATTTTATAAACTACGAACCGTGAATCTTTATCATCATTTAATCAGCAAAGAGTAGCTTCATTTTCGTGCATTTCGTGCTCCCATTTTTTCTTTTTTTATTTCTTCATTTTCATTCTTTAGTTGATATGTAGATGATGACTTCCATCTCTAATTTTTCTTCTTATGTTGACATTTTGAGGCCCACAAATCTTCTTCTTATTTTCAGCTTAATGCTCATATTCATTATTTCTTTTCTTATTCAATTGCTCAATTGTTCAATATGTATTCTAATCAACCACTTAGAACTTATATAGTACAATGGCTTGGAGAGGAAGCCTCATTTAAATGGCTTGAAGAGGAAGCCTCATCAAATGGCTTGATGAGGAAGCCCGACTCAAAATTATTTAGAAAATCAAAATGAAATAAAAAAAAATTATTTACACAGTCAGCATTATGATATGACATTTTTGAGCGGGAAAGTGGCAATACAGTAAATTTTTCCAACTTACCTGCTATTAGTATAGTATAGATGAAATTTCATTTTTATCCTTAAATCTCACTATAATATTTTCTACAGTTTATTTTCTCTCTTTTTCCTTTATACAACCATTTCTTTTTTTCTCTCTTTTTTCCTTTATACAGCCATTTCTTTTTTTTCTTTTCTCTCCTTTTCCTTTATACAACCATTTCTTTTTTTTTTTCTTTTTTTCTCTTTTTTTTTTTCCTTTATACAGCCATTGATATAGTCTTATTTTCTCTCTTTTCAATCTTATTTTCTCTTTCTTTTTTCTTTATACAACCATTGAGTATTTAATCAAGTTTCAATCCAATTGCTCAAAAAAAGAAAAAAAATGATTGTTTGGAGTTGATTACAAATTTTATAAGATAAAACTCATGATATTCCAAATAACTTTTGATTTTTTTATTTTATGAATATGACTTTTAATATTGAATTTTCAACTATCTTGAAATTATTAGCCTACAGATTTTTTTTCCTAATATATGGATTAGAATATTAGTATGAATCATAATTATATCAATGTATACTTCTGAGTAGTTTCATTACTGATTTACTATAATCAAGAGAATAAAAAATAAAAAAAAAGGGAAACAGATTTCTTGTTCAACAAAAAAACATGACAATATTATTCCCTCTCCTCTCTTACCTCTGTTCTATTTATCTCTATTTTTCTTCTTCTTCTTCTTTCAACGACCGCATAAGATCATAGATTTGGGGGTTCTCTCTATTTTTCTTCCCGGTTTTGTTTACATCTGTTCTATTTATCTCTATTTTTCTTCTTCTTTCAACGGCTGCATAAAATCAGTGATTTGGGGTTCTCTCTATTTTTCTTCTTCTTTTTTCAATTGCCGCATATAATCAGAGATTTGGGGGTTCTTAAAAAATCTACCAATACAAAATAATTAAAATATCGTTGTGTAGTTTCACTTTCAATAATCGGTTGAGGCGTCGAGCAATAAAATTTGTCTTTTATTTTAGGTAAAAACTTTTGATGGTGGTGTGAATTGTGAAGAAAAAAAAAAAAATAAGTGGCTGTGCAGGGGAGAAAAAAGAAAGAGAGAATGTGTTTCTACAAGAAAATAATCTTAAAACAGAAAAAAAAAATTAGAAAAAATTAATAAAGTTAGAAATGAGATTTCATTTCTATCGTGGTTGTATAGAGATATTCTAAGGTTGTATATAGAACCACCCTCTATATATATATATATATATATATATATATATATAGCACAGGCCTAAATACTATCTTAAGAGGCTCCTTTAGTTTGTCCAAGCCCACTAGCTCAGAAGGCCTACATCGTCCACTTAATTTGCTCGACTGGAACACAAACATCAAGCAAATAAATTGCGAATTAATTCTTTAGTCATTTCTAACTAAGAGGTTTTTCGAAAAATCTCTGTACTTAAGGGTGTGTTTGTTTCTTGTTCTCTTAATTCTTTTCCCTATTTTTTTCTCCCAAAAAAAAAAAAAAGAAAAAGAAAAAAGACCAAACGTATTTATGTTTTTCAATACATTTTATTACAAATATATTAATTTAAGAAGAGATTTGAAATTCATAATAAGAATGTTGGATAGATATAAATTTAGAATTCATCACTTTTATCTTTTACTAATTAATTTTTTAGTAAAATGGCTGAATTCATGCAATCCACTCTTTCATGAAATCAAATTTCATTTCCGCTTTAATTTATTTCTGGACACTTATTTAGGGGTCGGTCGAATGACATACATATGGGCTTATAAGTTAAACAGAATTGCTAGCCCAATAAAAAAGGCCTGATATCATTTTCAAAATTGGATCGCGATAAAAATGTGGGCAGAGAGGCGCAAATATTTGGCTAACCTTTAACTTCAAATTAAAGAATTAAAAAAATCTGAATTAGATTTAAAAAAATCAGATGAATATATCAATCTGAGTTAGTGCCTAGATAATTAGTCTCTGTGGGATCGACCTTGCTCACCACTTCTACACCCTACACCATACACTTGTGGAAGTAGTTAAAAGAAATTAGTGAACAATTACCAGTCACTATCCTTCACTTTCTCAATTTCAAATATTGGATTTACACAAATTGTTATGGCACTTTCTCAAAAGCTTAAAAGAGAAAAGAAACCTTAAATCTTTGTCCATAATGGTGAATACGCAAAGTCAATTCGGCCTCATTTGTTAAGACTAACTTATAGTAAATAGCATAATCTGAAAAGTTGTAATACCAAATAGTGCATTTTTTCAAGTTCCTTTTCTAGTATTAGGTGGAGAAAGTCTTTTTGAATATACCAATTCTAAATATGAACCTTTTTATATATCTGTAGTCTATACAAATACAATCAGTTTGGACCCCCCTCTCTCACTCTGTCTTACACAAACACACACACAATGACTTAACTAAAGCAAAAAAATTATGAACACTACTATCATGGAGTTTGTTTTTATGTTAGTAGAATAAAAATTGTGCAAAATATGGAAATCTTATTATGACAGAACACTGACCTCTGCAAGAAGACTCAACTGCATTTCAAATTTACCATTTAAATTAAAAAAAATCTAAATCGCTCTAATACATATAGTTACCAATTAGAGAAAAATAATCAATCTAGTTCCTGATGTATCCGGTGAAATTTTCAAAGACTTGTTATGCTGAAAGTACTTAATTGGAAATGAAAAATCTTCGAGAAATAACTGGAAAAGGAAGCCACCCAAAAGCCCAGTTCCAAATACTATCATGTACCCCACAACTGAAAAATGTAGGTTTAGGAAATTTGAGCCAAATACATAATCTGAAAATGGCTTTTAAATTTAAATGCGAAGACAAAAATCACCTCAATTACTCTTTTTTTCCTTCAGATGATCAATATAACATACTTCGTTGATTATTTTATATTTTGAAAGTATATTTTTTTTATTGTAGCTTATTTCAAAGTGTATAGTTTTGTGTATATTTTTGTTCATTATGGAGTAATCATTTCATTTATATGAATCTATTTAGTCTGTAGATGCACTATAGTTATTCCACCTGATAAATCAATTGTTGAATTTAATTATTTGTAAATTCTTAACAGCCACAGTGGAAGTGGTAGAGAAGTTTGAATTTAGAGGCTAGATGTAGTACCTATTGTATGAGTAAGGTTATTGGAGACATATATCAGGAGCTTAGCCACTGCGATAGGTTAGATGTGTTTCGACGGTCTTGTTTTGGTCATTTCTTGAGGTTTGACAAGGATACATTTATTAGTGGTCGAGGGCTTCTCTATCTATTCGACCGAGAGATTATCATACCAGGAGTCAGTACACACGAGCGTTGGTTTTGTGTTAGAGATCGTAGTTTGAGGTTCTCGAAGTTGGAGTTTTGTTTGATCACGGGCCTGAAATTTGGATCTTCCGAATTTCAGCTTGATTGTTCACCATGTGAGCCACCTTAGGACGGTGTGTATAGAAGGAGTTTCGATGGTCAAGCAGTGGTAGTCTGCGATTTATTGACCCGATTTAAGAATTGAGAGTTCCGAAGCCGTCCGGATGATGCAGTGAAGATTTCTTATATATTGTTGCCGACACTGTACCTATTTGGCATGGACATACGTACTCCTGTACCCTATTGGCTATGGAGTTTGGTCGAACAATCTACTTTGTTCAATAAATTCCCATGGAGCTCGTATGTGTACCAACGATTGCTGCATTACTCGGATAATTCACTACATCCTGACTCATCTGGAGGTCGAAGACCACTATATCATTTATACGGATATCAAATCGCTTTGCAGGTATATTTATTTTGAATGTTTAAGTTGTGTACTATTCAAATGTATTATGTCAATCAATTATGATCTAACATTATAGTCATCGTCATTTTGTAGATCTGGGCGTTTGAGTGCATCCCTAAATTCGGGAAACAATTAGGAGAGAAGACATCAGATGAATTTCCAAAAGGTGTCTAATGGCGAATTCCAGGAAAGCGTCTAAGTATTCCTAACATTTTCAATGCATGTGATGTGAGTAATTGTGATTTTCAGTCTATTTATCTTATACTTTGAATTCTACACACTAATAACATGTCAATATGCATCAGATTGAGTGCATTCAGTTGGAGCCCAAACTGGCTGAGATGGAATTACCATATATGGTTGATATTGAGATGGACATCTTATCTGGAATAAGATTTGTCCATCAAGATCGACCGATTGGGCTTAAAAATACACATGCAGATAGGCCGAGACTGTTTAGGTCGGACATTGTACATTCCCAAGAAGCAAAGAGCGTTTCAAGAAATACTAAACGACCTTCAAAACGAACAAAAATTAATACACAGATTCGGATTGGTGAGGGAGGTGACGAGGGTAATCCAGCAGCAGCACCAACCTCAGCCCCAACAGCACCTCCCCCACCTGTAGCCTCACAACCACCACCATCACATGAGGTATGTGTTACTACTCTTTCGTGCACTAATTACTTTACTTGTGTTAACAGTTCTCGATAGATAAACTAGTAAGTATATTTATTTTGCATCTGTAGCAAACTCAGAAGTCGAAAGACGATTTAAAGAAACGGTAAAAGTCCAAGAAGTTGTCTGCACGAGCGACTTTTGAATTTCTGAGGACGGAGCTTGCTTCGGCGATAGAGTGGCACATAACGGGAAACATATATTGTCCAACAATCACTTCCGACCCTCGTTCGACAGACATTGCCTAATATCCTGAAAGATATGATGTCCGACCTCATTCGACAGTCACTGCCTGATGTCCTACAAGATGTCATACTAGACATTATTCGAAAGTCACTGCCGGATATTCTACGAGATCTGATATCGGACTTCGTTCGTTAGTTGCTTCCGGAGGTGGTTAGACAAATTAGGGGGAATACGTCTTTAATTCCCTCCAAAGAGATAGAGAGTACCCAGGGCCTTGGAACACACAGTCCTGCACAGACATTTGATTTCGTATATGGGATTAGTACAGATATCATGCTCTTCTGATTATTCTCTTAATGTCTACTATATACATATGATTATATATTGAGGTTCTTCTGAATATTTCATTGTAGGATGCTAGATTTCCTATACTGTTGGACCAACAGTTACAAGCGATGCCACCGACAGGAGGAGACGTGTTTGTTCCAGAATCTCTTCAGGCACCACCTATTACTGTCTTGGAGCGATAGGACGAGACAACATCCCTCCCGGAGGATCCAGCTTCAAAAGACAAGATGAGAAATATGGTAACATCCCTTCCAGAAGAACCAGCTCCAAAAGACGACACAAAAGACGTGTTGGAGGGGCCTGTAGTGAATGCATCAGACACACCCTCATCTCCAAAAGATGAGAAGGCCATTGAGATTTACACATGATGCATACGAACAAAGTCAGCTTCAATCCGGACTCCATTCGTTGATCCAGACCTCAAGAAGAAGCGTTTCAAGTTGGAGGCTGATTACGCAGATTTCTTGAGTAGTGATGGATCTCGACAGATTCATGGGACCAATTTGCTTGTCAATGCTATGTGGTTCAAGGATATCGAGGACCCAACAGATGATCTTGGTACAGATATAAGTTTATTTCTACACATTGATTAACTTTTATAATTGTATATTGTAAATAGGTAATGGGGTGACCGATTGGTTATTGACATGGTTATAGGTTTTGGATAGCTATATGAGTTTTTTGGCTCTGAGGTTGAGGCATGGTGATTCTATACTTCCTGGATTGGCCTCGAACAGCTTCAACATCATTGATTCCACCTTTATGGTAAGTCACGTCACTAATAATATGAGCAGATTATTTTTTATCTTTTCTAACACATGATTGCATGACTATATAGTATTAAATCCAACTGGAATTCACAACATATGCATGAGCTTTGCCCTAAACCAACAACATGGTTATGAAGACCATCCTTCACATTGAACACGGAGCCACTAATCTCAGAAATCTTCATACATTGCCTGTCTTATTGAGCTTCACACAGTCTTTCAAGAATATTTGGACTTAAGTTGGATTCCACACTTGACCATTTGGTACGTCGTTTTGAAAACCATGTTTGAAGTAAGTTGCGAGCAAAATCAAGAAGAGAACATATCAGCAACTCTTGGGCCCATAAGAGTTTTGAATTCAGAGACTCTGCTGAGTTTGATATCATAATCTCATACCGACGCACGGGACAACATGCACGAGCCTATCTTTTAACCTTCACTTTTCTCAACTTCTTCCATCCCTTCTTATTTAATACTTTTATTTGCTCCATAAACTTCTTGTGCATATCTCTTGTATAAGAATAGACAACCTTCTTATACAAGCTCACAAATCGAGCTCCATATGTGTGAAAGTTCAACTCCATGTGTCATAGACATAAACCATAGAATGCCCCTAAAAATACTCCTTCAATTGCATTTTGTATGCTCACATGACGATCTGTTGACAAAAAAATTAAAAAGAATTAGTATCTCAAACTTAATTACTCAAAACAAAGTTCTAGAAAAATATCATTTATACCTGATACAATTATAAGATCATCCGGATGACCATATGCTTTCTTTAGTTGAGTCAAGAACCAATGTCAAGATTCATCATTTTCCTTATCACCAACACCAAATGCAAGAGGATAAATCTGTTTATTACCATCCTGAGTAGCAGCCACAAACATAAGACCCTTGTATTTGTCTTTCAAATGTATTCCATCAACCATGATTACAGGTCTACAACATTCATGAAATCCTCTTATAGAGGCACCAAGAGCCATGAACACATACTTGAACTTATCATCTTCATCTGTTTCAAAAAACATTACAGTACCAGGATTTGATCTTCTGAGCTTATGCAAGTATGCAGGTAACATCTTCCACGAGTGATCAAAATCATCGTAAATTAAGCTATGTGCATGATAATGAGCTCTCGGTATCTTATCATATTGAATCTGAATACCATGGTGTGTAGAAACATCATCCATAATGTCTCTGGGCTTAAGTATACGACCATCTCGAAGCAATGAAAGAGCAAAATAAGCCCCAATTATCTTCGATGACAATTGACGAGACCGGGTTGTCATATCCAGGTGGCAGTTATGTGGAACCTTAAACTTTTTCACTGTTCACGGTCCCTTTTCAATTCTATTAGCATGCAATAAAAATTGACATCCTTGTTGTTTACAAACAATCGTATATCGTTGCTTGTCAGAACGTTTCAATGCATACTCAACTCGATTCTTCATGTGGTAAAATCCCACACCATACATTAACTGCATTTTGCTATCAAATATAGCCCCAACATCGAGTTTTTTTTTACCATCAATTGGACATACTGAAATAGGATCAGGCTCTTTAGTGTGAAACGACGCCCCTGGAATAATCAAATCCTCATGTTGATGTTTTGCTAATTCTGATCCTGACTCACCACTTGAACCATATTCTCTAATCGAAATGGTTCTATTTCTAAGAACTCGCTGATGACTAGTACCAATAATGACGTCTTCACTCTAAGCAAAATCTTCTTGCACAAAAAATTCATTTGTTTGCCATTGCTCGGTAAATAACCGATTATGAAGTAAATCAGCATAATCATCATCACCATCATCGTTATCATCATCATAATCATCATCATCATCTTCACCATCATCATCATCATAGTCATCAGTACGAACATTAGCAACCACTGCTCCCACTACTGTTTCATCATCGTCATCATCATCATCGATACAGACATTAGCAAACTCTGCCACAACTGCAACCGTACCACCACCATCATCTTTGTCATTTACAAATTTTGAATCAAAAATATCGTTAAAATTAAAAAGTCGATGATGTGGAGGGGAGCTAATTCTCTGAGCATCAACAACGGACACTGATATTTGCTTGGAAGAAGAGCAAGACAGATCCTCCAATGGATTGCTAGCACAAGCTTTGAAATTTTGGATTGGATAAACAGAAGGAATTTGGTGTGCAGTCAGACTTTGCACATAATTCAGTTGATCTCCATAATTATATTGTAGTTGAGAATTCAAAAGCTGAACATAACTTCCCCTCTGACTTGCATATAAGAATGGAATATTCAAATCATGCTCTTTAGGTTCAATAAAAACAAATAACTTAGGGTAATCATACACCTCAGCAACTCTCCTCAAATCAGCATCTGTCCTGATTTTAAATTTCACTTATCTTGCAATCTGCGTAGACATTAAACAATGCAACACATAATCACAAGTCCTACGATCTGCTCGGACAATATAATTAATTTTATCCAATAGTTTTTTATAAGAAATTGTATGCAATGATGCATATATCAAACCATCCTCTCCATTTTTATACTCCGATCCATGCCAATATCCACGATGAACTATAATGATTTCGTTGTTTGCCATCTACAATAAAAAAAATCATAACAATTACACTTCATTTAGCCAATTAAATAATAATACATATAACGACAAGAACAATTTCAATCCTATACAAACTTTATGAAAACCATAAATACATTTTATGAACGAAAATTTTGATCCACTCATTATGTGTTTATACATAATATGATTGCATTTTTGATTTAATCTTATCAAATTAATAATATGATTTCACCACGGTATTCTTACATTTAATATTTTAAAACTATAGATTTTAAGAATGTACAACTATTATTTGATTTAAATTAAATTACTATTATTTGATTTTTTAAGATTTGTTATAATGATTTTAATTATTATTATTATCAATTGACAATCATATATTCAAAATAATATATTAGAACTATTTTTTTATATTTTAGGAAAACAATTCGTGATAAAAAAAACATACAAAAAACTATGATTTTTACATTTTAGATTATTAATTACAAGTATTATTATTATTCAATAATATTTTAATTATTTTTAAAATTTATATATAAAAATTAGTTACCATTGTGATTCATAATTCATATTTTTATAAAAATAATTACAATTTATAATGGTTGTTATTATTATGATGATTAATAATAATAATATTATTATTATTATTAATATTATTATTATCTTAAAACTATTTATGAATTTTTTGTAAGATTTATTACAAATATTTAAATAATTTTTTTTATAAAATAGTATTTTAAAATCATTATGCTTGGATTTTAGAAATAATTTTATACAATTTTTTTCTTGAAGTTTTAATATAATATTCAATTTCAAAAAATACTTAAAATTGTAAGACAATATTTCATGTTTTTTTTTAAATTGAGAATTTTTTTAAGTTTTAATTATAATTATATTATAAATGATATAGATCACGAAGCTAAACTAAACACCCTCGTGATCTATGTTTAGCTTCGTGATCTTTAAGGAGCTTTGTGATCTATTTTATCCTTCATTGAATAGATCACGAAGCTAAACACCCTTGTGATCTATGTTTAGTTTCATGATCTTCAAGGAGCTTCGTGATCTATTTTATCATTCATTGAACAGATCACGAAGCTAAACATAGACCACGAGGGTGTTTAGCTTCGTTATCTATAGATCACGAAGCTAAACACCCCCGTGATCTATGTTTAGCTTCGTGATCTTCAAGGAGCTTCGTGATCTATTTTTGGTATAAATTTTTCAGTTTTTCACGATTTTTTAGTTTTTTAAAATCGAATTTATATGCAGAAATATATATCTACATTCAAAAATTATCAAATACAATGTACTACACTTGAAAATTACCTCTTTTGAGCACCTTAAGAGATGAAAATCACTACATTGCTTGCATTTTAAGAGATGAAAATCATTACATCGTTTGCATTTTAATAGATGAATTTTATCTAAAATATAAATTGATATATAGGTATGAGATGAGATAAGGAGCATTGAATTGTGATGGGTGAAATCATTAAAGGCATAGGGTAAGGGCATTTATGACTGTTTATCCTCATTTTAGGTAAAAAAAACATGTTTTCTTATCAAGTGGATATTTTTCATTTTTTAGTGTGTAAATTGGATACAAAGACCTATTTCCACTGTACTTTATGTGCTTGGTTCATGCTTAAAATTTTGTATTTTAAATATTGTTGTTGGGATATTTCAGTAGTTATCTTGATAAGACAAAACTGTATACACAATAAGAAAAGAACAGTTTGCTTAAGGTATTGATACCTAGTTTCCACACTACATGATCACAAGCTTATAGATACAGAAGAAAAGATCATGTAATGGTTTTCCAAGGAATAAGGAAAACCAACCTTAGAAGAAAATGAATAAGTCTTCTAAAGGTCAGCATGTTGTAGGGAACAACAAGCTAGAAGGAGTATCCTTAGTAAAAAGGAAA
Organism: Scutellaria minor; assembly: GCA_954870855.1. NCBI lineage: Eukaryota > Viridiplantae > Streptophyta > Magnoliopsida > Lamiales > Lamiaceae > Scutellaria > Scutellaria minor. The sequence continues at coordinate 22,375,210 of OX940728.1, forward strand.
TAGGATACTGCAAGAAGTAGTCAGCAGGAAGGAAAAAGCTGGAAACAGGAAGCTGTCTGTAATTGACAAGTATTAGGATGCTGAACCTAGGTGGAAGAATATCAGGATGTTGAACCTAGGTGGAAGAGTTGCAGGATGCTGAACCTAGGAAACTGACAAGGATCAGGAAGCTGGCACGAAATAGGAAGCCAACTGTAAGGAAGCCGACTACAAGTTTCAGGATCAGAAAACTGTTCTGAAATAAGAAAAAGTCACATCCTGAGCAGCAAGCAAGAAGGACCTACTGTTATCTACAAAAGAGAAATAGGAAGTAGCTAACGGATCCTTGGAAAGGATAAAAACACTACTCACTTAGTATCAGGAAGAGCATGCAGTGAGAAGAGAAGCAAGATAACGTTCATCAAGTAACCGTTGCATGAACTTCAGTCTTGAGCCCATATCGATTGGACAGGTCAGTAGGAGTGTCAGAAAGGGCCAGGAGCAAATAGTAGGCGCATTAAATGCTCATGTCAGAAATAGCTCAGATGCATTTAATGCGACCACAGAAAAGATCTTGGAGATAAAGCTTAAATTTAAATGGGAGAAAGATCCCTCTTCAACGGATACTTCTCAACGGCTAAAACTCACAAGATCTATAAATAGAAGGTGTGGCTGATTGAAGAAATTTACTGGACAGAGTCAAGAGGAAACTCATATATCTTCCAAAGCTTCTTAGAGCTTTTACATGTTCAGCCACTCAACCTTCTCGGAGCAGTCTACAACAGCAAAGAGCTTTCAGAGATCAAGACTGCTTCCCACCAGTTGAAGAAACATTTTCTTTTAACCAAAGTGCTGTATGTGCTAGGTTGTTTTATTTGGTGTACTTAGTTGATAGGATTATATCCTTGTTAAGTTTATTAGTCTTGTGTAGGCTAATCTTTCCCTGTGTGGGATTGTGTCCCTGTGTGGGAGTTTGTAAACCCTGTGTGGGTGTAGACCTAGGAATCTGGGATTCTGTAGGTATAACTTGTTTTGGAAGAGGTTTGTAGAGACGAGTCTTGTAAATCAAACTGACCATAACGAAGTTCCTCCTCCGTGAAAGAGTAGAGTGGACGTAGAAGGATTACACCACCTTCGAACCACTATAAGCCATAAGTGTTTACTGTTTATCTTATATGCTTGCTTATCTTTATTGCATATCTATCCTGCTGCATATATCATAAGCATACTATGAAAACGTCCTTCATAAAATCATATCTTAAAAAGGAAACTAGTTTTTCAACAGAAACTCTATCAAGTTTATTCCGCTGCGTTACATTCTGATAACCGGGACAGCAACCTGATTACGCCCAGGGCCAGGTTACTGACTCGAGACAGGATTTTATCTTCCTAGTGAAACAGAAACCTGTTCATCAGTTAGTTGTTTTGAAAAGTTTGAAAAATCGATAGAGGTTCATTCACCCCCCCTCTGAACCTCTGGCCACTTGGGACCCAACAATTGTCCCACCAAATAGTAGAGGGTATCCGTATATCAATAGACAAGGATGAAAGGGGATGGGCTAAGGGGGGTATTGGGCCCCTCAAATTTTAAAAAATTATACTATATATATGTGGATTATATCAATTTTGTGAAATTAATTATATATATATATGTGATAATTTTTAATGTTAAGGTGTAATTGAATTAAAATTATATATATATATATTTTTAATTATACATAAGTCATGTATCTTCACACTTTTTTAACCTTTAATTTTCTTAATCATTTTAGGTACCAAATTCATAATAATAGAATGGTGGTGTGAGTTTTCTACATAAATGAAATGAGTAAATTATATTTGTGATCATCTATATTTGTATTATTCAAGTATCCAACATTTGAGTATCAAGCCATTAATATGAACTTGTTAAAAGAATATTAAAAATTTAAAGTTGAATATAGGTTAACTGGGAAATGAAAAGGTACCTAAATACATATATAATTCATATGTATTTAGATTTTTTCTACACTGTAAGTGGACCCCTAAACAAAATTTCTGGTTTCTTCATTGTCAATTGAGATACCAATTTCTGAAAGAAGAAAATGTAACCAAACTATATGTGCTGCTGAATCAATTAACTAAAGCTCGACATTCAGACTTTGCACTATTTCTTAAATCTACACATTATTTATTTGAACTCCAAATGAAAAGATTGTCTGCTGAGAATAAATAATATGTCGTTTTATACATGTATAAAACCTTACAAATAATATAACTTTGAGTTTCTCATTTGTTTGCCTTCATGCATCTTCAATATGTAGTTCATAATAATTTCAAATAAGAAAGAGTTTAATTTGCTACAATATATTGTAGTTGCAAAAAAATTGATTTACTACAACTTCTAGTCACAAAATGTCATCTCAAAAAAAAGTAAAAAAAATTCTATCACTACAAAGTGGTCATGCATGAAGTGGACAATCCAACTCTCGACCAAAGAGTGGGGAGTGCAACTTTTTGCGATCACTTGATTTTATTGGTAACATATGATTGCAAACAATTTTTTGTGACATGTTTTTTACAACTACACTCTTAGCTACCACTAGGCAGCTAGTATTTTAGTGACCATTCTGTTGGGATATTTCTGACTAGGTTTTGATGAGACAATGTAATATTAGATGAGCTTTTAGAGTACTCATTTTCCAAGTTTTATAAGTGGATTATAGCTTAATAAGTATATCTTTCTAAGTTTTGATTTGTGAAGATGTATAAATCAGAAAGATATAGGATACTAATGTTAGCAAGATTCTGGAGGTGAAGAAGTCTTGAAGACTGATTTTCTGTAAGGAAAGTCAGTAAGCTGAAGTAGAAACCAGGATCAGGAAGCTGGATCAGTAAACAGCAAACAGATAGCAGGAAGAGAATCTAGAAGCTAACTGCAGGATTCTGGAATATGAAGTTGTTCAGAGTTAGGAAGCTAACGCAGGTCAGGAAGCTGACTGCAAAATTTTGGAACAGGAAGCTATTCAGGATCAAGAAGCAGATGCAGATCAGGAAGCAGACGTAGATTAGGAAGCTGACTGCAGGTTTCACGAACAGGAATCTGTTCTGAAACAGAAACCTGGCGCAGAACAGAAAGCATCTACTGTAACTTGTGCAGCAAGCTGTAAGTCTTTCTATCCTATTCAATGCAGTACAAAGAATATACTGGATACAGTACAAGGATTGGTTCCTGTCGAAGTTACCAGTAGATAGAAGTTAGCACCTAGCCAATGAGGTGATGTCACCTGGACAACAACTCTGTAAAAGTACTGTAGCTGAAGTACGATGTCATTAATGCGGATCAGAGTAGGACATGCTCTACATCCCAAATTTTCCAAACGCATTCAATGTGAAGATTTGAAGATCAATTTGAATTTTTTCAAAGAACAATGTCTCTCTTCAACGGGCATTTTCCATACTCTATAAATAGAAGGATGGAATGACTGTGAAGACTACTGAACAATTTACCTATCTTACAAGCTATCAAATTCTCAAGCCTTTCAAGTTTTCTAAGTTCAGTCACTCAACCTTCTGAAACAGTCATTCAAGCATTCGAGCTTTTAAGTTCAAGGCTAACTTCGAGTTGCACCAGTTGAAGATAATATATACTTTTTAACCATTTGTTGTGTGCTAGATTGTTTTAGTTTGGTATCCTTAGTTGACAGGATTAGATCCTTGCTAAGTGTTTAATCTTGTGTAGGCTATTTTCTTTGTGTGAGATATTGTACCCTGTGTGGGATTTGGCCTAGAAATCTTTGATTCTAGTAGGTAAACTTGTGTAGGAAGAGGTTTGTAAAACTGACTCTTGTAAAGCAAACTGACCTGTTGGGATATTTCTGATAAGTTTTGATGAGACAATGTAACTTTGGTTAGAAAGTTAGAGTACCCATTTTCCACTTTTTATAAGTCGAATTCTAGTTGTTTAGATAGGCTTGTCAAGCTTTGTGTCGTGAAGTTTTTACATACCAGAAAAGAGTATATACTGAGTTTAGCAGGATCCTGGAGTTGAAGAGGTTTTTATATTAGCGAACTAAAGATGGAAGCAGGATCAGAAAGCTGGACCAGTAAGCAACATAACATGAAGCAGTATAGAAGACAGGAAGCTGACTGCAGGATTCTGGAACAGGAAGCTGTTCAGGATAGGAAGTTATCGCAGGTCAGAAAGCTGATTGCAAGTTTCGAGAACATGAAGTTGTTCTAAAAAAGGAAGCTAATGCAGATCAGGAAGTAGGCACAGAACAGTTAGCAGCCACTGCAACATAAGCAGAAAGCTGTAAGTTTCTTCTATCTTTTCAGTTGCTATACGAGGTTTATTCTGGTGATGTACGAGGATCAGTTCTTGCTCCAAGTTACCAGTAGATAGAAGTCAGTGCCAAGCCAATCAGGTAGTGACACCTGGACCCGTGGCTCTACAAATAGTACTAGCCAAGGGGTGACGCCATTAATGCGGATCAGATAAGGACAAGGTCCTGTACCCAGTTTTTACAGACGCATTAATTGCAAGAGATCTGAGGATCAAGTTTGAATTTTCACAAGGACAATGTCTCTCTTCAATTGGCATTTTTCTATAAATATAAATAGGAGGAAGAAGTGACTGTGAAGATAACTGAACTTAAAATCATCTAAGCGATCAAATTTTCTTGTGCTATCAACTTTCAAGCTATTCTCAAGCATTGCAAGTTCAGTTACTCAACCTTTGAAGTAGTCATTCAAGCTTACAAGTTCAAGACTGTCTTTAAGCTGCACCAGTTGAAGAAAACATGTACTTTTTCTTAACCTTTGTGATGTGTGCTAGGTTGTTTTATATTTTTGGTGTACTTAGTTGATAGGATTGGATCCTTGCTAAGTGTTAGTCTTGTGTAGGCTTATAACTCTGTGGGAGATTTGTACCCTGTGTGGGATAGTGCCTAGGAATCTGTTGATTCTAGTAGGTAAACTTGTTAGGAATAGGTTTGTAAAGCTGAGACTTGTAAAACGAGCTGACTTAACGAAGTTCCTCCTCTGAGAAAGAGTAGAGTGGACGTAGAAAGATTATACCACCTTCGAACCACTATAAGCCATAAGTGTTTACTGTTTTTATCTATCTGCTACATTGCATTGATATATCTTGCTGCATACATCATTAGCATTCTGCAAAAGGTTTTTGTTAAAAACATTCTTTAGAAAAAAAAACTGTTTTTCAAAGGAAACTCTATCTTAAGTTTATTCCGCTACATACTGTGATCACCAAGTAAGAAACCTAAATCAGCTTACTGCCAGGTTTCTGAATTGAGTCAGGTTACTGCATTCACTGTTGAATCAGGAACCTGTTTCACTAAAAAGTTTTAAAAACGCAAAATCGATAGAAGTTCATTCACCCCCCTCTGAATCTCTGACCAGTTGAAACCAACATGACCTAACAAAGTTCCTCCTTGAGAAGGAGTAGAGTGGACATAGAAGGATTACACCACCTTCGAACCACTATAAACCATAAGTGTGTTTACTACTTTTAATTACTTGCTACATTGCATTGTTGTATATCTATTTTGCTGCATTTGTCATAAGCATATTGGTCAAATGATTTATTCAAAATCATATTGGAGAAAAGGAAACTGTTTTTCTAAAGGAAACTCTATCTTAGTTTATTCCGCTGCATACTGTGATAACCAAATTAGTAACCTAAAACAGCATTCTGTCAGGTTTCTGAATCGAGAGGTTACTTCATTCTCTGTAGAATCAGTAACATGTCTATAGAAAAAGTTTTAATCGAAAAATCGATAGAGGTTCATTCACCCCTTTGAACCTCTGATCACTTGGGACCAACACATTCTTTAACAATTTATAACCACAAATTCATTGTTGTTGCTAATAAGATTTTTTATTGTACTTACATAATTGTTAGCGGTAACATGTAACTATCAAGAACTTGGTCTACATACTTTTCCGAACATAAAATAATAATTAGGTTAGATTTATTAGTCCCATATCTTTTTTATTTAAATGTATTTCCAAATTTTAAAACCCACGAGACTTATTATTTTTGACTTGTTCGACCGATCTGATTAACACGTCGCGACAAATTTTAATGTTATTGGCTTCATCAACTTATCAAATTTACACATTATCATTAACTATTATTTATTTGTTAAGTTGTTGACGTACGTAATTGCAATAAAACTTCATAGTTTGTATATGTTTCCATGCATGTCATACACATTGATAAAGCTCAAAACAATATATATGATGCTTAAAAGGAGAAAATTTGCCCAAATCCCCTTCTTAGTCGATTCTCATTTTTTTTAATATATTTTTTTAATCAATTTGGTTATTATGTCTTTGGTACGTGATATGATGGTACGATTTAAGTTTGAAGATATATTTAAGTTGATGAAAATTAAATAACTGACCGATCATTTATTAGTACAAGAAATAATAGTTCGATTTAAGTTTTAGATGACACAAGCTCATGTAATTGGGTATAACTTGATTATATTAATATGAGATATGATGGAACAAACTAAATTTTGATTGTACAAATTAGTGAAGGGTAATATGTCTAAAAATGACTAAAACATTAGAAAGAATGTTTTAGATCGTTAAAAAAAAATAGTATGCTATGAATATAGACATTTCCAAATTATAGAGTTATAGTAGTGGAATATTACTGGTGGAAACATATTTCAGGCTTTAAAATTTATTTTGAATGTGTAGCCAAAGCAAAAAAAAAAACTTAAAATTTATTTAAGTACTTGGTTGAACTACAACTATATATGTTAATTCGTTAGTACTATTTAGTCGACCAATTGAACCATTTAATACGACCCATGACCACTGATTTGGTATTTTGCAATCTTAATTATACATATATATTTTTAATTTTTTTTCAAATGCAACCTTATTATTTATCGCCACTTAGCTCCTCTTATTATTTTTTATTCTTTAAAATTCGAACCTTAATTAATTCAATTTGCATCTTTATAGATGCAAAGTGAATTAAAAGACCTGTGGTTCTCCCTTCTAAACATGTGCTTTTTTTTTCTTATCATTTTTTTATTATATGTTTTTTGTACTCTACATTTGCGTAGTCTCTTGAACCATATTTGATATTATTTTTCATCAATTTATCATTGACCAATTATTAATTAATATTTGGTCGCTATGTTAATGTACTTATCAAATATTAACATTTTTATTAGGAAGATTAAATATTGACATTTGGTAATTATAATATATCAAATATTAATATTTGGTGATTATTAATGCATATACCAAATATTAGTTTGATAATGTATATACAGAATATTAATATTTTAGTTAATGTATGTATCAAATATTATATTTTGGTGGTTATATAAAAAAAAATTGGCTAAAATTTAGGCATTTATTGAAATTAACCTCTCCTTTTGGGATTAATTTGATTGGTTTTCAAAGAGATCCTAACTTTCATAATTTTTAAGCTATACTAGCTTGTCATGTGTTATCTTACTTAATTTTGAACATAAGTTTTCAAACCAAACTTATTTAGGATCGGACATACATTTATTAGAATAATATTTTCTCTATTCTTTCTCTTTTACTATAACACATGATCACAAAAACTCATGTGCATGCCACAGTTACACTTATAGTAGAAAAAAAACATATTTATAATTATAAAAAACATACTTGAAATATACTGTAAAAAACATAATTGTAAAACAAATACGTATAGCTAAAAAAGATATATTTATACATGTAAAAATTATATTTGAATCTCATCACATATGAGACGGTCTCTTGTGAGACCAACTCACACATGATTCATAGTCTATGCATTTTTCTTACTAAATATAGTCAAATAAATCACATCAAAAACTTTCGTTCTATAAATATAGCACAGGCCTAAATACTATCTTAAGAGTCTCACTTAGTTTGTCCAAGCCCACTAGTTTGGAAGGCCTTCATCGTCCATGAATCATTCTTTGCCTTCATGCCCCTTTTTTTCTCCAAAAAAAAAAAAGACCAAACGTATTTATGTTTTTCAATACATTTTCTTACATATATATTAATTTGGGAAGAGATTTGAAATTTATTGATGATGTTTGAATATATATGAATATAAAATCCAACATTTTCATTTTTAAGTAATTAATTTTTTTTAGTAATACGAGTGAATTCATGAAATCAAGAGTAGATTTGAAATCCAATTTCATGTCTGCTTTAATTCATTCTCTGGAGACTTATTAGGGGTCGAATGAAATACATATGGGCTTATAAGTTAAAACAGAATCGGTAGCCCAATTAAAAAGGTCCGATATCATTTTCAAAATTAGATCACTATAAAAATGTGGGCTATGGCCCAATTTTTTGGCTAACCTTTAATGTATTTCTTTAACTTCAAATTAAAGAAAAAAAAAATCTGAATTAGATTATTAAAAATCAGATGAAATATATCAATGTATGTAGCATGTTTTTACTTAAGTGTATGCAACATCAATTTCTTTGGCACAAACTTTTTCTCTCACGAAATGAATTAAATTTATCTCAATGTGGTTGGTTCGTGCATGCATGAATTTGGATTTTAGATATTGTCCCACCAAATGGTAGAGGTAGAGATACCAATTTCTGAAAGAAGAAAATGTAACCAAACTATATGTGCTGCTGAATCAATTAACTAAAGCTCGACATTCAGACTTTGCACTATTTCTTAAAACTACACATTATTTCTTTGAACTCCAAATGAAAAGATTGTCTCCCAAGAATAAATAATATGTCGTTTTATACATGTGTAAAACCTTACAAATAATATAACTTTGAGATTCTCCTTTGTTTGCTTTCATCTTCTTCATAATAATTGCAAATGAGAAAGAGTTTCATTTGCTACAGTTTGTAGTTGCAAAAAAATTGTTTGCAAACCAAATTATTTGCTACAACTTCTAGTCACCAAATGTCATCTAAAAAAAAAAAAAAAATTCCATTACTACAAAGTGGTGGCATATAAAGTGGTCAATCCAGCTCTCGACCAAAGATGAGGAGTGTAGCTTTTTACAGCCACTTGATTTTGTGGGTAACCTATGATTATAAACATTTTTTTGTGATGGGTTTTGCAACTAGGCGACCACTTTACAAAAGACTTTTTAACGATCATTCTTTAATATTTTGTAACCACAAATTCATTTGTTGTTGCTAATAAGAGTTTTTGTTGTACGTACATAATTGTTAGTGGTAACAACATTTATAACTAGCTAGACCAAGTCCGAACATAAAATAATAGGTAGGTTAGATTTATTAGTCTCATATCTTTCTTTATATAAATGTATTTCCAAAATTTGAAACCCACAAGACTTATAATTTTGGACTTGTTTGACTGACCATACTAACACGTCGCGATCCACAAGCCTTTAATGTTATTGGCTTAATCAACTGATCAACTTTACACGTCATCATTAAGTTGTTGACGTATGCAGTTGCAATAAAACTACGTAGTTTTTATATGTTTCCATGCATGTCATACACGTTGAAAAAACTCAAAACCATACAGAAGATGCTTATAAGTAGAAAATTTGCCAAAATCCCTATTTCTTAGTCGATTCCAGTATTCTTTTTTTGTTGTCTTTCTAATTTTTGTTCTTATTTTTTTAATCAATTTGGTTATTATGTCTTTGGTACGTGATATGATGCTATGATTTAAGTTTGAAAGATAGATTCCTAGTTGATGAAAATGGAATGATTGATTGATCAATTATTAATACGAGATATAATGGTTTGATCTAAATTTAGATGACACACATACTCATGTAATTGGGAATGACTTGATTATATTAAAAGATATGGTGCTACAAACTAAAATTTGATTGTACAGATTAGTGAAGGGTAAATATGTCTAAAAATGACTATAAAATTAGAAAGAATGTTTTAGATCATTAAAAAATAATAGTATGCTATGAATATAGACATTTCCAAATTATAGAGTTATATTAATGGGATATTACTGGTGGAAATTGTACATGTCATATTGTACATATATAATGCACTAACAAAATAAAATATATATAGAAATGAAATATATATACACACACTATAAAGTGGAAGATCCAAAATTGTTCTTATTCAGGCTGTACACAGATGTTCCCTTATAACAATCGACAAAATTGTTTCACCAAACAAATGAAATGTTATAAGAAATCGTCTAGCAAAATTAACGAACCAACTCAATGTTGAAATAGTAAATATAACGACTACTATATCAAACAAGTCTTTAGGATTCAAAGGCACATAAAAATTAAATACTCTAAAAATTAAGAAATTAGTCCTATATATATCATCTACTCTTTAACCTTATCCATTTATTTCAATGCTGCCATAATTATAACCCTCCAGTTGGATCTGGACTGTAAAATAATATTGTATCTCATATTTGATAACATCATTATTTTATATTCGAATATTTAACTAATAATGACAACTAAAATCAAGTCATTTTTATAATTAAATACCGATACATAAATCCCTGATAAGAACATCTATCAAAAACCTTAAATAAAAATAAAAACAGAAATAATAAAAGGATTCAGGTGCAATTTAAATTCAACATAAGTTCAGATAAACTAAATCAAGCAAGCAGAATCACATAAAACTGAAGATAACACGAAAAGTAGATTTAGAGTTGTGAAATATCCATGCCCAGATTGCATATACATATATATGCATCAGGTAGGGTTATTTAATTCACAACCAAAAACACATCACCACACAAATCTAAAACCAAAAAAAAAAAGGGAAACAACCAAACTTGCAATAATCAAAATTCGAAACTAAATTAAAAATCAAAATCCCCTCCATTTCCAATTCCAAATCCAATTCCATCTTCATCTTCATAAGCTGCTGCTGCTGCTGCAGAGGTAGAAGCTTCTCCATTGTCGTAATAATACGGATATGGCTGCACCGCCCCATCATCCACCACCCAGCCACCGTCGCCGCCGCCGCTGCTACACTCTCCGCCAAACCCTACCGGACTGTTAACGATCAGGCCCCACGGAAACCCCTCCAACTCGTCCCCCTCCTCCGCCGGCTCCGGCGGCGGCTCAGCAAACTCCCCCACCGGCGGCGGCTCAGCAAACTCCCCCGCCGGAGGCGGCGGCGGCGGCGCCGCAAAGCCATTCTTCTCCAGCATCTCCATCCTGAACGAAATGTCTCGCAGGACCTGCTTGATGGCCCAGGCCATGTCGGACGCGTCGCGGGGGTCGAAGTGGTCGAGCGCCGCCACGCCGGCGAGGCACTGGAACATGAAGTCCTCCATCTGGCGGCGCTTGTTCTCCTTCTGGAGGCGGCGGAGCTGCTCCTCAGCCTTCTGGATGCGGTGACGCGTGTAGCTCTCCTGGTTCATCATCTTGCGGCCCTGGTCGAGATCCGAAAGCTTCCGGAAACGGGCCAGGACAGCCTGGGCGCCCAGTGCAGACGGCCAGACCTCCGGCTGGGCGTCGTACGGGCTGTACACGATGGCGCAGGCCTCGACGCCGCAGAGGGTGCTCAGTTCTCGAACCTTCTTGATCAGACCCTTCTTCCTCTTCTTGAACGAGGCCTTTCTCTCTGTGTCGTTGGTTATGTAGGCTAGGGTTATTTTCTTTCTTGTCATTCTTGACAAGCTTTTTTTCTCTCTTTCCATTTCTGGAATTGGGTTCATCATTTTTTTTTTTGGATGCATATTTGTTATAGATGATGTGCGTATTTATAGTGTGGATGGGATTAGGATATTGGTTCGATGTGAAAATTTTCAAATTTTACTTACCATTTTCTTGGAGGTTCAAAACGGGCGTTGTCCATTGTATGACAACTATTTGGATTTAATATTTCTTCTCTTAATAAATGCTCCATTCCATTCTTCATTCATCATTTGGATTCTATAATTAATTCCATTCCCTTGATGTGTTTATGTGGAATACTACATTAATTGTGATGTGTTTATGTGGTTTAATTGTAGCCCTTAAATTAATTCTCTCGAAATTATTAACAATTGTAATGATATATTTAAAATTACTGTTAATTGGATTTTTTTTCCAAAAAAAAAAAAAAACAACAACAATAATAATAATGTATGCACAATATATATAATGGTATAATTTATTTTTTGAATAATATTATATTAAAGTATGAATTGAGACATTACATAGAGCCGTTTGATGGGTTTAATTTGTATTGTTACATAAAATCAATTCAATCTAATAAGAAATATTGCGATATTATAAATTTAAAATATATGTAGATTCAGTTTACGTTTAAAAGTCCTATGTTATTTCTCTTGTAATAATTCATTTTAGTAATATCTTCTCATCGGGTCGCTTTAATTATGAAGATTTAATTAGAAATTATTAATTTAATAACATTTATATTTGGTGGAATTTCCTGGATATTATAATATAGACATATATTATTTAGGGTATGCTCTAAGATTTTTCTTTGCCATTTTAAATTAAATTAAGGAAATGGTCGATATGCACTATTATTGTAGGTATAAATGTTGCCATTGTTTCCCCTTAGAAAAGGGAAAAAGTATTTCCAGTAAAAATAAAAGGGTCTGGCATAAAAGTTCATTAATAAACGAGTAAAACTTGTTTTTTTAAGATGAGTTATTTTATTTGTTGCATTGTTTAATTTATATTGTTCAAATTGATATTCTCTTGTGCAAGTTATTTTAAACAATTAATATAATCCATTTCGTGTTTAATATGCATCATATATATGAACATATATATCATGCATATTGCGTTAGTTGATATATTGAAAGGTAAAATGAAATATAATTTTGTAATAGATGATCAATCATTTTCTTCGTTTCTCTTTTTCCTCTTCAAACTCTTGCTTTGTTTGAATAAGGCTATGCTTGCCAATGTGGTTGAAGTAAGATCGTATATCTCACATGAATTCGAACACAAATCATGTCACACAAGTCCAACTGATAATAATTAATATCGAAAATTCACCTCACACATATTGATAAACCTTCCCGTTTTGGTCGGAACAGATCTACGAATTTTTTGGTTCCAATTAGTTAGAGGGATGTTGAACTAAGAAATAGACCCTAGAAGCTAAAAAAGGTATCCTAAGCAATTGCGATAATCGGGTTCATTGATATTTCTGGTATAGTAGATGCTATCACACATACAATCATACTCAATTCGATGGAATTGTTTGATTTTAAAGGAGATCTTCTATAATTTCGTACGTGAGGGGTGATTTCTTGGTTTCGTCCAGTCATTAATAACTTTATTATTTTTAGATAATAGTAGATAGAAATAATGATTGTAAGGAGTCCTATTAAAACCAAGAAATATAGGCCCGCCCGCCATCCACGCTAGAATAAAAAAACTGCTAGTAGAGGAAGAACTCCTAGGGATAAGAGACATAGGGATAAAGAGAGGGCCAAAAAAGGATCTTTCGTGTATAATTCTGCATAATTTCGAATGTTATCAGTTCTGATACGTAGACCAAATAATATAAGGCAAGCAAAAGTTCCTAAATTCATGGAGATATAGAACAACATTTTAAGTTATCATGCTCGCATATCCATCATTTGAATCTCCAACAATTATTCCAATAATTACATATGCAATTTGACCTATGGAGTATGGACGAATATGCAAGCATACGTTTCATGCTTGTTTGAGTATTAGCAATGATATTTCCCAATATCATGTTAAGAATAGCTAGGATTCAAATCATGCTGGAAAAAGTAGAGAGTAAACGACTTAGAAATTAAAAAAATAAAGAAAAAAGAAAACTTGTGCATAAATTAACAAAGAATTAATTGTATTTATACATTCTATCAGAACCTAAGAATATAAACAGATCTATCCGAACCTAAGAGAACTAAAGTTCGCAGAACACATACGCCCTGATTAATTTACATCACCACAACAAAAAAAGTTTATTAGCGACAACACAAAAAACATTGATAATTGATGCAATAACATTTTGCAACAACATTCTATCATTAAGTTATTATCACAAAAGTTTTCTCATAAATAACCTTTTTGCATGCAATAAAGCATCAAAAAAATAGATTTTTCACGACAACTTTTGATGTCGTCGAATGTCTTATCATAAATACTCATTTTTGTGTGGTGTGTGCAACTCCACTCAAGAATTACAGATCTTACATGATCAGGCCAAAAGCCCACCAAGCAGAGAAAAGGTCAAACAACACTTGTGAGTTGTGACACATTTGCTTAGAAAATTTGCAATATTTTTGGTTTTAATGATTAATGAATACTCTCAGGTATGCTATATATCCCATGCTTGGTTGCCTACATATCTGCAAAATAAGCACATTTGAGATACAAGTGCCCACATGATCAGTCATTACACGTTACATCAACATCAGTAATGATCTTAAGTATTAAGAAAATTTATTTCCATTACAATTTACAACATAAATCGTTATCAATGATTTAAAATAACCATTTTTACCTTACTGCATGACAGTCTTAAATCGAGCGTTTTCCATGCACTTAGAGAGTGTTCAAGTAAACTCATAAACTCTTTATATAAAACATATTAGAAATAATCTCCTTAAGATTTTTTGGTCAAATTTCACAAATAAGATATTATTTTATGTCGAAATAAGATAATAGGATCTTATAAACAAGTTTCTGATTTATCATTATACAAATATCATTACCAATATTTTCACCATTTTATTTACCCAAACATTAATTCAATCACTCGTCTTTAAAGTGATATGAAACATTTTATGAATTCTAAAACATATCATAAAATGTAAGAATTTCGAAGATTTTTAAAATAAGTTTAGTGAAACACCCACTAATTAGACCAAAATACTTGGAGGCAAGCGTAAGCGCGTAACATGAAATGTTACCTGGAACTTTTGAAAATGTTGTGTATTTTTTTTTAAGGAAATAAAATGTTTATTCATATCCAAATTCACATAGATATATAAGAAAGATTTTATTATTGAATGGAGGCAAATATATACCAATTAATTATTTATTAGAGGAAACCAAGTACATGTGACAAATTGATTTAGCAACTCAACATAATTCCTAGTTTTCCTGATTTAAGGATATAGTAAAATCAAATTAAATTCTTTAATATGACCATTTATGAAGATTATATATCTGGATAATATTGAACAAAGATACAGCTATATGCCTATATCATAGTTAGTAAGTAGCAAATATATTAATGGTTGTTTTATCCATGTGAATCTGGATATGAATAAACTGATAATATCCTTTAAATTTGGTGAAATTGAAACATGGAACCGGGAAATTGAAATATATACAGGCATCGTACAAGGAAATTAAAATATGTGAAATTTTTGAAACTGTTATGGGAAAAACACAATTAGTATGTGTTTCATCAAAGTAACTTATGAAGGGTATTTTAGATATTTATTATGTTTGAGTGTCTATGTAAACACTAGATGTAATGCCCTATATAAATAAATTTTACGATGAAATAAAAATGTCGTTTTTTCTCATTATTCATCATTTGCATTTTTAGGTCCTAAGGAAAAGTTAATTGCTGATTGGTCCCAACGTAATACATTCTATTAAATTTTGTTGCATTATTTGTTAAAGATATGCAAAGTTGATTTTTGGGAGAAAATTGATTCATGAAGTCTAATTGGAAGGGAACCAGAACTTTTCTTCACATTTTTTAGGGAAACTTTTACTTATAACATAGTTTTTAGACGACTTTTTTTTTTTTTGTGAAAGATCAAATGCGCTTTTCATCAACCCAGACGTCATGAATTAGTTTTGATCTAAAAAACTTAATTTGACAAAATCGTAAATAAATCTTACTTTATATTAAATAAAAAATTTAATAATAAAATCTAACAATTATTTAATAGACTTACATAGTTATTCAATAAAATGAAAAAAATCATAATATAAAACTTAGAAATTGTTTAAATAAATCTAGAAGTATCAATTAAAATAAAATAAAAAAGATAGTTTTTTTTTCCTAGTAAATTAGGGGGTCTGGCAATTTCGAACTTTAAGTTTCGGGCTGGTAATTTAGGACGATAACTTTTCGAATTTTGCAAATTTCGCCCAATTCCAACCCAAATCACGTAATTGGGTTGAAATTCCACGTGAATTATTTCTTTGATATCGAAGTAGAAATTGTCTTTTAATTTGAACCCAAAATTTATAAGATAAAGAAAGGTGCTGATATCTGATATGTAATTATTAGTTTCTATTTTTATTATCATATTGTTCTCGATTTTGTCTTTCAATATGTTTTAGCGATAGACTTACAATATGTTTTGTCATAAGAAGGAATTAATTGGACTTTAAAGTATTATTGAATTTAAAATTGAATTTTGGGCTTGATGGATAGCAAATCATATGGGCTTGAAATCTGAAAGGAAGCCCAATAAACCTCTTCTTTTACTTTTCTTTAACATATATATGACTCCCTTTTTAGACTTCAGCTATTGCAGGCCCAGCAACGCTTGGCCCAAGCCCAAGACAGCTCCTTCCGCCTCTGACACACTGGGGATATTTAAGTAATTATATTAATTGGATTTTAGCCGCTTACTAACTTTTTTATTCCTTATTTTCTTCTGTTTTCACTTCTCTTTACTAAAAACATTTTTATAAGAATTTTATGAAAAATTTAATCATGCGTAGTTAAAGTTTTTATCTTTGATTTAAGGGTTATTTAGATTTTAATTGGTAATTTGGTATCCTTGTGAGACTTTTGTGTTTGATTTAATTTCTTGCATTCATTTAAATATTTGTTAATTCATGACTTTGTTTCATTTAAAATATATTTTTATCTGATCTCATAAATAAATTCAATTTATATTTTATTATTATCCATGAATTCTTGATCAGTTATTGTCTTGAATAATTGATATTCAATTATATTAGGTACATAAATTATAGTACAATTGACATGATAGCTGAATTAAACGATAGAACTAAACTTAGTAATTGAAGCCAATCAATCAAGCAATCTCAAGTTTACGTTCTAAATTTTGTTGTCGTCGTTGTAGTTTTTTATGTATAGAAAATTTAGTTTGAAAGTGTCTAATATTATAATGTGGTTATTAATTAATATGGAACGAACAATTAATTTATAATTAGTTTTGATTGGATGATGGTTTAAATCAATTATCTTAGAAAAATATGATTATCCTAATGAGTCTAAAGACTAAATTTTTCAATATGCAAAATTTCATGTGTAGCATATATATGATTAACGATGAAATCGAACCTTAAATTAGAGTTTGATAATATAATTATTTTTACACACACTTTAATTTTACTTTCAACTTACTATTATTCTCATTCAATTTTGAGAGTATATGTAAAGGCCGCGGCTATTAACACCCCCTCTTTTTTTGAATGCATCCCCTAAAGTTGTGGACAAAAATAACCTTCTGAAAATTGACTAAAATATCCTTTTTAATATAATTTAAGAATATAGAATTAAAATATATTAATCGTTAGAAATCATAATTGTATTCAAACCCTAACTAAATCTTAATTCTATTCAAACTAAAATTCTTTTATCTTGAAGCTATAATATCTCAATTTTCTCTTTGTTCTTCTACATTGTAATTAATTATACAACTACACAAATTTTACTTTTAAAAAACATAGGAAATCAGCGAAGGAACATTGAAAATTCTGTGGAGATGGATAATGTGAGAATAAATTTTTTTATCGTCTGCAGTTCGTTCGACAAAACCAGAAAGAACATGGAAGCGATATTCGATAAATCTATAAAGAACAATCTAAAGTTGTTTGACCACGCCACAAAGAACATTAAGATTACGTTCGACCACATCTGATAGGACATGTAGACCATGTTCCACAATTTTTAGTAGAACATTATTAAAAAAACTCGAACGAACTGTTCAACCATTCAACATGGAACAATGTTGTAATGTTCAACCACATCTGATCGAATATCCTAAAACCGTTCCACTGGTCGAACACCCTGAAAACGTTCTATTAAAATCTATCGTACATCCTGAAAATGTTCTACCTAATATGGTCGAACATTCTGAAATTGTTCTACTCCATACCATATGAGCGAACATCCTGCATATGTTTTACCAGCTGTGATAGATCATTTGAAATTTGTTTCATGTTGTATTGTTGATTTTTGTGTATATTAATTTTGAGATTATTGTTTATTAATTTCTTGTTATTTTAGTTAATTTATTTTTCTATTAAACTGAAAACACAAAAATAGGCTAATATTCGATACTTGCATTTGGCGCCAGTTAAGCAATAGGCGGGCGACGATGATCTGATGGTGGGTGGGCGGCGACGGGTGTTGATGGGCGGCAACAGGTGCTTATAAGAGAAGAAGAAGAAGAGACTGTCGATTGAATAAAAGAGATGAAGAAGAGGCTGAGAAAAACCCGTTGAAATGAGAGTTTTGTTTTCCCTCCTTTCAAAATTTTATGGGATTTATTTTTAATAGATAAGGGTATTAAAGACCTTTTAAGGGGGTGTATTGGTAAAAGGGGAAATTAAAAATATAAAATATGGGTGTATTTAACAATGGGGGTGTATTCATAAAGAAAGGGGGGTTTCAATAGCCGCGGCCATATGTAAATTTATTTAGGTGGTTTTACACTCATCAATATACACTTCCTCCGTTCAAAATATATATATATATAAAAACCAATAAAAATTGTGTAATTTCTTTAAAATACAACCTTCTATTTTTTGGCAACTAAATGATATAATTAACTTTCATTAGCAATCAAGCCTCACTTATCCACGGTAAATTATTCATCAACTCAATCATAAAAAAACTAATACTTTTATTAAATGTTTTTAAATATAAAGACATTATAGAAATTTCAATTAATTAAGCAACTTTTATTACACTCTTTTTGGCACACACAAAAAAATAAAAAATAAAAATTCTGCAAATATTCTTCCAAAGAAAAACTACATATCCGAACTACCCTACAAGACACCATAAACAAACAGTTCGAAACTCACCCGACTATATATATATCTTGTAATTATATATAGGAAGCATATTTATTTATTTTGGAGTATATATAATCTGTCAGTTTATTACAATGTCCATACGGTGGTTAAGGAACTCCTATATATTCAACGAAGATGTCACAAAAACATCTACCAGAATTGATTAAACACAGATAGTATAATTAGTTGATGGATGGGAAGGATTTTACAACCATATGTGAAAACTCAGAAACAAGAATAATGTATTCTTGTACTAAAAAAACATCTTCAACAAAGAATTTTTCTCATCCAAGATCAATTCAGTCACTGCATGGTCTCATTCAGAGTTTAGGGATATCTTCAAACAAATTTCTAAAACAATCATCACATGATATCAACGACATCTCAAATTAACACGTGACATGTGTACTGAATGCATTGAAACAAGAGATGATACATCAAATGTAACAAAGGATCCGAACTAACACATTTGGTATTGGAAAACCCTACATGAGATTTCAAGTGTGTGACTGTATATTTATTTATTTATTTATCTAATATGAGTAATGAAACAAACCAAGTTCCAAAATATGCAAGTGAATATTAGTTATACATGAATGAATTTTAGTACAACTTGCAGTGAACCTTGATATATGAAAGCCTAATTAATTAAGAGGGCTCATTTTTTACATGGTTAACTTTTTCTCTTGTAACATTATTTTTATGTTTTGAGAATAAAGCTCACGATATAAAAAGCCTCTAAAAATAAAAAACTACAGAAAGTTCCTTCTCTCTTTTATGATATAGCATAACTTCTTAAGACAACTCATGTTAACAACACTTAATTATAATGAAACAACACAACAAGGCTGGAGGTAGAGAAAGGAATCTATGTGCCAATATTATTATAAAATTAATCAAAGCCTATTATGATGAACAACTTATCGTTACCGCTGGCCACGAGTATACATACTTACATATACAAATGCATATCTATATCCATATCCATATATGTCTGAGTAGCTACCAAATTAGGATGAGATTGAATATATGATCTTTCTTCTTCGAATTACAAAATATATATTTGATGACACCGCTAGATGACTACTCGAGATTTATCTTCTAATAAATTGCAAGCAAGCACACACTTTGTTGCAAGATTAATAATCTTATATCCATATATGCATACTTTATATAACCTAAAATACAAGAATGGATTAAATTTAGCATAAGATTCTGTGAAGTCACAATTTTTATGCGAACAAGTTACAATAAATAAAGGGTCATGATACAAAAAAAGTCACAAAGTCTAAACCTTAAAATTATTCTAAACTCAGTTCCACAATAGAGAAACAAAGGAAAGAAGATCCTTTAATTTCCTCTTTTTTTTTTTAATCACAATCACGAAAGCAAGAGGTAATTAATATCCAAAAGACCACAAAAAACAAACAATAATAATGACCTAAATTTACAAGATAATTTAGAGAATTAAGCTGAACTTAAATAAGAAGAAGAAGAAGAAGAAGAAGAAGAAGAAGATCTACCAGCGATGATAATCTGACCTTATTAGAATAATTAGAACTGCGGCCGGCCACCGGAGTTTCCATTTCCGGCCCATGCACCGTCGATTGGTAGCTGCTGCCCGTTGGGCATATTCAACGGCAAATTCAAGAAAGGAAGCCCCAGAGATGATGGGTCAGGATACTGCCCGATCCCTCCGCCGCCGCTGCCCGGCTGCGACACCGGCGGCTGCATCGGCAGCGCCTCCTCCTCATCCAGCGGCAGTCTCTCATAAGCCACGTTGGTAAACGACGCCGCGATGATGATGACGGGGCCGGAGGCGATCAACGCGCCGACAACATTCCCACCGACCACCTGGCCCTGGCCGCCGGCGAGGTATATGGTGAGGCTGGTGGCGCCGGGGGGCGCCGGCGGGGGGAGGAAGGAACCGGAGAGGGAGAGGATCTCGAAGCGGCCGTGGAGCGTGACGACGCTGCCGGCGGCGGAGGGCTGGCGGAGAGTGACGTTGTTGACGGTGCCGGTGCCAGAGAGGATGCAAATCCCACGCTGGCGGCGCGTGGCGTAGGTGGCGATGGCCTCGAAGACGTCGCAGCCGGTGGCGACCTCGAGGATGTGGGCCCGGAGGGTGTTGGCGCTCTCGCGGGTGATGATGACGGGTGGGCGGGGCTTGTTCTTGGAGCCGGGGGGGCGGCCACGCGGCCTACGCGCCGCCGCCGCCATGTCGTGGTCGGTGTTCTCGCCGGAGAAGTGGTTGCGAGGGGTGGAGTCATCGTCGGAGTCGGGGGGTCTCTGGAGGTGAGGAGACACGAAGTGGGAAGCTGAACCTAAGTCCAAACCCGCCATACATACAATACAACACTAGATAGATATCAAAAACAAATAAGCAAGAACAGGAAAACAGTAGAAAATAAAATAATTTCGATCCAAGAAAAATAAAAATAAAAAAACAGTATAAAAATGGAGTGATTATTTATATGAGGAAATTATAAAGAAATTAAAGCTCCAACAGTTGAAACCCTAGAGCGAATAGAAAAACTCAAACGAGGGGAATCGAGTGGAGAGATAGGAAAGCTTGAGGAAGGAACATAGAGAGAGAAAGAGGGCAGAAATCTGAAAACTTAAAGTAAACCTTATATTATATAATATTGAACATATTCAAGGATTAGAGTGTATTACTTTAATCTATATATCTACACCATGTATGTATTATATTGTACCTTCAGAAGATAAGTAAATATATATAGCTATTATTGAATGTGCCTATTGTTGGTGAATTTAAGAAAAAGATGCAATGACAAGGATATATACGGACATTAGATAACTTGTGAATGGCGATTAGGATTTCTGTCCTTCTCCACCACCATGTAATAATATTTTAATTCAAATTATAATTAAACTCTCAAGTTATAAATCATGAAACCGCGAAATTATTGATATATACAGTGTATATATGTGGCAAATAAGTAATAACATATAGTGATTTAGTTAAATATGCTACAGAAATTGTTACTTATTGATTCAATATAAATTATCAACTAATTATAAAAATATAGAAATGATAATGTATGCTTCTAAATTTAATGCGAAAAAGGGATATATTTGCAATATTAAATGAATGCATGATTTTGATTTTATTATTAATTTTAATTTGCAACAATATAGATAAAATATTGTGACATTTCACCATGATAGTTCTTAATATTCGTGCACATGATGATCGATGTAATATTTATTGATATAATAAAATGAAATAAAATTTTCATTAAGGACAAACAAACACATAGTATTACTTTTATAAATTATTATCACTAACTGGGGAATGACCGTTTCATAATAATTACATGTGTTATAGTATAATTAACTTTAGTTGGAGAGGATAATGGTTAAAGGTTAAACTCGGGCTTGGATTCTAGTGATCTAGTAAAGATTGTTTTCATTAAACTAAACACTCACTTTAGTTATACATATGTGCTAAAAGCATAATTCTTCATATGTTTAATCACCTTTAAATAAAGTTGCAATTATAATAATGTCACTTGGAACCCATGATGTGATTAACTTAAAAAAGTTGCATCGCCTTAATGTCTTTTCTTTCAAAATTTTAATTTATATACATATATCTAATCTGAAAAAACAAAAATATGTATGCTTAATTGTGATCTTAATTACTTTCATATATTTAAGTCCTTACAATTTTTTATTTATTAAATTTATTTACTTCTCTTATCTTATCAATACAAGACCAGATCAGATAAGTAGCTAGCTATTCAAAATATTATTATTATTATTATTATTATTATTATTATTATTATTATTATTATTATTATTATTATTATTATTAATTTTTTATGATTTGATGTCTCTCGTGAAATTAAAATATGATTTTCTTTGTCCTAGAATGAATATAAGTTCTTGAAATTATTTAGGGTTCAATCCTTATCTTTAGTCACTTTATAATTAATTTATCCAATAATAAACATTTCCTTCTCATACTTTCATATATAGCTTTGCGTACTCTGAGGAAATTCTGTCCATTTATTTATTTTAGGTTCTTTTATCTTTTTTGAATGGTGTTTGACTCGAAAGATATACAACTCAAGGTTAAATTATTCGTTAAACAATTTTTATTGCCACAAATACATGAGATATATAATGGAAGTTTCTTTAGATTTTCACAGTATATAGAAAGTCCGAGTATGTACCATGTGCTGATTTTTTTTAGGAATGTATGTTTCCATGGTCTTCAAATTAGGGTTAGAATGAGAGACGATTTAGGGGTGTTGTCTCGCTCCCTAAATTTTTGAAATTTTTCTTTATATATATATATATATATATATTTCTAATATTTTTCATTTTTATTTTTAATTTATAAGAGTCTGCCCTTTTTACTCTACAAAATTTTGTCTACTATATAAATTTTAGTCTCAGATTTGCTTAATGGTTTGATTTGAAAAAAAATTATCCCCTAAAACAAAATCCTAAATCCGTTCCTAATTGGAATCGTATATGTTTTGATATAAAAGTAAATTTAAAGTTCACATTTAATATGAAGATTTTAAATATTTTTGTTTCTTTAATAATATTCATATTCATGTTCTTTGTATTTTAAATAATAATCAGAGTTTTTTTGTGTTTTTTTTTATTTTTTATTATTTAACTCTAAACAGGCAACATTTTTTATGCCACTCAACACAATTTTCACCTTATCAGCATAATTCTTGTCACATAAGCAAAGCTCGCCAGCAAGTATCCTTAAATTGTCAAAAAAAAAAAAACTAAAATTATCCTCAAATTGCTTAGTTTTATTAAATTAGGGGATGAAATCAATAGACCCCACTTCTATATGATCTAAAATGTGACTCCTAAATTGTGACATGATTTGCAATTTTCCCCAAGTGATATGAAAAATTGTACTCAAGTCATTGTAAATAACTGCAATTCTTTTTTACTATTCGTGCAATTAACATATTTTGTATCCTTTAGGACATCAATCTTAGCAAAGCATTAGAGAATGCAATCAGATCAGGTTATATCTGACAATTGTTCGATGAATCCCTTAACCTGGTCCTGTACTCAAAGCTCCTAATTCAGTAATTGAAGAAGCCAAACTTGACCTACTGAGATTAATACTCAACTCAAAGACTACCCATCTCTTTAGTTCGATCTGTACGATGTAGGACGTAGTTAATTATATATGTGTATTTTTTTTTTTATATTCTTTTATTTCACCAAATATAGTTTAAGTACTTTAAATAAAAGAAAATATATTTAAGGTCAATATAAATCCCTAGAAAATTCGATGTTCGATTATTCGGAATTAATAATGACCATATCATCAACTCATGTAAAACTAAAATAGAAAAAAAGAGGTTTGTAGTTAATCAACTGCGATTGAAAAACAAGAAAAATCAAGAAAATAGACAATTATCCTCTAAAATCTGTCCAGTCTAAACCTAGGATCCTCTGCAAGCAAGAACACACACTCACAGAGAGAGAGAGAGAGAGAGAGAGATTGTATATAGTAGGCAACTTATACAAGAAATCTGGGACATGCTATAAACTCTGTGGACATTGTCACATCTTGAGTACTTATCTCTAGCTCTCAAGACTCAAGAAACACACACACACACACACACAGATAATGGGGGGAGTCACGTGAGATGGATGTTAGAAAGTCAAATTGCAGAGAGCAAGAAACCTTTCATATGTAGCTGTTGCCCACGAGGTAGCAGTCCCTTTCATCTCGAATCGGTCAAACCTCTCTTTGACCGCCTCTTCTCCCATGCTTCTTTCACACGTCACTACCTTAATTATGACGATTTATAATTCTTTTTTTTTTAAATTATTTAATTGAAAATTGAACTGGCTGAATTTACAAAGCAACCAAACAAATAAAATGGTTAGTGGAAAATATAACCCGCTAGATTTACATCACTATACAGTGCGGTCCTATTTGTATTTTTTTAATAGACAAATTAGAATAGTTTTGGTAGAATATGGAAATTATAAATATGAAAATATATTCAGAATTCACGTTGAGTACTAATGATTAGAGACGAATGAAATTTTTAAAAATGCATCCAACAATAGTACGGTACTATTTTTTTGTAAATTAAAATCTTATTTTCAATCATATATAAAATTTAGGAAAATAATATTATTTTTCACCAATCCAACAGTGAACTGCATTGTATTTCCACACACTAACACAATGAATTTCAAGGACAAGGAAACTGCATAAGAAATAATATAATTTAGTGTACTTGTCATAACTAGAACATTGTTGCCATGGATAATGCATTAATGCCTAATCTTCATGATAATGTCAACCCTGAGTTTTGTACTTCGGATTGTCTACTTTATATGAAAAAAGAGGTGACGACTTTGTTTTGTATTTTATGTGCTTATAATATGGTGTAATATTTATACAATAAAAATACTGAAATTTTATTTTATTTTGTAAATTCCAAGGTCCATTTCCATCTATTGTCCCTCCCTTCCAATACATAATTGAAGAATTCTCATCACTTATAAAATTATATAGTTCTTTTTCTATCTGGAGAAATGAAAACAATTGAGCCCACACCACACAATGTTTAAAAAAAAACAAAAAAAAAAAAAATTGAGATCCCATATTGTGTAAAGCCCATCATATATATTAATTAATTAAGAATTACGTACAATAAATATTAAATACCTACATTTTTTTTTTTAACTAGCTACAGTTTTGTTAAAGATATAATTACTCAATGAGAATCTTAAACGTTAATCATCCAATTAATTATTCAAAGGGATACAATATTAGACAACTAGACTGAAATGAATATATATATATACAGAATTCAATGTTCGGATTCTTATGAAGTCAATTCAAGTAAATTACTAGTAATTTATGTTATAACAAATTGTTGTTTTTTTGTCGAACACAAATTTCTAGTAATTTCAATTGCAATTGGCTAGTAAAGAACTCAACATCCGGTTATATATCATGTGTTTTTGTGTATGAATGAGTATCTTTCAGGGAAATAGTGGAGTTGGTAAGGCTTTTGGTGATGTTGGAGAAATGCTTCAACAATGCAGGTTGACTCTTTCTTGTAGGTGTTTACCACCCAAACACATCTCATTCTATGTGCCTATTAGGATTTTAAGAGCAATTATAGAGAATTTGATATGAACGAAAAATAAGAGACAATGATTTGTTCACCCAATTCGTCAATTGACTACGTTTGGGGGCACTACCAAGTTAGGAGAATTTATTAATTTTCTTATGTTTACAAATACAATGAGTCAAAAGATTATTTATAGGCAAAATTGAGATGTAGTCCTAATGTCTATCTAACTAGGAATCCTAAAGTCTCATCTGACTAGGAATACTAAAGTTTATCTAATTAGGAAAAACTGTGCTAATTGGATAGACGACCAGACTCCATAACCCTACAATCTCCCACCTGGAGATTGACTTCAAATTGTAACTTCTCTTCTCCATTTCATCAATATCTCTCACTAGTAGTAGTGCCAGACTTTCATCTCAGTTTCCAAGGCAAGTTGAAGTCATGCATGACTTCAACTTCTCTAAGGTCACAACCCCAGTCAACATATCAGCAAGATTCTCATCATCCATCGCAAGTTTCCACTTGCTCACGAGTTCACTGCGTGTTACTTCTGCATAACATTCTGGTTCACCACCATCTGTCAACAACAAGTAATGAAGAGAAAGTGAATACCTATCAGGTAATTTATGTATTCTGATGGACCTTCGCAGCAAAATTATCAGTTGTGGTGTGTGTGGTTCCTCATCACCTACCACCTTATTATCATCAGCCACTTTGCTCCCACCCAAGTTCGAGATGTCTAACTCGACAACTTGTTTCTTAAAATCAACTGATTCAGATGTACCCAACCTGTCTTTATACAAGATCTGTTCATTAAATATGACATATCGACTATGAATTACCTTTCGATTCTTCTCATCTCAAAATCGATAGTCAAATTCATCACCACCATATCCAATAAACGTACATTTAATAGATTTAACATCCAACTTACTTTTATCAGCAGCATCAATATGCACGTATGAAACACAACCAAATACTCGAAAAAATGATAGATTTATCACCCAACGGAAAGTAAATTCCTCTTCAATCCAGGAATATGACTCACATCACGCAGCTGCAAAACAGTTTCATTCGATGCCTTGATCCGAACATCTCCTTTTTCCACGATTTCCAGAGGCTCATCATCAGCAAGATAAACCTTCCCAAAATCTCTAGAGGTGTAATGTTCCATTACGTCAGCACTACTGCATGAATGAAACGATGTTCCAAAATCTAATACCCAAGATTCTAATGGACTGCTTACGCTCAGGATTAACACATCCGCGTTCTTCTCAGTGGTTGCGTTTGTTGATTTGTTATCCTTCTTCGGTGCCTTGCATTGATTTTTATAATACCCGAGTTCATGACAATTGTAGCACTCAATCTAACTCTTGCCTTTCTTCGATTTATTTCTACCCCTCGACTTCGATCTATCTCGATTCAAATTTGATTTTAATTCTGATCTGCCTTTGTTTCCTACACTCAAGGTTGATCCTGCGATCGCACCTAATTCTTTTATGTGAATTTATTCGCTTATGATCAGGTCTCTAATTTCATCAAATCTAAGTTTCACCTTCCCTGTTGAGGCACCAACGGCTGTCACTGTCCCACTCTAACTTTTTAGTAGAGAGGATAACAAAATTAGGGCTTGTACCTCATTATCGAAATTGATCTCAACTGATCTCAATTGAACAATGATCATATTAAACCTGTTTAGATGATTGGTCACCGTAGCACCATCTGTCATCCTTAGGTTAAACAACCTCCGCATCAGATGAATCTTGTTCGCGGCTGATGGTTTCCCATACATCTCAGTCAGAATCTCTAACATCTCCTTCATGGTTTTTGTCTTTACCGTGTGGAGCGCAACATTCCTGGATAACGACAGATGAACTACACTCATCGTCTTTCTATCCAACAATGCTCACTCACTGTCCTTTATAGATTCGGGCTTTGTACCCAAAGGTTGATACGGATCTTTACCATACAGGTAATCCTCGATTTGCAGTTTCCAGAATCTGAAATCTGATCCATCAAATTTCTCAATAGGTGATTTCCCTTCAGCCATCGTAATTGCTCCCACAAGATCTACTGAACCCTATGCTCTAGATACCAGTTGTTAGGATTTTAAGAGCAATTATAGAAAATTTGATATGAATGAAAAATAAGAGACAACGATTTGCTCACCCAGTTCGTCAATTGACTATGTTTGGAGGCACTACCAAGACAGGAGAATTAACTAATTTTTTTGTATTTACAGATACAATGAGTCAAAAGATTATTTATAGGCAAAACTGAGATACAGTCCTAATGTCTATCTAACTAGGAATCTTAAAGTCTCATCTGACTAAAAATTCTAAAGTCTATCTAACTAGGAAAAAGCGTGGTAATTAGATAGACGATCAGACTCCATAACCCAACAGTGCCCTCAATTTACATTACATCTGATCGAGGGATTTACAGTTGGACGGAAGTCTTCATGTCTCTCTAATTTAAAAAAAAAAAAACAGAGTTTGAACTCCCAGAGTGTGGTCTTGTGATTGGCAAATGCAGGTAGGTACCCTGAGAGTTGTAGTAGGTGTAGTTGTGGACATAAAGCTGTATCTTCCTCACTTCTCAAAACCTTAAAAAGTGTGTCTTCCCCATCCCCCACAATTTCCGGGCACCATTACCTATGTAGCCCAATACAAGTGGTCCTTTTTTTTTTGTATCAAAGTCATCAATTTCAGACACCCCATCCATGAAGCCCACACCACTAATCCTTCTCACACACACTAACAAACAAAATAATTAGCAACCAAATATTAGCATTAATTAATAAAACGGGATTTGTCACTTTCATACTGACAACCCCTGCTTCTTTCTTTAAAGAGTTTGAATTTTAGAGATGTAAGAAAATTTTAAAAAGGGTTGTGATCTAAATCATACAATCTGGTCTCAGAAGATCTACCAGTCTCTTCATCACTTCCATTCTGTCTACATCATACATCACTATCACTCTTCCACTGCACCATCTTTCTCTGCATACAGCTTATCCTTTCAATTTTCATATACTTTTTTTTTTTTTTTTGGGGAGAAGGAATATTTATTACATTACCATTATTTGATATGAAATTAAGAAATAAAACTTTGATTTAGGATAAAATATTGCTAGCATTGCTTACTTTTCATATAAAGGAGCGTTTATTTCAGTACTCTACACCTATTGTATTTTATTGTAAATTTATCATAAATTCATAACTACATTTTTATGAATTTGTGATGGGTTTCTTGCTTTGATGGAACTTATATATGAAAGAAGTCTCTCTATAATAATACAGATGTCAAGAAGATTAGCTTTGATAAAGAAAGTAAGTCTTACTGAATTGAGGCATATCTCATCAAATATCAGCATGATCAACCAGAGCTTATATAGGTAATGTAAAATGTAGTACAAAAATATCCTCTAGCATCAAATGGTATTTGTATTTTAATATCATGAATTTGGAAAACCCATGCCTTTCGCATTCGCAAAGTTTTCCTCATTTTTTTTCTTTCTATATATGATGACTAGATTTACTTATCTAGAATATGTAACATAAGTAGCATAGCACATGATGAAATTTTATATATATATATATATATATTACGACACCTGCAACAATATTTTTAAGGAGTGTTTTTTATTATTTTAATAATATATTTTATGTAATGTGTTTTTGCAGAAATGATATAATTAAACAATATTAACATT
Source organism: Scutellaria minor (assembly GCA_954870855.1). Lineage (NCBI taxonomy): Eukaryota > Viridiplantae > Streptophyta > Magnoliopsida > Lamiales > Lamiaceae > Scutellaria > Scutellaria minor. The sequence goes on from OX940728.1 coordinate 22,404,984, forward strand.
TTTAGAGGAGAGAGAAAGAGTGAAATGTCGCTTTCATTCATTTTCTTCATATTTTTTAATATTATTTTAATTTTATTCTTGTAAAATCAAAAGTAATTGTTGCAGATGCCCTTAGCATTCAATCAATTGAACAGTCGACTAAACCTATTTATATACGTACGTGTCACGACCTATCTAATTATGAAAATATTAAACATAAGCATTCTTCTAAAGGGACAAAATAGTACTTTTATGAGTTATTTATAGGACACTTGAATTGAATAATAACTGTCTTCATCCAAAATCTAATTCATTGACTGAATACGATTTTAGCATTTTACACTGCTATGTACACAAGAAATGTTGGAAATCAATGGAGCCAAATTAATCGTTTTAAAATGTAAGATATATATTGTACTGTTACTAGAGAAGAAATAATAATTAATTTAATCTGGGAGGGAGTATCAAGAATATAAGATTTATTTAAAATAGAGGGAGTGTAGATTTCTACTTTCGTACATAATATTAATTACTTCCTAAAATAGTATATTAACGACACTCCATTACGTCTATTTTAAGTAAATGTTTATTCTAACCGTTAAAATTAAGATTTATTCTGAAGTATGATCTATAAAATATATGAGCATTAAAAATGCGAGGAAAAATTTTTATGTTATGTTTTCTCTCATGATTGTTATAATTTTCTTTTACTTTTATTTGTGCTTTTGTTTGGTAAATAAGTCGTACGTGCTTTCATGATTATTTTATGTAGCAGTTGATTAGTGGAGCTCAATATAGAATTAGTTGGAAAGTGAGATTTATACTTTATTATTTCAAAAACTTAATTAATTCAGACCTAATTATACAATGTTATAGTCCGAACTTTTATTTAATTTATAATATTGATAATGAAGGGTGATAGGAATCACTGAGTGAGTGACTGGCGTATAAAGTCTCTTATTAGAGTCATTAACAAGTAAATTATAGGTTATCTGAAAAACAACACCTAAATTTTAGGACATTCTTTATTAATGTTAAACAGTTTTACTTTAGAGACCTTTAATTTTTATTTTCTTGGATGGAGAGAATATATGATTAGATAAATTTAGAAAGTGTTCCAAACAGACATAGGCATGGTTGTTAGTTAGATTCATATGAAGTATACTTGAAACGACAGAACTAATTATTGTAATAAAAATTTAATTGAACTAAGCTTATTTATTATTTCTGAACAAATAGGCAATATATACTTTTATTAAAAATGAAAAACTTCCTTTTAATTCTACTTAATTCAGTCGTTAATTTGTGTGGATAAAACAAATATATGATTCAGCATTTAATACGATACCTGATCCATGTATTAAATTAAATTTGGGCACACGAGAAAAGAAAAATTAGGGCTCAAGTAGAGTACTATGAGAAAAGTGAATTTCTGTTATATTTAGTGTTTTATTTAATATTTTATTATATTTAAATTTATGGTGTCATTTGATAGAAGTGTTGATAAATATTTTAAATAGAAAATGAAATGTTGAGGGGAAAAGCAAATCTCATATTTAACAAACAATGTATTTTCTTTGTTTTTAGTGTGGAAACTCATGCAACAAAATTCTACTATTTCCTTGATTCCGTTATATGGTTGACTAATTGTAAGAAAATAATTGTCCTTTTTAATATTTTTTTGAATTCCAAGTCAGTGCAAAAAACTACCTGGTGGTAGTAATTAAATTCAAGTCAAATAGCCTAGAAAACATTGTCATGATCAAAGTATTGAAAATTAAAAGTGCCCTTTTCGTCGCCACACATTGATTCATTAATTTTTAATTATGTATAAATATTGTTCAATATATAAATGTTTCTGTGTAACAAGATAGTATAAGTTGTCAAATGTTAAAATTGTCGTGGATAATACATTAGCATAATTAATATTTTATCTTTTTGATAGTAAGGATATTTATGTTTAAATTGTTTCTGCTAAATGATGAGGGATACTGATACATGTCTTGTGAAAAATTTCGAACAATAAATTAAAATGAAAGATTTATTCAATCACCTCCTAAAAGTAATAGGGGCCAAGATGTAGCAATCCATTCACATCTTGGACAGATCATTTCAAAGCAAAAAAAAATTGTCGTATTATTTTATTCGATCAAATGTGGATGCATTAAACAGTGCTAGTGCTAAATTGTCGTGTTGCTCGATAATTAAAAATTAATTAATAAGGTTTTCTTGATAATCCCAACAGAGAGTCGCTATCCACCAATAGGAACGCGTTTACGGACTCAAATAAGGTTATAAACTCGCTCATAATCCCATACTTAAAATCCGAGGTCCCCACCATGTCTTTTACCTAAACATTATTGTATTTTTTATCGAGACTGGCCCCTCTATATTAAACTATTGCTAAATCCACTTATGCTTGCACACTTGCACTTATTTTAATAATCCTTAATGTCCAATTCAATTTAATGTCATTGATAGAGATTAGTGTTCCACATGCTGCTGCATCAAGTAAAGTGATCTAGAATATGGCCTCATTATATATATATATATATATATTTTATAAATTTTGAAATGTTTCACTTTACTTCTAAACTTTAAATTTGATAATCAATTTTACAAACAACTCGTATCAGTATAAAAGTCAGATATCAACGCATAAAATTTGTCTGATATGATAAAATACATCGTTTTTTAAAATTCGTATAGGAAATTTGAAGGATTCAAGTTTAAACAAAAAACATATACATCAAATCATGTATAATTCAAATGAAAAAATGTATTTTACCCTTTAAAATATTATTATATATAAATAGTCGAATTTATCTTGTCTCCCTGAGTTTCTTTTACTTGAATTACAATTTACAATTTATATTATAATATATATATATATATATATATATAGAAATAATTAAATAATAGAGTTGAGTTTGAGTTTGTGAGATTCCAAATATGTATGGACTCAACTCAATTGCTCATAGATGTGATGGTATATATGCAAATGATTTGCTTATATGTTTAAACTATAGAGTGATATATATATATATATATATGTTATACTAAGTATATGAGCATGTAGATGCATTGATGAAGATTAGTGCATTAAATCATAGAATTAAGGTGAGTTTAACATATCTCTTGGTGTGAGGGCAGGGTTGGTCCACTTAGATATTGGTTCTAACAACTTTAGTGCTGATTTTAAGCAAGTCCAAGGTTTTGTCTCTGTGATGGCAAATATATCAACCAGCTGGATGTGGACCTTCATTTTCACACTATATATATAAAGCATTCTACTTTAGTATTCAACCCCATCCAACCAATTATTTTTATAAAATGACTTTTAATATCACTAAGTAGTTGTTTATAATTTTTTGGTACTGGGCTTTGAAGTTGAACATGGAATAAGAGATTCAAAGCGCATTCGCATTAAATATACATAATAAATAATTAATTAAATATGAACCATGATTTAAAAAATGAAAACAACCTTAAGACATAAATAGTTAATATTTTTTATGTTTAAAAAACTACAACTATCTTTGGAATCATTTGGAAATCAGTTGGTTAGGAAGAATTGTGTGATCGAAATGCCTAGGTTTCAGCATGATTTTAATCCATCAATCATTTGAGAGTAGTACTCTACTTTTGGTTTAGAAAAATGTGTATATTTTATTAGCAATTTTGGGATACTTATTTTGTTTTTTATAACTTAATTACAAATTTACTTGTGATCAATAAAAAAAAATCACAGTTTTATCCTCTAAATTACTACCATATAAATTGTGGGATTTATTGATGATATATAAATGAAGTTACTATTAATTATCCTAGTTCCCAGGAGCAAAAGTAGTACTATTTATTGTTAAAAAAAATTAATCCGAAAACTGTTAATTTTGTTTATATATGTCGTTCCCAATCTGGGCAACCAACTAAGATTAAAATATACAATATTTAATAATTAACAAGCAAATCCAATGATCATTAATGTTGGCTCCAATCTTTCTTTCTTTTTAATATTTCACCAAAAGATCTATATTTTAACTTACCTATATATAAAATCGTGGTCAAATACTTCAACTCCTGAACAGATTTCGAAAGTGAAAAAATAATCTTTAGAAAGTTAATAGTTGTAAGGTTTTAATATATTTACAATCGCTGCTAAAACAAGTACTATTTGTTTTTCTTTGTTTTGAATTTATAATGAATAGGAAATTTTTTCTTCACCTTTTTATTATCCGAGTAAAAAGTCTAATACAGTAGCTGATGGAAAGAAGTCATCATTGTGGTTTGACGGAAAATAGCTGGGTTGTATCTTTTTGTGGTGTCTTTTAAAAATGGGAAGATCATTATCAAGATATATATGAAAATGACATAATTACTAAAATAAATTACTGTTTTTTTTAATCTTTTTATGCCCCTCATTTATGTATAAATATGTGATATCTATCCTATTTATTAATAAGGATATTTACATTTCTCACACTTAACGAATCCCAAAAGTTCATATGAAATGGTGTTAATATTATTAATTCGTGAGACAATACCCACAAATCAAACAAATTTCTAAAAAAAATTATATGGATTGTGAATTGTAGGTTGAACGCCCTTATAAAATTAGATTTATAAGACGATTTTACAAGAGTCTCACTCTTAATAAATTAATTAATTGTGCATTTTCTTTGGAAATTAATTGAGCATTATACTTATATGTGTGTGATTTTATTGCAGTGTAACTTCAATTCTTTCACTCTTTCTTGTTCTTTCCTTTTGCTTTTCCAAACTTCTCTTTTTCTTCCTCGTTTTGTTCAATTCACAACTGTGAAAACAAATTAAAACACACTAATTGGAGTTTTTTTTTTCTTCTTTATTTTTTAAATATTTATTAATTATTATATTGCTCCTTTACAGATAACTTGAATATGTTAGTTGATGTAATTTTCTATCTTCTTTAGCCTGACGAAAATTAAAATATGGTTGGTTGAATATAATTTCTTACCTTTGTCAATTTGATTTGGGATATGTATGTGCATGATGTTAGGGTTCGAATTATTTAACTATAGTTTTGCTCACCTATATAATCTGATGTTTGAGTTTGGATGGTATAGTTATTTACAAGGATGAACTTACATGAATAAGATTTATAATGGCAGTCAAATATCTAATTAATAGAGTTCTTTGGCATCAATATTTAGGTAAATAGTTATTATTTTTACTTTCTATATAGTTATATATTTGAATGTTATATGTGTTTTTGGATATTACTTTTTTGAATTTTTTACTTACTATACTTAACTTTATTTTGTCCTTTAAATATTATTTTGCTGATCGAGCAATTTTATTAGTCTCCTCAGCCAACTTAATTGGTAGATTTCAATTTTTTGGTCCAATAATTTGTGTAGTTTTTGTCTTTTTACCATTAACTTTACGAGTTTCATGGTAATTTAATGTTTTTTCTTTCTAATTTTAGTCATTTTTACTTTGAATTAATTTGACTTTCTATGATTGCTAACATGCAAGATAGCCGGCGATGAAGATATAATGCTTCAAACTAATAGAGATTTTGAGTGTATGAAGAAAAAATTAATCTATGTGATACTAATTGACATTTAAATTGGCTTCATCTGTCCATTTATTGCACGTACATGATATTTACCCCGTACAATCTGAATCCTATTTAAAGTGCCATTTTAACGTTATCGCTATTTAAATCTCAATTATCATCAGAAATTGAATTTACTTATTACAAACATACTAAATTGAGAAGAAAAAAAAAAGATTCAAACCTAAGATTTTTTTATAAAACTGTAAAATCAATTGCTCAAAAATCAAGTTATTGTACAATATTAAAAATTCCTACTGATGATATACTCTAGTATAGTATATATTGTTAGGTCTGGCATGCATATGAATGTATATAACTTTATGTACGTATTTTAGACTAAAATGTTTTAACCCCGGTGGACAACTTTTAAGTCATCATTGCTAATGTAAATATTATATTCTTTTAAGATATGTGATGTAAACTTAAGAGTTAAATTTAGATATGTGACATATCCAACCAAGAACTTATTAATACGTGCCCCATGTACAATTGGTAGTAGGATTGGTATTTTACAGGATAAATATTTTTATACCTGAAAAAAATACTGTCACCCGCCTCTTAAGATGTTTGTATACGATAAACTAATCGCCATTTATTTCAAAATGAACACTCCTATTTTGGAATTTGATTTTTCCTTAATCTTTTTGCTCTAATATATATGCCTGTAACTGTGTAGAACAATCTAATGTTTATGAAAATTTAAAATTTTGGTGCTCAGAATTTTTTTTGAAAAAAATTGCTCAACTTGAATTGTGTTATCATCTGTCGGCTAATATATTTGAGAAAATACACATTCAGTGAAACCAAAATAAATGTACTGGGCCGTTTATTTAAGTAATAATGAGGCCCATTATTCCTCAAATGCTTGGGTCCAATTGATATAATAGAAGCCCACTAAGATCTCGTCTTGGGCCCCAAGTTTGGAGTAAACTAATTTAATTATTTCCTTAGACGAGTCAAATACGTGTACCCTCGCGTATGACTATAATCAAATAAAAATCATGTAATTGTTAAATTATGCAGAAATTAGAAAACTAACAATGCGAAAGAAAAAAACACATAAAACTTTAAATGAGGGGTTGAATATACTTAGTCAAATAAATAAACAACACAATCAAATATTAGATTCACACCTCGATTGAAATTTGGTATGCCGCAAATAGGCAAGAAATTAGGGATGACTGATCCCCTTAATCCAGTTCATATAATGTCTTTTTCAGGAGCTAGAGGAAATGCATCTCAGATCTATCAATAATTATTTTCTTTTAAAGATACTTTCATATATTAATTTTATCAAATTTGTGAGATGGAGTTGAATTCCACATAAACGTGACATGATTTCACCTAAAATTTTACTTTAGAGAAAACAAAAGGCTCACTTGAATTTGAAAATTTGGGCGAATTAAAATAATTCGAGTATTATGAAACTTTGGGATGCATGTAATTGAATCGAATAGAACCAAAATATCGAGTGTTTCAGTTTGGTTTATTTAGTTATCGAACAAACTCAAATTTAATTTACCAAATACGTAGATTCATAGTTCACGAATTTACTTGTGTTTAATCAAATCTTAATGAACTTAATAAATATTAATAATAATTTATATTATTCATCAACTTATTAACAAAATAAAATATATATTCTTAAAAAATATAATATATTATCTAAAATTTATAATAATTATAATTAAAAAACATCAATAATTATATATTTATCATAAGTAAAAGTATAAAAATTATATATCAAAATCATGTCAAACATTAGTTTAAATCTTACGATCTAGCTCATGGTCTTCTAACAAACTTGTTCACGAGCTAATTACGAGTCTAATAGCATCATGTTTGATTTTGTTTGTTTACTTTAACGAATCACAATAAACAAATTAAAACAAATTTTATTGAATTGAACTCCAAATAATTTAGGAACGACTTGATTCATTTACATTTCAAATGGAATTAGAAGGATATTAACCTGTAGATATCAAGAATACAATGGCAAACAAAATATCAATATATTATTACTGAGTTGGTCTTGTGTACACTTGGTGCACATGCAATCCGGATCAACTCAGTTTTTGACCCGGATTCACGTGTTTTTGAATTTTTTTTTTTCTTCAGGTTGTGACCTTTATGTTGTAAATGTGTGACCTTTATTTTATAAATGTGTGACTTTTATGTACAATTATCATGACCTTTATGTACTGTAACTTAGAAAAAAATGAAGATTTTCAATATAATTTGAACTGTACACCTTTATGTGATATCAATGCGACTTTTATGTTATATTATGTCACCTTTATGTATAAATATTCTGACCTTTATATAATATATAAAGATGCATAAAGGTCAGAATATTTGTACATAAAGGTGACATGATATAACATAAATGTCACATTAATATCACATAAAGGTACATAGTACAAATTGTGTTGAAAATCTTCATTTTTTTTCTAAGTTACAGTGCATAAAGGTGGAAATAGTTGTACATAAAGGTCACACATTTATAACGTAAATGTCATACATTTATAACATAAAGGTCAGGATAAAAATCTGGAAAAAAAAAATTAAAAACTCGCGGATCCGGGTCGGATCGACCCAGTTTTTGACCCGGATCCGCGTGTTTTTGAATTTTGCATTTTTTTTTTTTTTGCTTCAGGTTGTGACCTTTATATTGTAAATGTGTGACATTTATGTTATAAATGAGTGACCTTTATGTACAACTATCATGACCTTTATGTACTGTTACTTAGAAAAAAATGAAGATTTTTCCTAAGTTACAATGAATAAAGGTAGAGATAGTTGTACATAAAGGTCACACATTTATAACGTAAAGGTCATACATTTATAAGGTCAGGACAAAAATTTGGAAAAAAAAATAAAAAAAAATAAAAAATTCGCGGATCTGGGTCGGATCGACCCGGATTGATCCGTGCACCTGGTGCACAGGAGTTTTTGTGATTATTACTATATATTTTAGATACGATAAATTACTTACGCGCCAAATATTATTTGCTTTGTTCTTTAATATAATTCAATACCTTGATTCTTATATTAATTAGCATCTTTTATTTATAAAAAAGTTGATTCCTTAATTAATTGATGATCGCCTATTTAATTGGTCAAACATGGAATCAGGTTAAACTTGATTTGATATGGTTATATATTTTTAATTGGAAAGTTCTATGGAGAAACCGTATAAATCAATAATAAATATGGTAAAGTCTCATATCTTTAAAAGGAAATTGTTTTTCCCCTTAAAAAGAAAAAAATTAAATTGCTTTACTTTCAAGTTTCAAAAAAGAAAAGAATAATAAAAAAATCAAATACTAATACACACCTAAGACTAAGTTGTTATTCCTTGTTGCCCAATCAAAAGAATCCCACTTATAACTAATCTCTAATCCTAAGATCTCTCTTATCAGATTTCCCCTTCCTATAAATAGTGGATTTCTCAAGAAAATTAGGCAAGATGTCAAAAGACGAAGAGGCATTAATGGAGCAGCAAAAGATGGAGTGGACGAAGATGAAAACAAGGATCATCGAACTCGTCGAAACTGTTGAGGTTTCAAACGTACAGTACATAGCTGATGAACTAGCGAGCCAGAATTTACGCCATGGAAGAGGCCTGTTTTGCCAAGCAATCATGGAATCTCAATCGAAACATCCAGATTCAAGCCACGTTTACGCCTCACTCGTCGCGACAATCAACTCCAATTTCCCAGAGCTAGGGCTTCTGCTTGTCAACAGGGCTGTCTTGAAGTTCAAAGAGGCGTACGATAGCAAAGACAAGACGAAACTGCATAAAACCTCGACGTTTTTGGCGCATTTGGTGAACCAATCGGTGGTTTACCCGATTCTTGCACTGAATGTACTGATGTTTCTGTTGGTAAAACCTAGTTCGGATAACATTGAGGTTGCTGTGAGTCTCTGCAAGCAATGTGGCTCGTTGATGATGGAGGTTGTGCCGTTTAAGATGAGGGAGATTTTGGGGGAATTTCGGCGTGTATTGAAGAAAGGGGGGTTGGAAAAGAGGGTTCAATTGATGGTTGTGAAGCTTTTTGCAGCTATGAGATCCAAGTTTGACAAGTATCCCATCATCGTTGATGGGTTGGATGTTGCCAATCTTGAAGATTTTGTTGTTCATGATGTGTCTTTGTTTCAGGATATTGATCCACAGAGTGATTTGGATGAGTTTTATGTTGAAATTGAGGGTTTTTTTTAGCTAGGGCACCGTGCTTCATTAGATGCTGATAAATAGATAAATATTTATTTTTTTATTTAGTATTTTTTTCTATTAGATTTCACCCCTACCCTCTAAGAAATAATATTAGTTTTCCTGGAAGTCTTTAATAATTAGAGAGTAATTTTAGTTCACAAAAACTCACCTGAGACGGTCTCATGGATAGTTTCCGTGAAACGGAGCTCCATCACAACAAATAACATGTTAATTATTGGGTTTGGGTGGTGGGTAATTGGGTTGTGGGTTGATCCGTCTCACGCAATGCATTAAAATTCCGTGAGACGGTCTCACAAGAGACTTACTCATTTTAGTTTCTCTTGCCGTTTTATTTCTTTCTAATTTTAAGATTCTAAGTTTATAAGAGTATATATTAAGAGCTTTCTTTATTGTTTTAGATTATTAGTGGACAAAAACTTACTTCGGTGTATGTACCCAAAGGTATTATTAGTTTGATATAAATTATAATTTGATATTAATTATATAATCATAAAATATTAGTGGTGTACCTATTAATTTTATATTTATTAGTTTAGTTGTTTACTCATTAGTTATTTACTTGTATAATTGAAATATATCTTTTAATAAAAGACATTACTTAAGGTATTACTTTTTACATATAAAAATATTAATCCTATTACTTAAAGGTATTAGGGTTTGTACAGTGAGTTGGTCTTATGTGCACTTGGTGCACATGCAACTCGGGTTGACCCAGTTTTTGACCCAAATCCGCGTGTTTTTGAATTTTGCCTTTTTTTTTTTTTTTTTTTTTTGCTTCAAGTTGTGACCTTTATGTTGTAAATGTGTGACATTTATGTACAACTATCATGACCTTTATGTACTGTAACTTAGAAAAAAATGAAAAATTTTCCTAAGTTACAGTGCATAAAGGTAGAGATAGTTGTACATAAAGGTCATACATTTATAACGTAAAAGTCATACATTTATAACATAAAAGTCAGGACAAAAATCTAAAAAAAAAAAATTAGAAACTCGGGGATCCGGGTCGGATCGACCCAGTTTTTGACCCGGATCCGTGTATTTTTGAATTTTGCTTCTTTTTTTTTTTTTTTTTTGCTTCAGGTTGTGACCTTTATTTTGTAAATGTGTGACCTTTATGTACAACTATCATAATGTAACTTAGAAAAAAATGAAAATTTTTCCTAAGTTACAGTGCATAAAGGTAGAGATAGTTGTACATAAAGGTCACACATTTATAACGTAAAAGTCATACATTTATAACATAAAGGTCAGGACAAAAATTTGGAAACAAAAAATAAAAAATTCGCGGATCCAGGTCGGATCGACCCGGATTACACGGATCTTAGATCTGTGTACCTGGTGCACAGGAGTTTTTGTGTTGTACAGTATATCCCCAGGGCCTGTTTGCTTGCCCTTAATGCATTTGATTACATAATTTATCCACCCGTTTAACAAGTTTGGTTGACACAAGCTAAACCCATGAAATGGCTAAGGCCCGTGTCTTGTATCAGCAAGTAAGGGAAATGGGAACCCACGTGGGGGGCCTGATGACATATCATTAAAAATTTAGCCTCCCCAAATAACACATGCAAAAACCAAAATATATTTTTATATAAACATTTCAGCCCAACTTAAAAAACAACCAAACTTAATATTAGTTGTTTTAGTTACAGCCCAACCCACCCAATGAATCCTTAGTGAATATTTCCGCCCCAGACAATCATTGTAAGCAAACGGACCCCAGAAGTATACCAACCCCTTCTCTTATTGGCGAATCTCAGAACGGACTGTGATTACACTTTTATCACTGTTTTGAGTGCATCACCTCCTATCATCAGTAGGAAAATCATAAAATACACACCTATATAACTTTATTTTACTCTATATTTATGTTTTTAACAATTTGTGACATTATCTTAGAGTTCTTAAACAACTGTCCCTGTGTCAAAATATGGAGAGGGGGAAGAAAGCAAAATTTTATTTTGGTGTTATCGTCTAGAAAAATGTCAAAGGGAGATCTAGAAAAGTACCATAATAGAGATCGTTATGTAAGTTACAAGTTGGTAAAACTATAGAAAAGATTACAGAAGTGGTAATTTTTCCATATCCATTCCGAAATATTAGAATTCAATTGTAGAGGTGGTCAGGCGGTTTCGGTTCTGAACTGACGGTTTGGCGAACCGCAATAGGCTAAATCGGAACCGAACCGTGGGGGCTCGGTTTCGGTTCCGGTTCGAAACCGGCTGTTCGGTTTCGTTTTTTTTTTTTTTTTTTTTTTGGGATTTTCGGGCACAGTGGTGCCTAGCGCACCAGAGATATTGTGTTTGGTCCACGGTCGGCGCACACGGACCTGCGCGCAAGCTGATTTTTTTTTTTTTTGGCATAAATTGTTTAATATTTCATAATTTTAGTCTTTAGATTTCTTATAAAGTTTTTAACAAAGTAAAATGAGTGAAAATGAATAAAATACAATCAATTCAAAGATTGTAGTCTTTGGTATATTTTTCAAATGTTTAGGCTAACGGTATTATTAATTATTTCACCAAGAAATAGTTGAAATTTTAAGTACTAATCTTCAATGGAAAAAAAGAGAGATTATAAATAAATGATTTTTCCCAAAAAAAAATTCTAAAGAAAATATGTTCGAAAAAGAAATTATTAGATATATTACAACTCAATATATTACAATCATGATGAATCATACTACAATATTGAAGACTTGAAGTTAAAATATTACAATTTTTTCATCTTTGTATAAAATAAATTGAAGAAGAGGAAAAAAAATTGAAAGAACTTGAGTTTCATTCTAAAATTGAAAATGTAACTTTCAAATTTAGAATTGCCTACGTATCCTTCGGTTGAACCGACGGTTCGGACCATCCCAAGACTTTTAGTAATTACTAGAAATTTTAATATTGTAATAAAATATAATAATTTCAATCTGATATTGTGAATAAAATAGTTTTAAAATATTTTCATAATTTTAATATTATAAAATAGAATTTTTGAACATGTTGTTTATAGTTTTAATGTTTATATTTTTAAATAATCTATATTGTTTTTGTAAGGATATTTTGAGATATTAAAAGTTGAAAAGACAATTTTGCAACAATTTACATTGTTTAACGAGTCATGTACAACAACAAAAATTAGGTTTATACTAGAAAAACGAACACAAGATTCAAACTGAATATTTATGAATTTACTTATTCTGCAGAGGAACATAGCATAGCAAGTTAGAAACAGCAACTGGAACTTAAATCTTTTCTAACATATCATGCTTCTTAAATTCTTACTGTGTTGATATTCACAATTTACAAGAAGGTTGGTACACTAAAGAATGCTATCCATTTTGCTAACTTTAAAGGCCAATGTTTGTTTAGCTGATACAACCATTTCGTATTCAAAAACTAGTGGATAGCCCGTGCAGTGCAGAGGACTTTTTTTCATATATTTTCTCATTATTTTATATATCACAATTTCTAATTGTGTCTTAAAAGTTTTTGCTTCATTTAATTTTTTCAATTGAAATTCTTGAATATATATATATGTATATATATATATATATAAAATTGGCAATATTTACAGTTATGGATACTAAATATTTTTGTAAAATTTTCTTCTCAATATATATTTTGAAATTTCTCATCCCTACATTAATCATATTAATCAGGCCAAAAACTCAAATTTACACACTATACCTTCCCATGAGTAGTGGGGTTCTGGGATTAGCGGTCATAGGAGTGACATTTATATCAAGCACCTTAACTCCAATCACCCCTGATTCTGCTTCATTATCTAAAACTTCACTCATTTTATTCACTGCCTCGAATTAACACAAAAAGAAAAGAAAGAAAAAAAGCAAACATAGAGTATACAATCACAAAAGCAGAAATTGTCATTTTACAGAAAAACTAAAAAGGGTTTACTGTGTGAAGATTGAGATTGGATTTCTAAGAAGATTACTGGAATCGGAATTTTCTTCTCTTGTAGACTATTATAATGGGGCTCGGAATCTATGTTATGCATAAAACGCAACCCCAACTATCCAATGTCAACAAGATAGGATGAAGTGAAATTGATACCATAGCAGTGAAGAACGTCTAGCCAACAACCTCTGAACTCAACTGGTATGGGTAGTCGAAATAATGTTCTTGTGACGATGTGCAAAATACCACATGACCTATAATTAGCGAATTATAATCACAAATGCACTCAGAAATGAGAAAAAAAAGGTGAAAATTAAGGAAATTACCCTGGCGTATAAACCTCAAATCACAGTCCCCTACACTTCAATCTTCAATAACTCATTCCTCTCTAGCATTGCAACAACTTCAGCCCAACTGTCAAGATTAAACGTACCTAATGAGCATAAGTTTGTAAACCTACCTAGCATTATTCTACATTCCATATAATTACAGAGCTTATGAGTATATAATATGAGTAAAAGGCACAAAATATACTACCCATAAACGCCATAAGCCCCGACAATAACTCCCAACACCATAGCTGCTAACCAAAAACACATCTTCTCCACCTTTCTCAGCCTGCTCCTTGAAAGGGGTTCAAGTTTTTGTACTAAACGGAAAGTAGAATTTAAGAATATGCTTGTACATGTTAATGTACCATACAAAAAATAAAATAACAGTTTAGATCTGAATCAGATCCAACCATTATTGCCAGCATATATACAACAAAAGATCAACTAATGATCAAAATCCAACTCTCAAGTCTCTACTAAAAGTAAAATGTTGAAATCTAAGTATCCAAATCAATGAACACATTTCTATATGGATCAAGAATCTATCAGAATTTCTATAGGTAAAAGTAATTTTATTCAAATTAAATCATATAAACATTAATATTGGAGCAAATTTATATCCTAAACTCGACAGATCTGCATAACAAATAAGAAAATCTTTAAAAAGCATATACCAGCAGATACAATTGGATAAAGGCAGTAGATTCTCAGTAACACACAGTGCATATGTTCATCATTGCCACCGTCATCGCTGCTCAGAGGAGTCTCGAATGAGAGCCTGTAGGTCTTTTTTCAGGTGGTTACCACAACTCAAATTTCTCTTATTTATTTCTGTTTGCACTATTATTATATCCATTGATCAGTGATTGAAGAGCCAAAACAACCTCTTCTGGTGCTGAAATTGGATTCTTTCACCCCCATATTGCAAACTCTCTTATAGCACACATCACCACGATTGATTATTTGCTAAAACTCCCAGATTAATTAAGGTGCTAAATTTATATAAAATTGGATAATGGATATAGAATGGTTACCTTTTGCCAAGAATTGACCCATTTGAACTTCTCATCTACCACATTTATGCAAAGTAACACCTCTATGCTTGGAACTTCCTTTTGGAAATCCAATGCTTTGTCACCGTAGTAGATGCACAGATTCCTCCTTTATTAGATTGCCATCTGAAAATTATAATAAATCAACAACTAATTAATTAATAATGCTGCAGCACTCTCTCTCTCACCAAGTTCGCCACATGTGTAGTGTCAAATCCACTTGTAGATTTACCCAGAAAACTGTGGCCATTCACCGATCAGAGGTCACAATATCAAGAACACTCAACATGTAAAGCATGATATATTTTCATATCTTAGTACATGAGCAATAAAAGACAGCTAAAACAAAAACAGTCAGTTCTCATTCTCAAACCAGAACTTATCATTGCAAGCAAAATATTTTTGATAATTAAATGGCAAACACATTTCTCAATATTTTAGCAGTAATTACAAAAAGAATTATTGACCACTTAACAGGTACCCATTCTCAAATCAAGAAGAAAATACATACCGGGTATTTTTGCAATTCAACGATTCACATAATGGCCATTACATATGATAACAGCATCATGACTTTATCATCTCCATCTTCCTCATTCCTCTTGCAGTGTACGTACAGCATTCTGTCAAATATGCACACAAGCAAAGTTCTGGAAAATTGAATCCAGTTCCATCTGATATAGACGCTAAATTACATAATAAAAACACAAAAATCTCATCAGTTAATAAGGAATGCAATTTCTCGATCACGGTATAGTATCACTCATGAAAAGTTCTCATCTGGATTACGCACAAATAATCTCAAAAGATTTGTCATAAAAAGATTTTTAAATGAAATCCAGATCCCATTATAATTCAGAGATGAAAACCCCATTGGATATTCAATGTCTAATGAATAAAACAAACAGGACGTTATCACAACCTTGAGTTACATGAGGGTAAGGATTCATAGCTTTGCAAGCCCATCACTCTATTAATGACATATCTTAGCAATAATTTTGGTTGAATACACAGATGCCACAAAGCATAAGTACTGATCCAAGACATGAAAAGTTGAAAACTCAAGGTATGATCAAGGTATCCACAATGCATCTATGACCCAACAAAACTCGAACTTTCTTTTAGCCTCTTCTTTGACTATAGAGAATGGAACCGCACACATTAGTTCAACTTTCTCAATCACTGTGTTCCATAAGAGAAAATGCGGACAAAGTTCTACAAGAGTAAAGCCATTAACATTACCTTTACATATAGACTCATCAACCAATGGAGTCACCATCTTGCATATGTTGTCAGTCTTAAATTGTGAAATCATCATACAAGCAAAAGAAACCTGCAATCTAATAAATTAAATCAATAACATAAGAGATAAGATGATAAAAACCTAACATATAACCCGAGGTTGATGAGATTTCTTCCAAATTATTCATTAAAATCATGACAATGATTCTGATTGTAGCAAAACTAAAGCATCAATAAAAGGGAAACAAACCTGCAAGCCAAAAGATTAAAATCGATAACATGACAATCATCAACTATAAACCATATTCATATCACTGCACACCAAAACCAATACATGTCAAGATTCCTACAACCTAGCAATAAACAAAGTCAATGAACATGAATATTTTCATGAAAGAAAAATTCTTGATTCGATAGCAAGTGGTGCGATTCGGTTTGCTTTCGTGGCCTCTGAGAAAGCTGCTTCTTCTCGATTGCAAGTGCGATCGAGCTATGCTGCGTTTGCTACCGGTCATCTGAGGCTGATGCTCTTCATTCGGAATTGCAGCAATCATTTCCCTTTGAAGAGGACTTCTCAACTTTCTCATTTTCTTCTCGATGGAACTACAACAGTTGCTTTTAGTTGGAATTGAAAGGCTTTTTTTAATAAAATATATCTTTAAGTATTAAAGAGTACATATTGCACATGGAAAGTACACTACTATATCCTAGGTGTCAAAACTTGATGACACATAGCAGCTTCAAAATGATTTGAAAAGCTATAGATATAGATTGTAGAGACCCTTACGACAAATACAAGAAAATATTACACCATTGTTAACAAGCTTACTTCTCAGAACACAAGCTGATGCTCACCAGTAGTCACCACAAGAACACAGACCATCCACACAGTGATGAAACCTGTTGCGATCTCTCATTATTATCTTCCTTCCTGTGATTTTGGAAATGAGCTTAATAACAGCATGACAATCCGTACAAACCCGAAGGTTCTTGAAAATCTTGATAGCAGTCCCTGGTTTTGAGCTTATAAGCCCGAATGCAAGCGCCAGCTTCTCACTGTGAACCTCAAGTGAGCGTTCCTTCTCAGCCTCTCCAATATTATGTAAAACAGCCTGTGTCTGTGAGGAATAGCCATGTGCCTTGAGCCACTCATTCATCTGATCCAGCATTGCATAAATTTCTTTGCTTTTCGGGTGCTTCATATCACCAGCAAGAAATTCGTGGACTCTGTTATTCACTTCAACTGAGCTACAACCTGGCTCCTTTTGGACCCCACTTTGTTTCATCATAGCCCTAGTTCTTGCTACCCCGTCCCAATTTCCTGCTGCCGCATAGATATTGGAAAGAAGAACATAAGTTCCTGAATTTGCAAGGCCACGTTCGAGAAGGATTTCCACAACTTTCTCTCCTAGAGTGATGTTCTTGTGAAGCTTACATGCACTAAGTAATGTTCCCCACAAAACAGGGTCGGCTCCTATACTTGTGTGCTTAACAAGTTCATATGCTTCTTCAAGGTGTCCTGCTCGACCAAGAAGATTCACCATGCATCCATAATGCTCGATCTTTGGCTGAATTCTGTATTCATCTTTCATCGCATTGAAAAGGGTCCAACCTTCAGAAACCAAACCGGCATGTGCACAAGCACTTAAAATGCCAATGAATGTTATGTTTGTAGGGTGGAGGCCCACCTGAGACATTTCCTTAAACAACTCTATAGCATCTTGGGTAAATCCATGAATTGCATATCCCCCAATCATTGCGTTGTAAACAACAGCATCCTTGTCTTTGATCCCATCGAACACCTTCCTAGCATCCTCTAAACTTCCACATTTGCTGTACATATCAATCAAAGCAGTGCCCACATGGTAATTTATTGAAGTAGCTTTACACCCAAGGTAAGAATGGATCCACCGGCCTGATTCCAGTGCTCCTACCAGACCACAGGCAGAAAGAACTGCCAGCATAGTTGCTTCATTAGGCTTCAAACCAGATTTCAACATCTGCCTAAAGAGAACCAATGCCTCATTTGGCCTTCCATGTTGAGCATACCCATCAATCATCACGTTCCAACTCACCACATCCCTCTCCTCCATTCCATCAAACAACACTCTTGCTTCATCAACATCCCCATTCTTTGTGTAACCAGTAATCATTGTTGTCAAGGTAACCAAGTTCCTCTCAACCATTGTATCAAAAAGCCTACGAGCTGAGACAACATCCTCACCTCTTGCATAGACATCAACAAGAGCAGTTCTCACATAAGTATCTGATTCAACCCCAAATTTATGAGCATGACAGTGGATGGCTTTTCCAGTTCCTACCTTACAAGCTTTGAGGACAGTAGACAGAGTAAATGCATTAGGTTCTACGTTTTCAGTGAGCATTTGTGCATAAAAATTAAGAGACTGTTCGTAGAGACCATTTATGGCATGGCCATGGATAATGGCAGTGTAAAGGAAAACATTAGGATTCTGGGTACGGTTAAAGAGTGCCACAGACTCTTTAACATGCCCTAGGGAAGAGTATGAGCGCTGGAGCTTGAAACTTAAAACTGGATGGCTTTCCAGGCCATGACGAATAACAAATGCATGGATTTGATTGAGATGCTTGATGTTTTTGCTTTGATCAATAAGCAATGCAAGTTTACTAGGCTCTGGGCATTGGTTTTTCTTGGTGTTGGCAGTTAAGTGTGTTGGCTGTGCCACTAGAGGAGAAATTGAGGGCATTGCTGGCTACAACATTTTACAAGCTAAAATAATAGAAAACCATGATACACGATCCAGGGCTTGATACTTGAGATGCTTCAATGAACTGAAACTTGTGTCGTCAACTAACATTTGATGTTGGATTTGCCACCTAAAACAACAAAGGATGAAACAGAAAATTCAAAAAGTGAAAATTCATAAATATTACATATAAGAAAGCATCAGATACTAAATGCTCCTTCAAAGAGTAGCTGTGTGTAAATAAAACGAGTTTAGTGATACAGTGGAATGGTGATTGATATAAACCAATTCATTGTAGTTAAGTAAAGAAAATGAAAACTCCTAAATTAGTTTTACATACATAATTTGGCTGTCATTAGCTTTCATCAAAGCAAAGTTAACACAGGACACTAAATCTGAAGTTGATTAGATGCTTGAGTGGGTTTTATTAGTAGAACCCAGGAGATGATGTGCAACTTCTTTACCACACCAAGCAGATATTGAGATCATTCGGACATTTCACCAAACATCTTAAACTCAAAATAGTCTAATTCATAAATTTACCAGCATACTCAGGTTGGCCTTCATTTTTGAGTGGGAAAAATCAAGAGTTATGCAGAAAATTCCAATTTTCCAAATTCACACACACAGAAAATGAAAATTATGCAGCATAAACGTCTCAAAATGACTCGAAACAAATTAATAACATTGCAAGCAGTTCAGTTGGCGTCTGAAGCAGTTTTTGTAACCGTCGTGTCGTTCTCTACTCACACTCAGAGTAAAACATTGGCGGGTTCACATGTCTTCGCAATAGCATTGACTCAATTTGGAAAGAAAAAGAGAAACACTAAGATTACCGTCAAGTTCGCTCGCGCACAGTTCGCAGGGTGCTGATTTTTGCCCCAATTTGGGAGCGACTTCTCCCCCTAATCTATACTTATATAATAACAAAGAAGTCTGGACAGAATCGTAATTTTACATCTTTTATTCAAAATAATAATAATAATAATGCTCAAAACTACTAAAATACAGTTGCCACAGAAAAAACTGTCACCTCATTAGCATATAACACATTTTTCATTCTTTTTAGAAGTTCTTTTTGCAAAGTTTGCAGAAGTTGATTGGCGTGAGTGTGGTTGGGTGCCAAAAATGAGAATTCCTTTGATTTGGTAATATTGTCGTGTGTTGGTTGACAATTGGCACGAAGAATTTCTCAAGCAGGTTAGTGTTCTCAAGCAAGTTAGTGTCTTTTGTTGTAATCTTCTTTTGCTGATGTCTTAAAGTAAGGTATATATCCCTTTTGATGCACACCACTTCTTTTTTTTTTTCTTCAGAAATTAAAACTATATTAATCGGAGCAAAATTCAAAAACTCAGTAATTTATTTTGGCTTGAAGCTTAAAGTTGAAGAGGGTCGGATGATGGCTGATCATTGTTGATTTCATTTGTATAACTATATATTTGTCTATTATGTGTTTGATGAAATGTTTATTTAAGAATATTTAACATTTTCAATGTGAAATTTTTATTTCTGGTTGAAACATTCTTCCAACTTTTGCTTGTATATGTTTTTCATTTAATAAAAAATTTCTCAAATAATTGATTATTGTCATAGTAATTTTTTTTTTTTGTAATCATCAAACATGCAAATATAACCTTTTGCATATTTTAGTTTGTTTTATATAATGAAGTAATATGCTTTCAAATAAACTAAATTAATGTCATCTCAATAAATCGATCAGTTGCATGTTTTAGACAATTTGTTTCAAATGTAGAAAAAAAAATTCATCATAAATATTGATCGGAAAAATGTCTCCTCAAAACTCATTGGTTGGGTTTGTCATGAGATTAACTGCAAACTCTGTAATTAATTATCATGGCATTTTAAAAAATTTAAAAATATAAATTTTCGATACATGTACATTTATAATGTTCATTTGTTCAGAAGATATTTACTAATATATTTATATAATAATATTAAAAATAATTATTTCTATAATTCAAATTTTATAATGCCTATTTTGATTTTGACCTTAAATAGTTAAAATACAATATTAGACTTTGACATGAATTTTTTTATTTATTAATATTTATTTGTTCTTGAATTTCAGTAGTCGAGAAAGTGTTTGATGAAATGCATGAGAATGGATAGGAGTCGAATGGTGCAAGTTACTCGACATTTCTCTTTGTGCATAAACCCCAGTTGTATTTGGAGAAGTTGGTGGTGATAAAAGAGAATAGACGACTTGCAAAAATTTCTCACCAAATCATTCAATTTCTTCTTATAATTGATAATTCTTCTCAGGTAAAATTGAGTTGAATTTTAATTGATTTGTTATCATCTGATAGCTTTCATCTCAAACATTATTCGATCTTTGAGTTTTTATTCTCTTTATTTTGTTGTACAACGATTTACACACTTAAGTCTTTAGCCACTGAAATTTTGTTTAAAATTTATTTGTCTCTTCCATTAAGCTGACCACTTTTACATTTTACAGAAATATCTCCCATTAATTGATTGCAACGTATATAATTTGTATTTCTTTTTGTTTGTTCATCAAATTATAGTGTCATTGAAAGTCCTTAATTTCCTTTTTACATATAAGGAGGAGTCTTAGAATTTGAATTTCATTAATGATTTTGTTAATTAATGGTATTAATCTTGTGTACATTACAAATTTATAAATTATTATTGAGCATACTATTTCATTTGACAAATTATCCGTAGATTTTTTATTCATACAACCATCATACTATTATTGAAATCATTGAAAACTATATCATTATGATCATTTTTAACAAAACGAAATTCCCGTGCATCTGTGCATCGCACGGGAGAATTACTAGTTTTTGTGTATTAATTAAATTATATTGGATTGAATTAAGGGTGGGTCTATTAACACCCCCAACTTTTCTTATACACCTCCTTTTTCTTTTAAAAAAATAACCCACGTCAAAATGTCAAAATTACCCTCTAATTCTTCTCTCTTTCTTCATTCGTGACCATCGTCACCATCGAAATCGGCGCCGGTTTCCGACCAAAACCATTGGCCGCCACCACCCTGCTTTGCACCGTCTCTCCACTCTCTCTCTCTCTCTCCATTGCACAGACGATTCACACCATGCCAAATAGATATTGAAAGAAGAAGTCACTTGTACAACAATTGGAATGTGACCTTAAAATGTTTAAACTGTTGCCAAACCGTCGTCCAACGCTGCCATAATTGTGATTGCAGTACAGTCTTAGATGGTGGGAGGTGTGGTTGTACATCACAAAAGAAATCAGGACATTTGATGAAGAAAATGGCAAAATGGGAATAAAGGGAATAAAGGGGGTGTATTTAATAAAAAAAGATATAAAATAAAGATTGGGTGGGTGTATTTAGAAAAATGGGGGTTGCTAGTAGCCCGTCCCTTGAATTAAATGGGTAGATGCCAGATGGTTTTTTTAGGCCCATCAGCTGCAGCTGCATTTTAGCCGTTAAAAAGAGAACAACCTGGCTTTGTAGGGGAATACGTATATCCCTCATTTTGAACAACCACCACCCAATGTGATTTTTTAATAATTTTTTTGTTATTATATTTTTTCTCCTCAAGATATATAGAAAATACAACTTTTTTCTTAAGAATAGTTAATTATATATATATATATATATATATATATATATATATATATATATATCACAAACATACATAAGAAAATGAGATATGCCTACGAATTTGACAATTAGTTAATGAGGTTTTAAACACTTTCATTATTGAATAGATTTTATGTGAGACCGTATCACAAATCTTGTTACGTGTTACGGGTCAATCTATAATTCACACTTAACAATTTAGATATGAATTTATGAAAATGGGTTCAATTTGTGTTATCCGTAAAACCGTCTCACATAAGTTTTTGTGTTCATTATTTCAGATATTAATTTCAGCGAAGATATATAATGAATATAAAAGTTATATATTAAATTATTGCATAAATCATAGGTGCAAAAATCTACCCATGAAACATTGTACAAGAAATATTAAATTTTTCATGAGAAAGTGCAAAAATCTGCATATTATATTATATAAATTCTAATAAAACAAGTAAATTCTTTCTATCTTATTGTCATGGTTAATTCATTTATAGTCAACATTGTTTCTTCAACATTGGTCCAAGAGACAATAGCTTTCAAAGAGCTTTACCACTCCTTACTATAAAATATAGTTATGTCCCTTAATTATGTGGGGGACGGAGTAGGGGATTGAAGTTTCGTGAAATTAGTTAAGGAAGTTATACTATATTTTTGCACTTTTCATTGTATGATTTTCAGGTGAATATGTGATTTATCAGTCCTATTGCTTTATGTGGGATACCTCATTAAAATAAGTCAGTGGATAAAACAATCAAATATAACTTGGATTAGGCATTTTGGCTTGCATATATTTGCTTGGACTGAATAGTTTTGCAAATCAGTCATCTCTTACGAAGCATTATTTAGATTCAGATCGTTGTTTCAAGGCTTCAATAGACAATCACCCACCAAGGATCAAAAAGTAACCATTCTATTAGATGTTTCATAGACAAATTTCTTTCTTTCCGGTCATGACTAGCTGTAGCACAACTAGAACCCTTAGGTCTTCTTCCGACTGAGCTCAGGTATATGTCTCAAAATATATTGTCTTTTTTGGCCGATCAATTTAATAAGTTCTGTCAATATCTCTTATAAATGCAGGATGCATACTATTATTTCATTGGAATTGTGGACAATGTGGAGAACAAAACAAAAATATGATACAATGCGTGCAAAAATGCATAACATCAGCACCTAAACATGATGGAAATACAACATGTAAAAAGTGTCAAGATGACCCAGTGCAAACAATGTCGAGGTAAAACTTCCAAATAATAAATCACAAAAAATGACCAATTATATGCAACATTACTTATATAAGATTATTGATTGCAGAATTGTAATTAAATTAAGGGTGAAACAAGGACATCTTGAAGCAACAATAATGATGTTTGGAGACATGATGTCAGTTTATGTCGGATGTTCAGTAGAAGACTACTTAAACTCTATTGAGAAGGTAACCAAATTTCTTTAATTCAAATGATTTCAAAAACAAATAACAAATATAACAAAAAACAAATGCAGAGCCAACAAAATAGTTCATTGAACTTACAAGGAACAAGTGAGATCCATTTTCTAATTGCACCGAACTACAATACAAACATAGAAGATGGAAGATTGAATGCAATAGCTAAAGACATAGAAAAAATAGAACTCATGAAGATAAATGATGATGAGTTCTATTTTGTATATATTGATTATGATGTTTTTCCCTTATTATAAATGTCAATTAATCCTTTATTCTTGATTTTGATGAAGTTTTGTGATTTGGATAAAGATTTAATTGATATTAGAGGCATTTTGGAATTTGGAAGAATTTTGGTGAAATCCTCAAAGCTTGCAAATATTGTTACTATTTTAGCTTTAAGCATGGGCACACCTAAGCATTCGAGCCTGATTTTCAAAGATCAGTTCTCAAATACTGCAAAAGTCTCAACAATAGATATGGGCACGCTTAACACCCGAAAATTGCCAAAAGGAGAAGACGTGGATAAAAATTGCAGAAATTATTTTTTAAACTTCCAATTAGAATTATATATTAGGATTCTAACTCCTCTTTTCATCTATAACTTTCATTCTACGCCCAAACTCTACACCTTTTAATTTTGAGACTAGATTCTATTTCTATCAAGAGATAATCAAGACTTGATTCTTATTTTGTTGTGAGATCTAATTTTGTTGGGATATTTCAGTTGTTATATTGATAAGACAAAAACAGTTTGCTTAGGGATGTCAGTACCTAAGTTTCCATACTGATTGACATGGTCTTAAGTTAAAAGATCATGTAATGGTTTTCCAAGTGTTAAGGAAAACCAACCTTAGAAGACATAGGAAGATATCTTCTAGGAGTCAGCAAGCTGTAGGAAACAACAAGCTGAAGAGAGTATCTGCTTGGAGCAGATAGGATGCTGCAAGAAGAAGACAACAAGCTATAGGAAATAGCATGCTGGAAGCTGCACGGAGGAAACAGAAAGTTACAAGCAGGAAGCTGCCAGCAGACAAAAGGAAGCAGCAAGTTGTAGGAGGCAGCAAGCTGAAGGAAGCAGCAAGCCAGAGGCAGCAGGAAACAACACCAGGAAGATCATATAGTGTGAAGAGAAGCAAAACTAACTGACATCAAGTAACTGTTGCATGAACTTCAGCTCTGGACCCATACCGACTTGACAAGTCTACAAGAATGTTAGAGAGGTCCAGAAGTAAATGTTGGGTGCATTAAATGCACATGTCAGAAACATTTAATGCGACCACAGAAGAAGATCTTGGAAATCAAAGTTTGAATTCAAAATGGAGAATTATCTTCTTTCAACAGATACTTTCTTCTAACGGATACATTCTCAAGATCTATAAATAGAAGGTGTGGTTGACTAAAGATAGAGTTGGACAGAGTCGAGTGGAAACTCAGATATATTCCAAAGCTTCTCAAGCTTATCCATGTTCAGTTACTCAACCTTCAAGGATCAGTCTACCTCAGCAATGAAACCTTCATGTTCAAGACTGATCTAAGCTCACTTCAGTTGAAGAACCCTTTTTATCTTTTAACCATTTGTGTTGTGTACGCCAGGTTGTTTTAGATGTACTTAGTTGAGAGAATAGTATCATTGCTAAGTGTGTAGTCTAGAAGTAGGCTACTTGCCCTTTGTGGGATTGTACCCTTTGTGGGTTGTGGCCTTCGACTAGAATCTGGGATTCTAGTAGGCGTAGCTTGTTAGGAAGAGGTTTGTAAAGCGAGGCTTGTAATTCGAACTGATCTAACGAAGTTCCTCCTTGTGAAGGAGTAGAGTGGACGTAGCAGGCTTACACCACCTTCGAACTACTATAAACCCTTGTGTGTTTATTATTTTGATATATCTGCTACATTGCATTCTATCTATATTTATCTTGCTGAGCATTTCATAAGCATCCTGCATAAAGTGTTTTGAAAAGAGCATACTTGCAAAGAAAACTGTTTTTTCAAAAGAAACCCTATTGTTGTTTATTCCGCTGCATACTGAGAAAGTTGGGTCAGAAACCTGAATCAGTATTCTGTCATGTTTCTGATCAAGTCAGGTTGTTGTTTCTTTTAAGAATCAGGAACCTGTATCTCTGATAGATTTTAAAGATTGAAAAATCGATAGAGGTTCATTCACCCCCCTCTGAACCTCTGACCACTTGGGACCATCAAATTTAGTTTTCTCGTTCTTTCTTTCTTGGTATTCGTATATCTTTTGTGTATGTTGATTATTATTGTTTTGGTGAATTGTTCAAATAGAATTATTCGTCAACTTGTCAAAATAATATACCGCCAATTGGAACGTTAAATCTTAATTGTTTTGATTCTTATGGCAATTAGCATAATTGATTATAAAAATATTTTCAATTCCTTGCATTGAAGATATATGATCTAGTCTAAATAAACCTACATGTGTGTTTGCTGGCTAAAATTGGGTCTTTCTAAGTCTTGATGCAATTGGTAAATTAAATTCTAAGATGGTATTTAGGAATGTTTACTAATTAGGGTATTAATTAGAGATCGTATCCTGATTACCGAACCTTAAGAAAAGATTAGGTCGTCAAGTTGTACCAACGGCTATAACCAATTTAACATTGAAAGAAAGATAGAATTGTTGCATCTATAATCAACACTTGAATCATTCTTGAATTTATTTCTTGGATAGATATTTTTAATTCATTGAATTCATCTTAGTTAATTTTAGTTGTTCTAATTTAGTTTATTAACTACAAAAATCTCAACAAAAAAAAAACTTATCATTTATTTTCAACAAGTTTACAAAAGAATAATATTCTTACCAATCACCGTGAATTCGACTTTACTCACTGCTATCTCAAATTTTATATCTTTGGAATAAGTTTTATTATTTGTTGGATTCGACACCTATCAAAAAAAGAGAAAATGATATCACAACAACACTAACAGAGACTACAACAACCAAAGATCAACAAAAAAAAAGAATTAAGAGTAAGAAAAATAAAAAATGCATTCACATCTCTGGCGACGATGAGGAGAATAGTACACTTAATGCTTTATTACACAATCCACGAAGAAAGAAGAGTAAATATATGACACAAAAGATCAAAAAAGAAAAGGTATACCTAGAAGTTAATGTTTTATTAGTTTTCATTTTCAATTTAAAAACTTATTATTCTCTTGATTATTTGTTTTTTCCCTAGATTTTGATTTGTTAGGAATTGAAGAACCCAAAATTTTTAATTTAATAACAATATTTAAAAAAAACAACAATAAAATTCATTTTATTGAATAGTTGAATAATGAGGTTTATAAGTTTAACAATTTATTCTAATTTAGTTATTATATATAGGTTTTATTGAAAATATATAACAAACTTTTTTTTGAGAAAGATATATAAGAAATGTTAAAAACTTTTGAATATGTAGAAACCTAAATCTATAAAGACATTATATAAAATAAATAATTCATTTGAAAGTAATTAATGTGATGAGATTTATTTTGTGTATATTGATAATGATGTTTTATAGGGCAATATAATGATTTAATTGAAGTTGGAGGCATTTTGGATTTATTTGGAAGAAGTTTGGTGAAGTCCTCAAAAATTGCAAATATTGTGACGGTTTTAACTTTAAGCATGGACACGCCTAAGCATTCAAGCCTAATTCTCAAAAACCAATTCTCAAAAACTGCAAGAGTCTCAACAATAGGTGTGAGCATGCTTAATACCTAAAGATTGAAAAAAGAAGAAGATGTGCATAAGAACTGCATAAGTTATATTTTAAACTTCCAATTAATATTATATTAGGAGTAGTTATTAGATAGAGATATAAAAAGGATTTGAACTATCTCTTTTCATTTTTCAACCTTCATTCTACGCCTTAAGTTTTAGGATTTCTATTCGGTGATTTCAATTCTCCATGGAAGGCTGAACTCTATTTTTTATCCAAGAGATAATCAAGATTTGGTTTTTATATTGTTGTGAGATCTAATATAATTTCATCGTTCTTTCTATATTTGTTATTCATATATCTTCTGTGCATGTTGTTTATTATTATTTTGGTGAACTGTTCAAAAAGGATCATTTGTCAACTTGTCAAGATAATATATCGTCAATTGGAACATTAAATCCGCAATTGTTTAATTGTTCTGATTCTTGTGGCAATTAACATAATTGATTATATAAAAACTTTCATTTCCCTACTTTGGAGATATGCGAACTAGTCTAAATAAATCTACATGTGTATTTGTTGGCTAGAGTTGAGTCTTTCTAAATCTTAATGCAATTAGTAAATTAAATTATAAGATCATATCTAGGATTGTTTACTAATTAAGGTAGTAATTAGAGATCGTATCCTAATTATTGAAACTTGAGGAAAGATTAGGTTGTTAGGTCGTAACAACGTCTATAACCAACTTAACTTTGAAAGAAAGATAAAATTCTTGCATCTATGATCAACATTTGAACCATTCTTGAATTTATCTCTTGGCTATATATTTTTATTTTATTGAATTCATCTTAGTTAATTTTAGTTGCTTTAATTTTATGAGTAGATCTTATATGAGACGGTCTCACGTGAGACCTTATGTAAGATGAAGTTTATATGGATCAATAAGGCGAGTCAACTTATTCAATATGGGCAATATCGGTCTCACTTAAGAACATAAAAGACTCTGTCTCACGTAAGACCTAATGTGAGATTTTGACGTAACTACAAACAAAAATCTCAAAGAGAAGGGCTGGTGTACCCCTAGGGTATAGTGTACCCCCAACCCAAACCCTAATACATTTAAATAATACAATTAATACTTTTACATATAACAAGTAATACATTAAGTAATATCTTTCACTAAAACTTATATTTCAGTTATACAAGTAAATACCTAATGAGTAAACAACTAATATCTTATGAATATAAAACTAATATATTTCAGTAAAACATATAGTTCAGTTATAGAAGTAAAAGTGAGTCTTATGTGAGATCGTATTACGGATCATGTTACATGAGACGGATCAACCCACAACCCACTTTTCACAATTCACATGTGAATTAGTGAAAATGGATTTAGTTTATGGGTAAAAAGGATCCGTCTTACAAAAACTATCCGTGAGACTGTCTTATACAAGTTTTTGTGTAGAAGTAATACCTTATGAGTAAACAACTAATATCTTATGAATATAAAACTAATATATTTCACTAAAACATATATTTCAGTTATATAAGTAATACCTTATGAGTATGCAACTAATACCAAACTAAGAATATCTTTGAGGGTATGTACATCGGGGGTATATAAGTTTTTGTCATCTAAAAAACCCCAATCATTTACTTTTAATAAGTTTACAAAAGAATAATATTTTTACCAATCTCTATGTATTCGACTTTACTCACTGCTATCTCAAATTTATATCTTTAGAGTACATTTTATTATTTGTTGGATTTGACACCCATCATAATATGATTTTCGGAATAACTTTATTATTATTTATTACTCTAAGATGAACTAAAAGAAATATATCTGGCAGACATTTTAAAATAAGTTAATTAAAAAAAAAACAAAAAAAATGCTATTTTTTTAATAATATAATACGAACTTAAAAGAACACAAAATTTAAAAAATCTTCCCAGTAATAGCAACTAATAACAATACACAATTATTTATGTGCACTAGGTGCACATATCTTAAATCTGTGTAACTGGGTCGACCCGATCAGGGTGTGTATTTCACGCGTGCCCACGCACCTTAAATCCATACCCAAACCTAACCCAAACTCTAGTTTCGCTGTTATGTTCGTCTAACCTTTTAGTTTGACGAACCAAACATTTTAGTTATGTTCGTATAACCTTTATGTTAGTTTGACCTTTTAAGGTGTATTTTAGATCTATAATATCTTTTAAACTTTTATGTTATAATAATATAACATTTTTGCATAATATTTTAACCTTTTCGTTATAATAATATAATTTTTATGTTATTCTTTAAGTACGAAAATATTATGATATTTATACATAAAAGTTATATTAATATAACATAAATGTTAAATTATTATAACATAAAGGTTTTCATCTATACTACATGAATTTTATACTGAAAAAAATTTAAGTTATTCACTTAAATGTTATAATATTTGTACATAAAAGTTATACCAATATAACATAAAAGTTATGCTATTACAACATAAATATTGTGAACATTAAAAAAAAAGACACAGATTTGGGTCGAACCCAAGCCGACTAGATCCCCGCGCGCCGAATTACATGGATCATGGTTCACACACTACTCATAACAATAACAACAATTCACGGTCACACACTCACTCTCTCTTGCTTATGCAGTAAGTTGAAAATTCATGTATATAAAAAAAAGATTAATTGCAAAAAAGGTTTTTTAAAAATTTGAAAACAAATTTGCAAAAGAAAAAAAAAGGACAATTTGGTAAATTTAAGGCTATTCAATTTTGTCAACCTACCATATGTGATAACATAAAGAATCAATACAGTCTGAGTCTACATTGGAGTCGCATTTATGCGAGGACGATTTTGACCAACCTTTCAGTTGTGTAAATTAAATATCTTTATTTTAATCCAAATTAAATAACCTTTTATCATTTTATGATTCCAAAAATAAATATTTTTATTATTATTGATGAGGATTGACTAGAAGCATATCGCAGAACCATATGGAAGATTCTCTAAATAGAATACGTATATTTAAATCGTTTGTATTTCTTTTGGATTCGCAAAATCTTGTAAAGGCAACAAAATTACTGCTATATTTTCACACCGACTTTTCACATTTAACAGTTTCGATTTTACATACATGGTAAGCTTCAAAATCTTTTCTTTTTTCTTTTACATATATTGGGTGTGTGTGTGTATATATATATATTGGCTATATATGTGTGTGTATGAATGCTGCGTTGCGGTTGATTGGGAAAAAAAGGAAAGAAAAAAGGCTCCAACGACTCCAGCATCTGACTTTTCAGACACCAACGTTGTGAAAGCCCGAATACGTTGCCTTCTCTCTCTTTCTACACAGACCCCTTTTCTTGATTTTAATGTGGCTATGAATTATTGAGGCTTACAATCATAGGTTTCAGTATAAATCACAGAGGTAAAGGAGCCCACTATTTTTTTCTTCTTGAATTGAATTCATCTCCTTTTAAAATAGACAATATGTGGATTTGTGTGAATTATGTTTGTTTTTTTAATGAGTTCTTGATTGCATGGATTCATAATGTTTGGGGTTTCAGTTGTTATTGGGTTTTATGAACAATTGGAATTTCGTTTAGTGTTCTTTCTTACCATTTATGGGCCTGCCCTTTTTGTCTTTCATTCTTGAGTTCATTTTTTTTATGTTATTGTAGTTGTGGTTTGACTCTCTTGAACTCAAATGAAAATTGATTCTTGCTTTGGTCGTCGTCTTGTTATGGTTTCTTTTGGGTTTTCAGTCACTTGAATCTTGATTTCATGTTTCTTGTTTCTTTAGTTTGTTTGATTACTTAAAAAGGTTTGTTTGAAAAATGCTTCATATATCTGCTGTTTCTTATTTTTAATTGTGGTATCTGAAGTCATTCGAATTCAAGATTTTGTGTCAGGTTTGTGAATCTTTGATTTGAACTTTTTTGTGTTATGCAATTGGAATGCATCAAAATTTCCTGGAGCTCATTTTATATGCAATTTTTTCTTAGTGTCACTTTCTTAGACTTCCAGTATATTATTACTCAATGGAAATGTATTACTTAGTGTTCTAATGCAGTCGTGCGACTTGGTCATAATATGAATTCGACTAATTGTGTTGCATAAACTAAAAGTGTATCATCAGACAGTAATTGTTGAATTTTAATTTAGTTGTCTTTTTTCTTCCCATGAAATTTATGTGGAGTGTTGTAAATGATTGTCAACTTCTTCTTTTCCTTATAATGTTATTATGAAAGTTGGTCTACGATTCATTCTGACAACTTTGGCACGTCAAAAATAATAAGACAATGTGAAGCTGAATATCTTGGACAAGGAATGTGATTCCTTTCTCATGTTACGAGAAGTATGTTTTCAGTGAACTTTTGGTGTGCTTCGATGTCTTTGTCTTGAACTTATTCCTTCAATTCATCTGTAAGTGGAAACTGCATGCTATCTTTTATTGTAACGTAATTAGATCTTTCTGCAAAACTTTTCAGCTAAAATTGGGCATCACATGACACAAGTGATGCATTTCTGTCCTTATGGTATGCGGGTTTTCTTTTTGGAGTTTCTTCGTCAATCTATTAATTTCATTTCCTTTGTTCATCAGTAAATTGTTTAAATTTCTGAACTCTGGGATGTCAGAATTTGGGTACTTGCGATAGTCAGGATGTTCTCTCAGCCCAAAGTTATTAAAAAAAATACCTAGCTGTCCGTTTAGTTCATCTTTACCTGGTTCTGTGTGTTAGATTGCATGCTTGAGCAAGATAAACTTCAATTGTCCGTTTAGGCATGCATATACTTGGTAAAGGAATTTCATAATCTTAAAGTTTTCTATTGACAATCTTTTTTATTTATTTTTTATTTTTTATGACACGACTTACATTTGAGTCAGGCTTTGCGTATATTCTGCCAATAAATATGAAACCAAACCCTGTTAGGAAGAAGTTTTATTTCCAGTAAATGATGAATATCAGGATATAGGAAAATAAATTTTTTTCTGCATGCTACATAAATCTCTGTATGTGAAAGGAATTAATTTGTTACCTGGAAAGTGTAACTCCTCGTGCTTCTTATCTACCAGCTTCATGGTATTAACTTGGACGCACACAAACAATATATATCCTGATTAAGTTGTGGTTGATTGGGCACCTCAGACCGGGGTTACACAAGGGGTATTTAACCAGGGTCAAGGGAGGAATTGAAGTGTACTTCATCTTCTTTGCTTGAGAATGTTCTGACTTGGATGCACATGCACTGAACTCGTGTATTTTGGTGGACTGTTTACTATAAGACAATGTCTTCTGGTGATACTTCTGCTAATGGACATAACAATGATGTTGGGATTCGGGGTCAGAACTTAAATTCTGCAAGCAGGTATTGGTTAGACAACTTCTAAGGAAGGGGGACAAATGATTATGCCAAACCTAATCAAGCCAAAATTTATTTGTCCATAGGTACAACTTTGAAAGAGCTTCTATACCAGAAAAGGTGAAGGGAAAAAAAAGTTTGATTCAAGACCAAGAAACCATGGTACTGGTATTTGTTTAAAAGATAGGCGTTGGTATCATTGTAAAGTTTTACATGGAAATGAATGTTTTGCAGGAACTTTACTCACGGGAGAGAGCTCAGGAGAAGGAAATTGCATATCTTAGGGAACAAATTGCTCTTGCCAGTATTAGAGTGAGACATATGTTTTAAATATTACAAATGCATAGATCCTATTTTGTTCACAAGGTTTATACTGTTGTGTATGTTTGCAGGAATCCCAAGTGTTGAATGAGAAATATTCACTTGAAAGGAAGTTTTCCGAGTTACGGATGGTTTGTATCTTTCTGTCCTCTCAAATTTCTTCATTTATTATTGCAGAACTTTGCCTTTTTTTTTCAATTATTGTAGCATAGCCTAATATATTAAATAAGTTATTTTGGCTGTATAGGCTCTAGATGAAAAGCAAAATGAAGTTATAACTTCCGCATCAAACGAGTTGGCACAAAGGAAAGGTGATCTTGAAGTAAATTTGAACCTGCTTAATGAATTAAAGGTAAATTCCCTTTTGGGTCCCACTTTTCTCTACTAATGCTAAGTAGCTATGGATCCTGTCTGATTTAAATAGAATTCTCACCAATGTGGCTTCTCATACAACTGAAAGTTATCCTGTTTTGTAGAAATTTGTTGTGTCTTTGGAAAATGAACAAATTCCCTAAACATTTACCTTAAATAAAATCTAATAGATTAATAATAGCTCAGGCTCCACAAAACATATGGATGTTCAATATCTTTATTCACGTGCATCTGTTTTTCTTTGGTCTTCTGTTTTTGAACTCAAGATAATCCATGATCGTACAATGAACGTATGTATTTCTTTCTGTTTGTTTATGTGGCTCCTTGAGCAAAATTGAATTAAAATGTTCTCAGTTTTAATGAAAAATATGGTAATGCTGAACTATCCTTATTTCATTAGTGACTTCTCGTTTAACCTGTCCACGTATCCCCACTTTCCCTAATTACCTAGATTTTTCATATATGCATTCACATGGTACCCAGGTTGCAGAGGACGAGAGACATATCTTCACGTCATCTATGCTAATGATATTGGCTGAATTTGGCGCTTTGCCTCATGTGACCAATGCCTCTGCCCTAACCAACAGCATCAAGGTGTGAAATTTATGACATTAGTGATATGTAGCTCTATAATATCTTTTCATATGGTGTGTTCTTATACTATCTAGTTACAGTATATCACCATTCACCACCTCAGATCTTCTACATTAATCTTATGATGCTTTCCAGTCCATGAGGTTGCTATTCAGCTGCTTTTTGTCTTTTTAGAGAGCTGCATACCTCATTCTTGTTACCGCATCTCTGTGAAGTTCTAGTGTCTTGTTATTTTTACTTATGTTTAGTCTTCCGTTCACCTTTAATCACTCAAATTAACTATGAGTTTGGAATTCAGTTTTAGCTATCTTCATTGCTTCTCCATGTGCTGATGTTGTTGAGACGAACGTTTAAAATTTTACATGTGAAGTATTTATTCATGGCTACCTTCTAGAGTAGGCAAATCCTCTGATATTTAATTCAAGGAGTGCAAAAAACAGCGCCAGTCGCATAATGTGTACACAGACATGGTAGAAACAATATGTACAATCTTTGTTACTCTTTATGTTATCAATGATGATAGAATTCCCTACGTATGCCAGAAAGCAGAATAAGTCTGTCCTTTTTTTTTTTCTTGTTTTTTTTTTTCAGTGCTCTGGTTTTAGTGGGTGTGATAAATATAGCTCTGCTATATTTGCTCAATGAGGGTACATGAACGAGAACTTGCTTACATCCTGTCCGAGATTTTAATGAAATTTTGGAGGTATCGAAGGATGAAAATAGCTAAGATAAAATTATTTTAATCTAATTTGAAAATTAAGTGGACAAATCTAGAACGGTATGTTTGTTATGATATTCACTGGTGTGGATTTGGAATATCAACATCCATATCCTGATTGTCTCAGAACTTGAAATGGTGGATTTTAAATCCTACTACAATCCAATCCTACCCCTACCGCTACCCCTAGAATCATCCAAACTGTTTCATACTATCTGGGAGAAAATTTTAGACCTATTACCCCCTTTTGTTTTTCTTTTGTCCGTTCAAGAAATTTGAAGTACAAGAAAAAGTTAGACCTTCTTCCACTTTCTGTTTCTCCTTTCATCATTTATCTTCTCAATCCAATTGATTTAATGTATTTCTTGTACTTTTTGTTCCTCAAAGTTTGGCATACTAGTAATTTGTTTGATTGCCTGTCAAGAAGGTAAATTTTCTTAATAAGAATATATCTACAGATTGGCTTTGTGATCAAATGACTATACAATCACTAAACCCTTTATTTTGTAACTTAAAAAAAAAATCAATTTTACATGAGTATAGATGCAAGACATAATTTGTCTTCGTGTAAATCATTCTTTTTCAGCCACCCCCAAACCCCAAATTTCTGGACTAAAAGTGAGAGTTTGATGTCACTGTATCTTATTTACTTGAATTTCCAACTGATAAAAGGTGTGAGCTAAATTTCAAATTTGGATATACCATACTTGTCAACAAGTTTTAATAGATTATTCTACTTTCAAAGACCTCTGACCTTCAGCAAAGATGTGCTGACATAAATTAAATAGTATTTTCTTGAATGTGGTATTCTGTGCACTGATAGGAGAAAATGGTCATTATTAGTGTAATACTATTACTGTACACTGCTTCTTTTTTGGTCAATAAGCAGACAATAATGCTCTTCCACCCCTGTTATTGTCTACAAATTTACTGATTTCATTTCTTTTAAACTTCAACCTGTTCAGTGGTAAAGAAGTTCTTCAATGAAGCCCATGCTCAACTTTTTGCTATAACATTTATACTCTTCCAATATGCAGCACTTACATGATCAACTGCAGTTGAAGATAAGAACTTCACATGTAAGTATCATCTTTTGATTGTTCCTCTCATTCTATTACTTCGGTTATATGAATAATATCAAGATCTTAGCTCCTAGGCAGTAATTTTTTTTTTTCTTTTTTATCCTTCTTTGCCTTCTTGTCATTTACTGAAAAGTTTTGAATATGTTGTTGTGTATCTATTGTATGGGATAACATATTATTTGGGTGTTTTTGCTGCTTTCTCTGCTTATTCAGTGTTTATCTGGACAAAAGTACCTTCTAACAGGAACTGAGGGAGGAGAAAGAAAAAGTTGTCCGCTTTAGACTAAATAATATTATGTGTTTTAGATGACTTATCTATTGATATGTCAGCTAATGCAAAGAGATTATGTGCACTTTATTTTCTGCACCCTTTTCTCAAAATATGGATACTTTTCCTGATGATATGTTGTGTAGTTCAAATTAAACGATAAGAATCATTTAGAATATGGATTTCTTTTGGTTTTTGTAGGGTCTTATTTCATAGGTCTATACTTTTGGATGCTTGAAGTTAACTGTAGTTTATTGATGTAAGTAACGGATATACTTCACCTGTTCATTGTGGGTAAAATATTGTATGGATTGCGCCGTGGAAAAGCAACTGGAAATAGTTCTAAAGAATCCCTGTTCTTTTTATATTTCCTTTTTATAATTATTAGCTTCCTGTTATCAAGCTGTGAAAATTGCATTTGAGCATCACATTTTCAACAAAGCTAATAAGGAACCACTTAATGCAGGCCAGACTTTCAGATTTGAATTCCATGATTGGAAATCATCCCAGAAATGGTTACATTGACAAAGATATTCCAAGTTTAAGTCGTGGGAATAGCCAATATCCTAGCAGTTCTATGGTAATTACTGCAACTTTATTCTCTGGCATTTATACCTTTGTTCTAGCTAGATATTATTGTCTTTGCTTCATTTATCTAGTGTGCTGATAAGTTGGCTTACTTATCATTTGTGGATGTAATGTCATGTTTTTTCAAAGTCCACTTAGCACTTATCAGACCACTAGTCATAGCGTATTATTCTATATGTAGAAATAGAAATTCCTACACTTTACGACTTTCCTTCTGTAGGGTGCCCAAGGATTTTCACAGTATGGCCATTATATTGATGGGAAAGATATGGAAGCAGCTGACGTAAGATACGTGCAAGACAATGATCCTAAACAAGTCAATAGTTTGATGCAAAGTGTTGAGTTGCGCCAGCGGCCGGATACTGAGACCCTTCAAAGGACATTTCCCAACGTTGATAGGTTGGAATAATTTTTTTGGAGTTCTTATGATTTTTTTATTTCAATTTTATCAAATATTTTATGCATCGACACCATTATACTACAATAACTTGACTAGGGTGGTATCATCTGAAGATATTTTTTACACGTCTAATAGTTCACGTATTGAGCTCTTTAGGTGCTGGAGTTTTGTAAAGCCTCATCGGCAGACTTCCTTCTGAGTAAACTCTGCAAGGGCAGCGCATAAATTAGACAGTGAAGAATTTTCTATTATCTAATGGTTTTAATAATTCTGGGAAATTTATGGGTGAGTTATAATTCATGACCTAGGTAAGAAAGCAGAATTTGTAAGTTGTATTGATGTATTGAATTGTTTTTGGCCAAAACAGGCACCGCATATTCTGTTGTGGAAGTGTGCATAACGGTGGATTGTTTCTTTTCTAATGAATAGTTTTGCTTAAACATTGCCACAATGTGCATTGTCGAACAGACATCTGTAAAATGTGTATGTGTATGTGTGTGTATGAATAAGAATTGAAGGCATTTCTTGAGTAAAAAAAGACGGTACAAAGGGATGAGTAGCAAATCACAGCAAATGCGTGAAGAAAACATTTCAGCTGTTCTAGTATATGATATTTAATTTACAAGAATAACTGAAATGTCTGTTTTGCGGTCTAATTCACAAATTTGCTATGGTTGCAAAATTTAGAAGATAAAAAATTTCTACAAAATCAATGTTTCCACCAACATTTATTTCATTAAGAACATTGTTCTATGTGACTCGACTAAATCGAAGACATTAGATTAATTGAGTAACATTTGCCTTCTCTACAAAGCTTTCTCTAGTTTCCCATCTCTGTGTGCATTACAGATAAGCCCATTCATTCATGAATAATTTTAGTCTTGGAATAAAATAATACTGTGTTTTTTGCCTTTTATCCAAACTCCTTATGTTTCATTTGTCTGTTTACCAGGCACATGTATTTTACTTACTTGAATGTGTGATAGCTTTTTCACTCTAAGATAGATATTCTTGAATTATATGTTGTTTTTAGTGGAAGTTCTTAATATGTTCAGTGTTGTTGTTTTCGTTAGAACTTGTTGATCTATTAGCTCAAGTTTTTTTATTTTTTTATTATTATTTTTTAAATACTGCTTGTATGCTGGATACCTGATACTTTTAAACTTCAGGCACATGTATTTAAATTTTTCTTTCTTAGGCTATGTTGATTGACTTTAAGTGGGTCGGGGGAAATCCAGATATTCTAGATCTTGGGTTGGAAAATCCTGAAGTATAGAAGATGTATGTTTGTCTTGAGATTGTGTGGGGTAGTACTTGTGTAGAGATTTCACATCAATGTTGGTAACGTATGTATTGAATATTAATATATTGAAAAGGATGTGTTATTTATGTGTGAAGGTAATGGGAAGTGGAAAAATGTGTTAGGTTATAGAATAGGTTATAGTATAATATTAGGGATGGATATTAAAATCTGGCTGGGTAAATCCCGAAAAAGAAAATAGTTTAGATTGCAATATCCTAAATTCTTCCTGTGTCCAAACAAGCATGACCTTATAGACTTTGAAGTTGATGCACTTACTCTCAATTGAACTTGTATTTCCCTACCTGTTTATATTTTAACATTTATTAAGATGAAAATTTCGGTTTATTAATCGTGTTGCAATAATTGGTAATGGCGTTGACAACTACATCCAACATTCCACCTTGTCTGAGAATATAATTACATTTGACTGCGTCCTTGACGTAGATTGATTACATTAGATTTCAAAAATACTTTTAAATTTAATGTTCTTTCCAAGCAAGCCTTTTCGCTATTAATGTTCTTTAACTGTCCACAGAATTTCTACTTTTTATTTCCTAACTTTTAATATTAGAAGCTAAAATATTTCTTCAGCACCTCAATGTCAGATTCACGGTATCTTTGTACTTATGATACAGGCCAAACATAAATCACAGAGATGGTGCAAGCCATATGCTGGATATTATGAATGAAAGAAATGGGTTTGTGTCGGTATCTGAGCAAAGAACCACTGATCAATTTTCCCATCCTCCGATGATGCCAGAAGATAGAGTTGGTTCTTTTGGTTCAGAAGGTAATATGCCTAATATCTTGTGATGGAGTAGCATATCTTCTAGTGTGTCCATATAACAAAAGCTCTACCGCAGAAGATGGTCCTGGAATAGACGGCTTTCAAATTATTGGGGATGCTAAACCAGGATGCAAACTCTTAGGCTGTGGATATCCTGTACGAGGAACATCTTTGTGCATGTTTCAAGTATGAGCAAAGATATCTTCAAATCAATGGTTTATATTTCTAGGTATCACTTGTACTGATAAAATGTGTGTTTTCTTTGCCATCTCCCTCTGAATAAAAGTGGGTTCGTCATTATCCGGATGGCACACGACAGTATATTGAAGGTAAGTGAATAAATGAGTTTCTGCTTTGAGCCATGGATCTTCATGGGAAGTAACTGCACTTTTTCTTTTGGTGTCGTGTTGTCCTTTTAAGTATTGTAAGGAGTATTTTATTTTTATTACAGGAGCTACCAATCCAGATTACGTAGTGACAGCTGATGATGTTGATGAACTTATTGCTGTTGAGTGTATACCAATGGATGAACAAGGAAGACAGGTAATGTAGTTTATTATTTTTATTTTGACCTATTAAGCACTATTTTCAAACCTATAAAGAATGATGATAACATGAGAAAAAGATCAAGAGGCTTTATATCAGTAGGTATCTTTTTGCTAGATAATTATTTCATTATTTTACCCATTGACTGACACTATTAAGTGATGATAATATCATGTTATTAATGTGCATGCTAAATTTCATCATTTTCAGGGCAATCTTGTCAGAATTTTTGCCAATGATAACAACAAGATTACCTGTGGTGAGTACAACTGCATTAAATTATGATTTTCACTTTTAACATTTGAAAATTTAAAGAATCAAAATCTATGGCAATAATTCATGTCCGCGTACTTTAGATTTCTGTGTAAACAGTTCCATATACTTTGGTGGGAAACTTGCAAGTTCTTAATTGTACTTGACGGTCCTGTGTTGGATCTTGTGATTATTGTATCTGGATTTAGTGCAAATTGATCTTCGCACCATACTGCTTCGTTAAGCGGTCTTACATGCTAGTGAAACTTCAATGATTCGTGCAATGTGAAACAGTATAACAGATAACCCCTTCTCTTGTAATACGAAGGTGGCCCAAAGGAGAATTATATAAAGATAAAGATGCATGATAACTAGAATAATGACATCTATCTCACTGAAACTACAAATGTTTGAATCCCCATGAGGTTGATTAGTCAAAATTTCAAAGTTTTCAGAGTCTGTTGTCACATTTGATTAGACTAGGTAACCACATCTCATATTCCCATTATCCTACCGACATTGTAGATTTCGTATTAATGAGCCTTCATCTGTATATTATATTTTTGGACTATTTCCATACACGTAAAGTGTATTTGAGTGAATCATGTTCACCTGTTAATTGGGAAGAGGATGTGGTCTCCTTTGTGGTACAATGTATAAGGTTCATTTTAAGATATAAAGTTATTCAATTTCATACAAGTCAACTTCATGTGAGGGAAACTTGTTTGCAAGCTAGATGAGAAAGATCTGGTCTTGTTTGTGGTCCAAATTATGGGGTTCTCTTTGAATGTATTTTTGTAGCAGTTTATAAATGCATGCTAAACTATATTTCAAATATGTTTAACTGCAATAAATTCTTTTTATAAGCTCAAAAATATACAACAAAGCCATGTTTCTTTTAAATTACAATTTTAGCAATTGATTTTGGGGCTATACTTGTGTCTTTCTGATGAGTGGGATGATAAATGCAGATCCAGATATGCAGGAGGAGATTGATGCCTATATATCTAAAGGCATGGCAACATTTAGTCTCCTGATTATTGTACGTAGTGAGACTTCTATTACTATTAGAATCTTGCATGTTGCACTATATCAAAAGCTAGTTCAAACATGTTTTCATATGCTTCCTAACTTTCGTGCTTCATAAACTCAGGCAAGCGTTATGGTAAAAAAAATTGGTTGTTTGTTACCTTTTAATGCTAAAGTCTCCTGAACTAATATGCCAGTAAGAAAGAATTTGAAAACAACTTAAGAGATTTTTGTGTATCTAATTACTCTGATATAGCATCATGTTTCCAGAAAAGTGCATACGTAACATCTGCAGATAATTTTCATATATCAAACCTAGATAACATGCTGAAATATTTTCAATATAAACCTCCTGAAATGTGCTGTAATATTTTATATGCATGGAAAAAATTCCATACATCTGATTACAATTATTTGTTCATGCATGGTCTAGATACTAGTTGTGTTCAGAGTTTGTGGCAATGCTCTTCTTATCAGCAATTTTATTGAACATTTGACAGTTAGATTCCTCTGAGAACTGGGAGCCGGCAACGCTATTCCTGAGGCGATCAGGCTTTCAGATCAAGGATGGAAGGAAACAGGATACTGTTATTTCAGAGAAGTATTCGAAAGACTTGTCGGTATACTATTACTGTCTATCTCTGTCCGAAATAAAACCTTTGAAGTTCAATTACAATGGTATAATTGTTGGCTATTGAGTATGGATTAGAGATCCAAGTGTTACCAAAGAAATTATTTGTTCATATAAGACCATTAATTGCTATTTTCTGCATTTGCTTCAAATACCTTTTCCCCTTATTCTTGTTTTTTCGATCAAGATCATTCAAAAGGATAACATTGAAAACCATATTAGATCAAAAACCATCATGAGTCACTCTTATAAATGTTAGGTGAACAGGCCAATTCCCTGACATGGCCATCTATGTGCACGTTACTGGATTTTAAAATCACACTGTGAAATGTAGGATACCCTGCTTTCTTTTGACATGATTGATTTCACTTACTCTTTCAGATCAAAATACCAAGTGGGCTTTCAGCACAGTTTGTCCTGACATGTTCGAATGGCTCTTCATTTCCGTTTAGCACAAGTAATGACATACGGTAATGGCCTGCTTTCACTTCTTATATCTGCATCTTCTTATCATTATTCTCTCATTTCGTTTGGCACCATGTGTTCCACTGTTAGGCTCCAGGACAAGATGAACGAAGATTTTCTTCTAGAAACTCTTTTAATAAAGCATCTAGGACATAGCATGTATGCACAACAAAATGCGTGCATTTTCTTTTTCTTGAACATCTTTTTCTAACTATATGGAAAAGCATCTGTGTTGAAACCTGTTCGTATGGATTCAAGGAACATATCCCTCGAAATGAAATTCTGCTTAGTATTCTACGACTTGACTAACAAGATGCTTTCTTGTTTCCCATGTAGAATGCGAGATACAGTTGTGCTGACAATGAGAATCTTCCAGAACAAGGTACTCGTTCTCGCATATATCTAGTACTTAATCTACTTTCAGATTAACTTCAACAGGTTTTGTCACATGTTTCCCTTTTTTCTTATTACTGCTGCCATTAAGAATCAATTATGCTCGATATAACCAAATCTGGTTGTTCTCTAAGTTGTGGGAGTCAATTTGTTTGTCAATGAGATTTCAAAACCAGTGACAGATTCCGCATTTTGAATAGTTTTAGCTTTTCTAAAGTCAAGAAAAAGAGAAACTCCTTAATTTGATACATAAAACATTTAGCTTTTCTTGACATTCATATTTATCAGAGCCAATGTGCATGCCACTTACTCTAGTAGAGTATTTAAACTCGTTTCTTTTGCCATTTTCTCTCTGTGACGGGTTCCTATGATATCTGTGTGGCAATGAATAACATGTGTTACCATTTACTAGGATATAGATAGTTAAACTGGTTTTGTACCTTTTTGAAAATTCAGAGCAAGCCCGTTTAATTCGTTTCCATTAAAAACAGGCTCTCGATGAAAAGAGAAAGAGTAAAGCGTGATCCATTGTGTTTCTTGTATAGCCATTCTTGATTCTTTCTTGGAATAGGAATACCTGCAGTTTTGCAATATAGTTGAGAGAGAATAAGTAGTTAAATGTATTCCCCCTTTTCCTTTCTATTGTATTGTAACAGTGTAACTAACTGTATAGTCCATTATTTCTGATTGATCTCATCTCGTGATCTGTTTGTGGGTTAAGTTCAGAATTTCAAAGTGAATTTGTATATTTTTGAATGCCAATATGGATGCTCATTTTTAACCTTGTACCTAAACTACACAAACATGATGTATATTTCCATGTTTTATTCAAACCCATAAATTTCTTGTAGGTGGGATAGATGTGTTGTGGAAACGTCGAAAGTGGTTTTTAGATTGTGTTTGGATCGAAAGATATGGAATGATAGGTTTTCAAACTAATAATGGCGAATTTATTGAAGGTTGCATTTGGATTGATGGATTTGACCTTATGAATTTCCAATTCTTATTAATGAACTTCATTGTATTATTTGATATGTTGCCTTTGAGACGGATTTGAAATTAATTTTAATATTTTTTTGTTGAT
Source organism: Scutellaria minor (assembly GCA_954870855.1). NCBI lineage: Eukaryota > Viridiplantae > Streptophyta > Magnoliopsida > Lamiales > Lamiaceae > Scutellaria > Scutellaria minor. The sequence goes on from OX940728.1 coordinate 22,449,011, forward strand.
GGAATTGATATCCTTTCCTTTTGGAGCCATACAATCCTTCAATTCATCTTTCAAGTCACGTTCATTCTCTCAATTCAAATACAATTTCCAAATTAAATGCAACCTCAATATATGTTAAGATAACATTTTTGTGAGGCAATCATACGTAGTTATGTAAAATGAATTATTTCATAACTAATTTGTAAAAATAAATTTAAATTGTAGCTAGTGGAATTTCCTCCTTGATGTTATATAATTTTGTGTTTGGAAAGAAACCGATGACACTCTGGATTCTCTATATATGCATCTGGTAGGCCACATAAGAATCATAAGAAAATATTATATTTAAGAAAAATATATTATAAAAAGTATACACATCAATCGAGATAATATTAAATATATTGCGGTAATTGTGGTCTGATTTGAAAAATGTAGTACTGGATATTTCAAATGATCAGTTGAACTTTACCAATATGGTAAAATTCTAAGTTGTTTTAGTGGAGAGTTGAAGTACATCATTACATTAACTTAATCAGATACTAATTAGGCATTTACCTAAGGATAAGTCAACAATAATTATAATAACCTGGCTGCCTAGATTTCCCAAATTCCAACTTGTTAATCATCAGTATTGTAGGTTTCCTTATTGTCTATTCCTATCTAATTTTCCCAGAATATTATTAATTGCTAAAAGCAGAACAAAAAATATAAAAACGAGATAAATTATTGATACAATAACCCTTTTATACCATAAAATCATATAAAATTAAATTTTCAACCATAACATATAATTTTGTTACCTTTTATAGAATAACAGCTGCACTCACATATGTACAGTGTACAGTGTAAGGTTGTTGACTGATGTGATGAGATGATATTTATGTCTTATCAACAAGAGTAAAATTGTCATTTTTTATATTTGTGATAAAAAAATATTATATATATATATTTAAATATACAGTGATTTTCTTTCTCTACCCTTAAGAAGGTACAGCAAATTATTTACATATTTGCAACTGATATTTTATTATTTTTCTCAACTAAACGGACCAATTATTTAAACCCCAGACCCCTTTGTAAAAAGAAGTGTCATTGAGATTCCATTTGCTTCTGACTGTTCTTAGCTTCAAGAAATTGCCATTATCTTGGTCCTATCACTTTCTATGGTGGGACATTTTCCCCCTTTTCATGGGTTGTTCAAGTGACACACTCCACCTAATTTCATTTTTTTATTTCAAATAATATATCTTTTTTTTTTTTTTTGTATCACAATAATACAATTATTATAATTCACATGCATATGCATATTTACTGATAATAGGCAAATTTTTGTTAAATGTTTTCCTGTATAATGTTAATACTTAAAAAAAAGTATTTATCTTCATAAGCTCAACAAACATACTCTATTTGGTCGACAAACATCATTAATAGTGAGTGAGAGCTTTATAGTTGGGTATATTGCTTCCAAATATGTTGCTTTCAGTTACTGCTACATCTCAATCATAAGGACTCATACAAATATTCTAGTCCACATAAAGCAAGGCCTTTAAGTAAAGCCAATATAAAGAAATAAAAGTAGATGAGGCCTATTCTCTACCTTAGATGCTATTACATTTTGAATTCTTTTGTCCCAACAATTCACTCCCATTCGGCTGTTTACCACTCGAACACGTCCCTCGATCTACATCTCAATCGACTGAGGGTCTAATCAAAAGAATTCACTCTCATTCAAGGTGGCAAAAGTATAAGATGAAACTTATAGAAAAACATAGATTCTTGATATTATGTTATAAAAATATAAAGGAATTTCTTTGAGAGAAAATATCAACTTCAACTTTTATACCCCTCTTTAACTTTAGTTTCCTTCCCTTGAAAGCTCTCTCTCTCTCTCTCTCTCTCTCACCTCCAAATTTCCAAGAATTTTGAGTATGCAAAGATTGCTGCAAATCTAAGCAAGGCTTAGCAATCAGCAATGAGCTCAGTTGGGAATCCAAACCCTTTTGCCCCATATGAGAACTACAGAGATTGTTCACAAGGGATTTGCAGCATTTACTGCCCACAATTCTGCTACTTGATCTTCCCACCCCCACCCCCCTCCTCCGATGATTCCGGGGCCCCGTTTTCGCCCCTGATAATCGCCATCATCGGAGTTCTCGCCAGTGCTTTTCTTCTGATCAGTTACTACACAGTCGTCACCAGATACTGCAAGAGAAGAACTGGTGAAGGTATTGGTTCAAACTCTTCAGAGAATCGAGACGAGTCGTCTCAGGACCAGTGGCAGGTGGCCCAGACAGGCCTCGACGAGGCCATCATCAAGACAATCACTGTCTGCAAGTACAAGAAAGGTGACCACCTGATTGAAGGCACAGATTGTGCTGTCTGTTTGAGTGAGTTTCAAGAAAATGAGTCCCTTAGGCTTCTTCCCAAGTGCAGCCATGCTTTCCACATCCCTTGCATTGACACGTGGCTCAGATCTCAGTCCAACTGCCCCCTGTGTAGAGCCAACGTTGTTGCCTTAGCCCAGGAATCATCTGTTGTTAGCAGTTACGAGATTCAAGGGCCTGATGACTTGGTCTTGGTGGTGGATGATCAAGAAAGTGGTTGCCATCAACACATGGTTGTGATTGATGATGATGGTGGTGATGAAGATGGGGTTAGTGATCAGTGTAGAAGATCAGTTTCCTTGGGGGCATTTTCGTCCCAGCTTTTGATCTCTGATATTCTGAAATTTGAAGAGATTGATGAGTATACACATCAGGGAAGAAGGGGCATTGGTTGTTCAAAAAGTCCTCTTGCAATGAAGAGGTCTGTTTCTAGTGATGGATTCATGTTCAAAGTTAATGATAAAGGCAAGAATTCTATGGTTTCTTGAAGTTAGTGTCTTGATCTTCCATCTCCATCTTGCCACGTGGAACTGAGTTTCTGCAATATGGTGACTAATGCCAAATTTTACTTTTTATCAAATTTATAGCAGAGTAGCAATGGGAGATTTAGTACTCAAATCTTCACTTTCTCATGTTCTGATGGTATAATGGGATTCATCAGAACATTTACTTCTTGATTATTTGAATGGACAAGAATACAGAAATATTCAACATTATATCGTAATCTGAGTACTGTTATTTATATGTTTTGATCGACAGAGCAATGTATTTAAATTGTTATATTTGTGTGAAGTTTTTTAATGCATAGATAATGATTTAGTGTGCTCTCATTTATTCCTGAAAATGCTTCCCAGTTCTTAGATTTTGTTGTGGTTGATTTGGTTCCATATAGTGATCATATAGTCAAGATTCATCTAAATGTGATTGATTTGGTTCCATCTTTCTGAGATTATGCTGCATTTAACATAGAAAGAGCTAAAAACAATATGCAAGAATTGATGTTTGTTGATGCCTTGGAGTTGGTTAGAGTCCAAATCAGCTGTCAAAATTGTGTTAGACAGATGATTCTGTTGACATTGTACAAGGATGTATTAACTCTTCCAGTTATAGTTTTTTAATCTTCAATACACAAATTTGATAATAGTTTTCAAATCCCTGAAAGCTCTCCATAGTTTTGGGGATGAATTCTTCATCCTCAACGAGACAGTTCTTCGTTCAACAGACATCTTCCAAGAAATTGTTAGCAACTTCTTAGGGGAAGTCTGAACAAAACGACATATGAATGATAATATTGGACAAATCAAAAGGTATAATAACGCAGAAAGAAACTTAGTTGCCACTAAATAAGAGGCCTAGTTTGAACAGATGAATTCTAAAACAGTTTCTTGTTCTTCATGATATACACAGAAGAAAGGTTGATCAGTTACAGGTTGATGAGAGTAGCATTATATTCACAAGATTAAGAGAATACTGAAATTCGTCAAGGAGAAGATGTATCGTTGTCTTCTCCAATGATGTTAGTATAGAAGCGATGAATCAAGAATTGGTTCAAGAAAGCATCTAGAGAAACTGCACAAGCTAAACATGTCCTAATGCATCCTAACTTGGGAAAAGCTGTACATTTTTACTATGTTACAGATTCATTAGTCGCGATTTAATACATATTACATTAATTTTCTACCCTTAGTTTTAAATATCATGAAATTCTATTCCAGAGGTTCACACAGTTTTGAAGCAGAATGATACAAGGAAACAAGATTATGTACATAAAAATATCAGAACCAAGAAGGAAATGGCTTATGGCATGAAGTCAATAGCACCCATTTTTTATGCCTTCAAATTATTAAGAATATAAATATACAATCTATTATATATTAAATTAAGAATCACATGCCTTTGAATAATAGGTCCAAAAGGAACAAGCTTGCAATTTGAGTTGTTTATCTCTTCTTTTCAACCATTCCAATCTCTTCTTCTTCTTCTTCTTCTTCTTCTTCTTCTTCTTCTTCTTCTTCTTCTTCTTCTTCTTCTTCTTTATCATCTATACTATACTCGAAAACCATCAAACAAGCCCAGAAAAAATGTCTGAGAACACTTCAGAATACCCCATCAAAACAATAGTAGTCTTAGTCCAAGAAAACAGATCATTTGATCACATGCTAGGATGGATGAAGTCCATCAACCCTGAAATAGATGGTATAACGGGGAAAGAATCCAACTCTTTATCGACCTCCAATCTCGGCTCAAACAGGATCCAATTCGGCTACCAATCAGGCAATGTCGAGCCTGATCCTGGCCACTCTTTTGAAGCAACATACGAGCAAATCTTCGGTGTTCCATGGAGCAAAGACACATCTTCTTCGAACAACCTTAATCCAACAATGGAAGGCTTCGCTCAGCAAGCAGAGTCCATTCAGACAGGAATGGCTGATGTGGTGATGAATGGCTTTAGGCCAGACCAGTTGCCGGTTTACAAAGAGCTAATATCCGAGTTTGCTGTTTGTGATAGATGGTTTTCGTCAGTTCCAACATTGACACAACCAAACAGGCTTTTCATACACTCTGCAACATCCTATGGCGCAACTGCCAACGACACTAAAATGCTCGTAAAAGGGTATCCACAGAAGACAATCTTCGAGTCAGTTGAGGAAGGTGGTTCCTCTTTCGGGATTTATTACCAGTATCCTCCTTCCACTCTTTTTTACAGGTAATAATATTATCATTATACACACCACATATAGTTTTTTACTTCTATTATATATCAGAAATATCATAAACTCATCGTGAGCATATTACATATATGAATGTGTTCTACTTTTAATGTGTCAATTCTTGCATTATTTGCAACTAAAGATGAATCATCTAATGAGATTTCTTGCATATGAAATATCATAATGTTAATCTTGCCTGGTCTGTTTAATTAATGGGGTATGAGAACATTTGTCTTTGATCACATGTGGCCAATCTTTTTGTGCCATTACAAGAAATCAGATTTAAAATTGTCATTTTCATCATTATCAATACAATAGCACCAATAATGATGCATCAAACACCTTTAATTTTATTTAATAATTAGGTGGAGGATTAGTTAAATCTTACAGCACAGCATAAGCCCACCACTTGCTTTTTCAGCATAAACTTTTTTGTAATATTCAAAGCCATCAATCATGACTATTCGATGTCTATTACTTTTCTTTTGTTTTTTAGCAGTCTATGGCATATCTATCAAGACTTTTAAAACATGTAAATTAAGTAATTCAATAATTCATTTTGACAAATCACTGTCACAATTCCAACATGAGGGTCAATGCAAATTTACTAGCAATAATTAACTCGTAACATAATTGAATGACAGAAATCTGAGAAAATTGAAGTACATAGACAATTTCCACCAGTTTGATCTGTCCTTCAAGAGGCATTGCAAGGAGGGAAAGCTACCAAACTATGTCGTAATCGAACAAAGATATTTTGAGACAAAACTCATCCCAGGAAACGACGATCACCCTCCTCATGATGTCTCAGAAGGGCAGAAATTCGTTAAGGAAGTCTACGAAGCACTAAGGTCTAGTCCACAGTGGAACGAAATCTTATTCGTGGTTATATACGACGAGCATGGTGGATTCTACGATCACGTGCCAACACCTGTTACTGGTGTTCCTAGTCCAGATGACATTGTTGGTCCTGAGCCTACTAACTTCAAATTTGATCGCCTCGGTGTAAGAGTTCCCGCCATCTTGATATCCCCCTGGATTGAACCTGGAACTGGTGACTAATTTAATCCTGATTTTTGTCACACATTTAGTACATTGTCACATGATTGGTAACACTGTTTGATAAAAATAATGCAGTGCTACATGGACCATCTGGACCATACCCTACATCAGAATACGAGCATTCTTCGATTCCAGCAACTGTTAAGAAGATTTTCAATCTGAAAAACTTCTTAACAAAACGGGACGCCTGGGCAGGCACTTTCGAGTGTGTCTTAAACAGGACAGGCCCAAGAACAGATTGCCCTGGTAAGAAAAATTTAATCTTTATCGTTTAAACATATTGGGTTTAGTTTTTATATATATGAATCTTGAATGCAGAAACATTGTCTGAGCCTGTGAAAATGAGGGAGAGAGAGGCAAATGAAGATGCAAAGCTGACAGAGTTTCAAGAAGAGTTGGTGCAGATGTGTGCAGTGTTGAAAGGTGAGGGTACAGGGGATAATTTCCCTCACAAGATAGTGAAAGACATGAAAGTAGTTGAGGCAGTTGGTTATATGGAAGTTGCCTTTGACAAGTTTAAGGATGATTGTGACAATGCAAGGAAAAATGGAGCTGATGAATCGTATATTGTCTGCAATCTTGAAACTCAGCCTCAAAAGCGCGTTTCTAAATCCTTTGCAAAAACACTATTCTCGTGCTGGACTTGTGGCGGTGATTAGTTTCTTCCGTACAAATGCTTATCCATGGATGGAAAAAATATTGTGCTTTTTTGTGTCTTCTTTCATGCAAGAATAATATTATGTGTGATATAAACTTGATTTGATATAAACTTTATTTGGTGCCTACACTGACTCCTAGTGAGACGTTTGATAAAAGAAATCCTCAAAACAATATAATTTTGACAGCAATTTTTAAGTACACAATTTAAGATGCGTCTAGAGATAATACGTACCACATTCCCACGCATACTTTACTCATCCTAAATTGGGGCTCATTCTGTTTCCCACCAATTTGAGTGTGGTTCCCATAAAGTCATACCTTTATGATGAAATCTCATAATCAAAATATAAGTTTCTTGATTGGACACCATCTTACTATTACTACATAATAGGTGTAGTTCATAATCATAAACAAAAAGCTTAGCAATTAACTATAATGAGTTTTAAGAATTTGGGATTTTTCCCCCAAAAATCACGAACTTTTTTAAAATTGCAATTTTAACATGATTTTCAATGTCCACAGTGCATCCATAATCAGCGGGCAGATTTCAGACATTCTTTAACTATATGAATTCGTGTTATTACATGTACTAGCATCAATCTGGTGTTTTCTTCATAATTTCTAAAAGTTTGGAGATTTTCGAAATGTCCAAATCTAACTGTTAATTATGGATGCACAAAACATTGAAAGTCATGTTCAATTTTCTAATAACCAGGAGTCATGCAAACAATGCAATTTTTTGTAAAGTTCTTGATTTTTGCCACAGTTATCCTTAAAAATTTCAACATATGTAATTAATTTTTTTGTATAATTAACTTCGTCCAATTAATATCAAAACTCTCCCTATATTCAGGTTTTGAGTTAAATGCAAAAAAACAACCTAAACTATTAGTTTTTTTCATTTTCCAACCTAAACGTTTTTTTTATTAGATTGCAACCTGAATTATTAAAATTTAATAAAATTGTAATTTTTGAATTATTTTCCAGCAAAAATGTGAACATGTGACCGGTACACTAACTTTAGATGAAGGTCACCTAAAATTACAAAATTACAAGAATATCCTTATGATTTCAATGTGCAAGTCACGTGTTCATGTTTTTGTCACAAAATGGGTTAGAAATTGAAATTTGATAAATTTTAATAATTCATGTTGTAATTTGATTTAAAAAAAAAAGGTTTAAATAAAAAAATAAAAAACCAATAATATAGGTTAATTTTTTGCATTTAACCTTAGAAGTTTATAAGCAAAGTTCCCAACAACCATAAATTATCTCCACCAACTCAATTAAACAAGAAAGAAAAAAAAAGAGAGATCAAAAGAATGGCAAACAATTTCCCAATCAAAACAGTAGTAGTTCTAGTTCAAGAAAACCGGTCCTTTGATGACATGTTGGGTTGGATGAAAACCCTAAACCCAGAAATCAATGGCGTCACTGGATCCGAATCGAACCCCTTGTCCACTGCAGACCCCGATTCAAACCGGGTTTTCTTCAGCGACGGGTCGGTCCACGTGGACCCAGATCCGGGCCACTCGATCCAGGATATTTACGAACAGATATTCGGAGTTGAATGGAGCCAAGAGTCAGCCGCCAAGAAGCTGAACCCAGCATGCAAGGGTTTGCTCAAAATGCAGAAAGGAAGAGCACGATCATGAACTGGTTCAAACCCGAGTCCGTACCCGTTTACTAGGAGCTGATATTGGAGTTCGTGGCGGTGCTGGCTTCGACGCAGCCCAACAGGCTGTTCGTGCACTCCGCCACCTCCTAGAAAACTATATTGAGTCCTTGCATGAAGCGGGTTGTACCTTTGGCATACACTACCTGTACCCTCCATCCACTTTTTTCCATAGGTAATTTAATTAGCATCCATATATCAAATAAGTGAAATTAAGGATTAATTGCCGTAAAAATCACAACATTTACTTGAATTATCATTTTATTAAATTTTTAATTGTTGATCAAAGTTACATAATTTTATATAAAAAAGTTCTTGAAGTGGAACTCTATGAAACTGTTGTATTTGACAATTTAGATGTTCTTGCAGTTGGATACATCAACAAATTTTTTTTTCTCAAAACCGACCGAGGTCAAAAAACACACTATATATAAGATTATATTATTTTAACCAATAATGAAAAGTTTTGTCAAAATAAATAAGAATTATAGGTTGTGTGCACATTACTTATCGTTTTTTTCCCATTATTTTTGCAGGAACTTGAGAAAACTAAATATTATTCGTTTATTTTTCAGTTGGGCCTAATAGATGATTTAATCCTACAAATATTAGGTTGGGTTTGAGCTTTGCAATGTATAGAAGCCCAATAATGGACCTTTTATGTATGATGGGCCTACACAAAAAAAGAATGTGGACCAAACTTTTTGTTGATAAATATGTGTACAATTGAGATTGATTTACACTTCTTTAATTCTTTTTTGTGACCGTGTCATGAATTGTCACATTTTGATGAATATTGATGCTTAAAGGAACCTCACTTATAAGATTGGGATGTAGATGATCCATAGAAATTCATAATAAGTTGAAATGAATTCATCTCATGGATGTGAACTATGAGAGTCTCTCTTCTTTTTGTTTTTTTTTTTTGGTCAAAATTGTTAGAAGCAAGAGAATTTGTACACCAAATATTGTGATCGATTTCAGGGATTAATCCTTATTGTCTGTTCATTTTTTGCTTCTTTAGTTGTTTTCATTTTTTTCTTTCTTCTCTTTTTCACTGGCTGTTGGATTCAGACATTGAACAACATGAGTCAGATAATAAAAAAAAGGTCAACTAATTCCTTCTTTACATTATTTTTTACAATCATTAGGCAGTTTTGTTTTCTTCAACTCTAGTCTGTTTCGCCTCTGACAAATTGACATATTTATAATCACCATTTAAATGAAACATCACTGTAATTGTTATTTGACGTTTCCAAACAAGTAGGCTATAAGTTAATAAGTTATTAGGTGAAGTTTGGCCGATGAGTGACTCGTGACAAATCTGTGATTGTGGGGTTGACAAAATAATTAATCATATCCACATCTTTCAAGTTGTTTTCCAAACTCAAGCTGTAGATAAAAATCGTCCAATATTACAAGTAATATCAAATTTCGTAATATTCACATGTCGATTAAATTAGACTGTACCAATATCTCAAAATCGACATTCAAATAAAACCATATGCTCTAACACTATACTTGAACCTCCCAAACTCTCTCAATCTTCAAATTAATATGATATTGTTCAGTTAATTCCAATGGAACCCACATGAATTTGTAGAAAGTTGGATAAGAATACACAGATGTAACACATTAGCAATAGAATGTAACAAACATTAAGTCTCTTATATATGGTGACATAAGTGTTTTGGTCGGATTAGGATGGAAGGAGAAGTGGGGAAGGTTGGTGGTGATGACATGTGCATACAGTCATAAAGGCAGCTTGTATATATCCTTATCCCCTTATTCCAAAGGGCCCATACCCATGCACGTACCCTATATATATTGCAATAAAATAAAAAAGAAACATAATCTGGGACACACTGTTCCTACTCTTTTCTTTATTAGGGCCGGTTTGATTTCATTGGCCCTACCACTTTCTCATGTGTGTATAGGACCAAACCATTGTTGTCTCACTGTGTTGTTTTGTTTCTTTTTTTTTTTTTTTTTATATTATTACTATTATTATTATTATTATTATTTGTAATTTGTTTAAATGAATTGTGAGAAATTCCCATTTTTTGTGGGAGATCCTTCAATTACAAAGTTTCCATTGTTTATTCCATAAAACAAAATCATGAAAATGTAAATCATTTTTGTGTATAACATTTATCTTTTATGATTTCTTCAGGGGAAAGAGTTTATAAATTAAATTGGGGCAGGGAGTGTTTTTATCAAATATGTATAATACAAATGAAAAATGCCCACTTTATAAAAACACATGTAAAACTTTTTTTACGTAAATTTCACACCAAATTACTTAACTATCCTTAATCTTAAATTGGTGTATTTGGTTAAGAAAAAATGTTTTCACCATTTAGATCATAAACCACATATTAGATCACGAAACTTAAGGGTTAAATAATGAAGCTCAAGGATATTTAAGGCATATGAAAAAAAAACTTGTTTTTTTTATGAAGTGAGTGAAAAACTTGGTTTGTTATGGTTATTGATTAGAAAAACATATTTTCACTTATATATTACAGGTTGTTTATGGATCGAAGAAATTCATTGAAGATTTTAAATTCATAGGAGCATGCAAATTTATTTGTTGCATTCAAACCTATCACCTTTATTTTGAGTTATTGTAATTACTTTAATTTAGTGGTTCTACGACCCTTGTAGTTCAAGTGGTATCTTAAATTTATAAATATATAAATTGTGATAATCAACATATTTATAGTTGAAAAACACATATTTATACCTTTAAAAGTCATACTTGAATCATGTCGTATGTGAGACGGTCTCACAAGAAACCAACTCCAAAATTAAACACCAACGAAATAAAACAGGAAGGTAATACAATATTAAATAAAAAAATTGTGCATTAACCAAGAATCTATATGTGCCGTGGAGTACACCAAAATTCCTAATTCCTTTTATCTTGCATTTCTTTTAGTTTCCTTTTCCCCCTTATTCAATTTCTTTTTCCTAATTTTTGTGGATACACAACCCCAAGAAAGAATGACTCAAGGTGGTATTCTTGTATTCCTTTCTAAGTAGGCCCCAAAATATTGATAAATATTCCCAAAAAATAAAATAAAAAATAAAAAATTCCCAAAAAAAAAAAATTAGCTGAAAACGGCGGAGAAAGCGACCGGCCAACTAGGAGATTCTTCAAAGGGTTGGGCCATATATTTCCAGACAAGTTCAACCACATAAACAACTTTAAATTCTAATCAAAATGATTTTACTTATATAGGAAGTTTAGGATCATAATTACTTTCTATTTTATTTTAATTACTTGGTCCCATTTTTTATTTAACCTAACCTTTATCAAAATGATTGAATTAAAGAATGAATAAATCCAATTATTGAGTGCTTGATTTTCATATCTAGTTATGTAATTATCTAAGGCTCAGTTGTTAGTTAAGTTGGTGCAACCAATAAAACATCTCAGTTTTTCTCAAGTGACAACAAGGCATTACATGACAAATTGTTTGTAAAATGTCTATATTACAAACAGGTAATCAAAAGCTGTATTCTCCCCAGAAATCGACTTGCAAACGGGATTTTTTGTTTCATTTTTTGTTTAATTTCTTATTATATTTAATTATTTCACGATAAGTAAATACATGCACTAGAAGATGAAATAATATATTTAAATGTGATGAAACCTAAAGAATTTGAGAAAGTAAGTTATAATCATGAAAATTAAAGAATTCAATTCATTATCATCATATACAAATTAAATTTAATAAGTTACAACCGTCTCTCATCTGAAGGACAAATATTAAAAATCAAGTGAATGTCATTAACTTCCAAATAGTACAAACCACAAATTTCAGTTTCTTAGCTCAGTTTCTATCTTAACTTTCCAAGAATCAATGTTTTTTATAAAATAGATATTCAAAGCATCATTTAAATGAATACACAACCTTAAACTTCAAATTTAAAGTACTTCTTACATAGTGTATCTCAAATTAACAACCCCAAAACTTAATTCTTAATTTCTTAAATTTTACTTGTGTTTGAGGTACGCAGTACAACACGTCTTCTACATAAGTATTCATGCGACATTAACACTTGGGAACTATTAGACATCTATCTTCATTTCACTTTGAATATATGCCAAGTTAGTTATTTATCTGGAAAAATGAATGATGATTGTTTAGGGCTTTTTCGAATAACTTTATTGATTAGAAGGCTATGGATTAGGGTTGTGCATGGGTCCTGGAGATTACCAAAACCGAATCGAAACCCGAATCGAAAATACCTGTTGACTTTTTGACTTTCTCCGAACTGAATTGAACCGAATTTTTTTTGGTACGGTTCTGGATATTTTGCAATTATCTGAACCAAGAGTCGAACCAAACTGGAACCGAATCAAACCGAATTGGAGTGAACCAAAGAACCGAATTTCAAAAATTATATATATATATATATATATTATCATTTAGTTTTTTATATCTTCATATAGTTATATAATACATATTTAATTACGTTGATAATTAATAAGGCTAAATGTAACTTCAATTTTAAAAATTTTAATAATAATAATAATAATAAAACTATATTTTAATGACATTTATCAAGAAATCATATATATTTTTATATTAGAGTGATAAGTAACAAATTACTAATATAAATAAATGATAATTTTTCATCAAACATCAAATAAATTATTTGTATAATTCAGAGAGAGATTGTGTCAATCTCTATAATCTACTTAGTTCATATAATTACTAGTAATATAATGTTGGTCCCAAGTGGTCAGAGGTTTAGAGGGGGTGAATGAACCTCTATCGATTTTGAACTTTTTAAAAAAAATTTGTGATCAGGTTTTTGATTCTATAGAGAATGCAGTAACCTGACTCAAATCAATAACCTGGCAGTAAGATGGTTTAGGTTCCTGACTTGGTAAACATAGAATGCAGCGGAAAAATATAACGATAGAGTTTCTGTTTGAAAAACATTTTCTTTCACAAGTATGTTTTTAAAGAAACCTTTGCAGAATGCTGATGATGTATGCAACAAGATATATCAATGCAATGCAACATGTAGATAAAAACAGTAAAACACTTATGGCTTATAGTGCTTCGAAGGTGGTGTAATTCTTTTACGTCCACTCTACTCCTTCTCTGAGGAGGAACTTTGTTAAGTCAGTTCGTTTTACAAGCCTCAGATTTACAAACCTCTTCCTAACACAAGTTAACCTACTAACCAACATAGGGTACAAAACTCACATAGAGTTACAAAGCCTACACAAAACTAACACTTAGCGATGATCTAATTCTTCCAGCTAAGGATACCAAAGTAAAACAACCTAGCACACAACACAAAGATTAAAAGTATATAAAGTCGTCAACTAGTGCAAACTTGAGACAATCTTGAACTTGAGAGCTCTAAGAATAGATTGACTGCTCCAGAAGGTTGAGTGACTGAACTTGAAGGCTCGAGAGATAGCTTGAAAGAATGATAGCTTAGAGAGATAAAATGCTCAGTTGTTCAGTAGTCTTCAAGGTCACTCCATCCTTCTATTTATATCTGTAGGAAAATGCCCATTGAAGAGAGACATTGTCCTTGTTGCAATTCAAACTTGATCTTCAAATTAATGCGTCTGGAAAAACCGGGTACAAGGGCTCGTCCTTGTCTGATCCGCATTAATGGCGCCACTCTACGGCTACAGTACTTTTTGTAGAGCTGCAGGTCTAGGTGTCACAACCTGAATGGCTTGGCACTACTATCTACCGGTAACTTGAGCAGGAACTAATTCTCGTACACCACCAGGATAATCCTCGTTTAGTGATTGAAAAGATAGAAGAAACTCACAGCTTTTCTGTTTTAGATGCAGTGGCTGCTAATGGTTCTGTGTCTATATTCTGATCTGCGTCAGCTTTTTGTTTCGGAACAACTTCTTGTTCTCGAAACCTCCAGTCAGCTTCCTGTTTGCTAGCTTCCTGATTCTGAACAGCTTCCTGTTCCAGAATCCTGTAGTCAGTTTCATGTCTTCATACATCTTTCTGTTATGCTGCTTACTGGTCTACTGATCCTGCTAAAGAAACCTCTTCAATTCCAGGATCCTGTTAAATCTAGTAAATGCTACTTTCTGGTATATACAACTTCCAAAACAAGACTTAGCAAGTCTATCTTAAACAACCAGAATTCCACTTATAAACCGTGGAAAATGGGTACTCTAACTTTCTAACCAAAGTTACATTGTCTTAATCAAAACTTAACAAAAATATCCTAACATATAAATTTATTTATTTCATAATCTAATTTTACACAATTATATTATAGTTTTATTTTATTATACTAAATTGGTAAATTATGCTAAAAACTATTTTTTAGGATAAGATCATTTTCTTTTTATATTTTTTAAGATTGCTAGTTGTAAATGGAAAAAATTGTATGCGAACTACAAGAGGTTTGATTCGAAAAAATTAATTCGAAATAGTTTATTGTAATTCTTTAAAGTAAACAAACAAACTCAAACTTGATGGTAGATATGATTTAGCTATTTAGCTCATTAGAAGGGTCGTGAGTTAGTTGTAAAATATTATACTAATGTTTGACATTTTTATATATATATTTACTTATGATAAATATATAAAATCTAATTATAGATATTTTGTTGTTAAATTATAAAATCTAAATGAATTGGTGTATAATATAATTTACAATTTATATTTATTAAGTTCGGTGTGGCTCAACGCTCGCCCGAGTCCATCACTAGGAAAACGAAAACCAAGATTTGCTTTAACTGGTATGTACTTGGCAATATAAGCTCAAATTCATTCGAAAAATACACAAACTAAATTCTAACTCTTAATAGTTCAATTCAACTTGATTCAATTGTATCACTGATTATTACTTGTTAGGTGCATACTTTATAAACAAGAAATTAACTCTAATTTATCTAATAATATTATAGAAAATAATTAATTTCTTAAAATTACTTAAATCTAAAATTAAACTAATACATATTAGAATACCACAATATCAATTATTCTAAATTACCGTGATAATTAGAATTGAGGTGGTTGTAAGATACCACAATATTAATTATTCTAAAACTAATACTTAACTAAATATTATCAATTTATCACCCTAATTCAAAACCTAAAAATCTGCCACCAAATTAATATCATTAGACCTATTAACTATTAAGGATATCTCTGATTCTCCAAGATAATTTTTTTGATTTGGTTTTGTATCAGAAATATCTTGTCCATAAACTTAGGAATTAGATTGATTTTATTTTCCTTGTGATTATCTTGTATCATTTATATATATTGTTATATATATATTATTATTATAAAATGAATCACTTTTCACCTCATTCTACCAATTACGTACCAAAGTCACTACATGTCTACATCACCAAATTCTCGCTGCCCTTTTTGTATGTAGTCACCGTGCACAACCATCATCCGGTCGTACTTGCTCACCATCATCACATAAAAAAGTGTTCGATCTCTTGGGAGAACTTTAGACAAGTAAGGACATGAACTTTTTCTCGATTTTTTTCCAATTGATTTCTAGATTTAAAAATGATAATCTACAATTAACAATGGTAGAATTTGGGTAGGTAATTTTTTTTGATTCTTTGTTTGGTTGTTTTCAATTGATTTATATAAACTAAATTTCAAATTGTGCTTTGAAAACTTCAATATTATATTTCGTTTTGTATAAATTGGGTTCAATTTTGTTTAATGCATATATTGTATACCCTTGACTACTATACATATAAAGATTCAACAATTACACCAACATACTTTATATTTACCAACAATTTAGTATTATTGATCTTGAACAGTAGATTTGCGAGGTTCTTATATTTATTTTTTCTATTCCATTGGTAATTTGGTATTCATGTAGATTTATCTTAGCCTCAAAAATGGAAATTAAGATCATGACTTCAAACTCAAAGTTTGATGTTTTTAAAAGCTCATCTAATCTTTCATAAAGTGGTGAACAGTAATTAATTAGTTAAATTTTTTTAATATTCATTTTTCTCTTTACTTATATTGTAATTTGAATAATTTTGTGGCGACAAGTAAGAGGAAACTAGCTGGTCCATCACCTTCAAGTGGTCGTACTCCTACTCCTATCCAATCTGACTCAAGTTCAATTTCACTTGATGAAATTTCGACCCCACTTGATGTTAATGTCACTATTACTTCCCCAGCCTAAAAAAAGACTAGATCAGATGTACGGAATCACTTTGAGAAAATTAAAGATTCTAATGGAAATAAAATAGGAACAACTAAATGTGTATGGTGTGATAAAACTTATCAGTGTAAGAGCGAGCTAGGCACTTGGATATTATGGTAGCATTTGAGGGTAACTTGCAAAAATGTCCCATTCAAAAAGAATTAGCTGATGCACATAAAAGTAAAGATAGTGCTCAAAAAATTTTGAGTTTTCCAAATGCATCTAATTCTGGGGAAGGAAAATTAAGTTGTTGGAAATTTGATCAGAATAGAGTACGTGAAGCTTTGGTTAGGATGATAATAAAAGATGAACTCCCACTTACATTTGTTGAGGGTGGAGGGTTTAAAGACTTTATCGATGCAGTTGTTCCAATGTTTGTCATTCCATCTAGATATACAATTGAAAGAGATTGTTATTCTTTGTTTGTCAAAGAAAAGAAAAAGATGAAAACCCTACTCCAAACTCAATGTCAAAGCAATAGGGTATCTCTTACAACTGATACTTGGACTAGCATCCAAAATGTGAGTTACTTATGTTTGACAGCTCATTTTATTGATTCAAATTGGAACTTAAACAAAAGAATTCTTAATTTTTGTGTCATTAAGAGTCACAAAAGGGTAAATATTGGAAATGTTGTTAATTTTTGCATGGATGAGTGGGGATTAAAGAAAGTCATGTGTATCACTGTTGATAATGCATCATCTAATGACACAACAGTTTAACAGTTAAAAAAGAGGTTGTTAAAGAAAGATGCATTTGTTTTAGGTGGGGAAACCTTTCATATGAGATGTTTTGCAATTAATTGTTAGGGATGACTTTCAAATTGCTCATGATTCTGTGAAAAAAATCCGAGATATTGTTCGTTATGTGAGGAATAGCCCACAAAGGTTGGATATGTTCAAAAAATATTGTGTTGACACGAACATTACTTCTAAGGTACATTTGCAATTAGATTGTCCAACTAGATGGAATTCAACCTACTTGATGTTGGAAACTAATTTGATCTTTCAAAAAGCTTTTGATAAGTTGGAAGATGTTGATTTGAACTATGCAACTGAATTTGGGAATGATCTCCCTACAGAGAAAGATTGGAATTATGTTGCATACTTTACGAAGTTTCTAAAAAAAAATTATGATGTGACTTGCAAGTTGTCTGGTGCTTTGTATTTCACTTCTAATATGTACTTCCCTGAGATAATTCGAATTTTAAAGGAATTGGAGGGGTTTCAAAATAGTGATGATTCTTGTTTGGTGGAGATAGGAAAACAAATGAGAGTAAAATTCGATAAGTATTGGGGTACTATTAACAAGATGAATTTGATGCTTTTCATTGCTGTGGTGTTCGATGCAAAACACAATATCTAAGGGTCAAATTCAAACAATACTACAGTGAAAGGGATGCAGGTGCTTTGGTGGATAGGATAAAAAGTTCTTTGAGAGCATTGATTGAGGAATATGAGGGTGTCAATAAACAGAAAACAGATGTACTTAATTCGATGTGTGATACTACATGTTTTGAGACTGACAATATAATGGAGGTAGATGAAGATATTGATGAATTTTTCTTAGAACAAGAGAATCAAGAAAAATTGACTGCTAAAGGAGAATTGGAAAGGTATTTGGAGGAGTTGTGTGAAAAATACATGAATAAGTTTGATATATTGGATTGGTGGAAAAGAAATTCAGTACGATATCCAATTTTGAGCAATATTGCTAGAGATGTTTTAGCAATTCAGTCTTCAATAGTAGCTTCTGAATCAACATTTAGCATTGGTGGTCGGACCTTGGATTGTTTTAGGAGTTCTCTAACACCTATTACAACGGAGGTATTTATCTGCGTCCAAGATTGGTTGAAGGCCTCTAACACACCAATTCAAGTTGAAGAATTAATAGAAGACATGGCTAAACTTGAAACATATATATATATATATATATATATATATATATATATATATATTTGTGTTATACTTTTTTAACTTATTTCATTTTCTTTTATTTAATTTTTTATGTTGATTTTCTAATTTTTTTTCTTTATCAGATATTAAGGAGGATCCTGAAATTCAAGCGTCGGTGTTTTCAAGAGCCGTTTTGTTGATTGCTATGCACTAGAAGAATATGTTGAATTTCTGATATTAAGAAGTCATTTTGTTTGATCTTAAACTTATTTTAAATTATGAAATTTTGTAACTTTTGAAGTAAATTGTTTGATTTTTAGTTGTTAATTGAACTTTGAAGGTGTGAAAAATTTATTTTTAGTCATTTATTTTCTAATTGGGTGCATTTCATCTAATAAAATTCTCTTTTATTTTTTTTCTCTTTGATTTTTTTTTTTAAATCTCCGAATATCCGAATCTCCATTCCGAATTGATCCGGACCATTAGAATCGAATCTCCGAATTGAACCGAATCGAAATTTGATTTGGTTTGGTTCTAGAGATTTTTTATTTTGATTCGATTCTGAAAAATTATTTTTACAATTTTCCGAAGTTTGGTTCAATTGCGGAGATTTTCAAATCTCCGAATTGAACCGGACCGTGCACACCCCTACTATGGATTGCTTTATTGAATCTTGAACACGATTTCCTTTCACTTCTTCTTTTCTTTTTTTTTTCTTTTTCTTTTTTTCCTGATTCAACAAAATTACCTCACATGAGTGACTGAAAATCCAAAAATTTCGAGGGAACATGCAAGTCATGTGCAAAATTTCACCAGTTTTTTTATTTATTTCGATAATAATTTATATTTACAAAGTTACATGACTAAAATTTATATTTATAACTAAACACAATTAATTTATATTAGGAAAACTCCTTTTGAACAGGACTAAAAAGAATTCCTAAAATTTAAGGCTCAACTCAACCTCGAGTTCGATTAATAATAAAAATGAACTCAACTTAATTAATTTTCAGACAAGTTTAAACATATAATTTTCTAAAGTGCAATAACATTTTAAGTACAAGTTTAAACAACAAATCGTTTGATTAATTCGATTCTGTTCATTTTTAAAGGAAAGGGACAAGTCATTCATATCATAATTACTCGTATTGTTTTATTTTTATTATTATTATTATTATTATTATTATTATTATTATTATATTTTTTTTTGATAAGGTGTAGAGCATAAACATATATGCACAAAATGCATAATTACTTATATTGGATTTATGTATGTGTTTTTGCAAATATACTTCGATTAGTATATTTCTAATTAGTTTTATAATATTTGCTAGTTTTTCTATATTGCTAGTTTTATAATGCTAATTACTCTTTTGATGGTATTTTGTGTATCCTGACCATTTTTTTTTTTTTTTAAATATAGTTCAATCGGCCAAATCATTTGAAATACTCTCTCAAGTATCCATATAAATGTCGCCATTTACATACTGATCATGGGACACACTATTCTTCGTTTTTTTACAGCAACGCGGTACATGCTTGATACAAATTAGACACTATATTAACAAAACCATGATTTTTTTTATTAACATAAAAAATGCTATATTATATATCATATGTCGACATATATATGTTTCTATGAATACACACGAGATCTAGTTCTGGAATGAAACATCACAAGCACAACATTAAATAAACGTTGAAAAGTAGAGTTGTAGAACCTTTTTTCTTTTTTTTAGCTATGATTTTAATTTCTTTTTTTTTTTTTTTTTAGCTATGATATTTTTTTTTAGAAAAGGATTTTTTTTTTAGAAATATATAAATAAAATGAACATATTTTGTTCAATATTATCATAATTATGACATGGAACTCCAAAAACTTATATCACAGTCATTCATCATTATCTTCTTTTCTGATCCACTTGTCTTCTAATGAGTGATAAAGTTTAAATTATTCACGAACAAAAAAAAAAAAGAAAGAAAGATAATTTGCTTCCCAATGGTAAAAAGAATTTATGGAAAGCTATGAGTATGAGGCACCCATTTCCAAATTTAAATTTGTCACTCTCAGAATTGAGCAAGTGATGAATATCCTCATCACCTAATTAAGTAATCCATATCTATACGTTTTGTGCATATAATGGAAACAAAACATCAATGTTATGGCAACTCATGCAATTTTCCTTGACAACTGTCTCCCTAAATTTAAAATAAATGTCATCTTCTTATTTGATTAATTTTTTTTAAATAAAAAATGTTACACAAAGATCATTGTAGATGCCCTATCATCATCACCGTTTTTTCTTGTGAGGACGAATAACCTTAATTGGTTAAAAGGATTTATGCTATTTTTTTTATCTTTATATATATATAATTCTATATTTGTGTAGCTCTGCTTAAATATTAATCTATCCGTTGATGAGTCACAGATTTGTTATAACTATTAATTTCATAATAAAAAATTTAAAAAAATTATGATCTTTACATATTAATAATTGATGATTTATGCGAATTCATTTTAAAATTTTGAAACACAAATTACCTTAGAAAAATCTAAGAAGATGCATGGAGTGATAAGATCTAGACACGTGGAGAGGTAGTTCTATTTCTATATATCATACTCATGATTGTTATCTTTCAAAAGTCAGAGGCATCATAATTCATTGATGCAAGAGTTCAGTTCGTTGTTTAATACAGAAAACCGTCACACCAGTAATGAATTACAATTAAATATAAATAAATATTGGTTTAGATGGCCTAACCCATCAGTTCTAAATAAAGGGCCATTTTTTGTCCTTTGATTTAATTATTAGGTGGAGGAAAAGGTTTTCTTTTTCCAACTGTATTTAATTAATGTTGTTTTAATAATTACTCATTTTTTAATCACTAAATAATATTGACTTTTTCTTAGTACTGCCTGAGTGAATTTTAAAGTTAATTAATAGAGGTAACTATTTAGTGATCCTTATAAATCCTTAACTCGCAATAAATGTGTATACCCTTCATATGGGGGCAACATACACGATCATAATTTTGCGATTGAAATGATAAATCAGCAGAACTAATATTCTTATTTGATATTTTATTTTCTGTATAAGTGTGAGTATTGAACATAGATTTAAAACGGATGATTTGACAAACTATATATATATATATATATATATATATATATATATATATATCTATTGATAAACGTAAGAACTCACGTGAGACGGTTGCACTTATAATAGACTAATGCATACATATAGTTGTAAAAAAACATATTTAAATAAATAAATAACATACTTATCAAATGTATATTTATATCTGAAAAAACATATATTTATATCTGTAAAAGACATACTTGAATTCCGTTACGCACAAGAGACCAACTCATTGATAAAAATAGAAGGAAATACTCATTAACAAGAAAGATTTACTTCCCCGCCCAAATAAAATAAAATAAAAATAAAAATTTAATTCCGTGAGTATTTATATAATTGTTAGTTTTACTCTTTAGGCGTTGAACAGATATTAATTTTTAACTTTTAGAACCCGAGTTGATAATTAATTAAATCTGGGACCATAAATCCATATTCCTAAAGAAATTAAGTGAGAGTAGCTAGTTTCAAATACTAAACTCAGAACCTTCCGTCTTTTGTAACGGCATTTTATAAATGTAACGTATTGTAATCAACATTATTATATGCTTCTGTTTTTATTAAGAAAAATCAGGAAAGAAGAATCCAAGTATTGAATAATTTGAACCAGTCTTTCTTTGTTTCATACTCTCTTTCACTTTCCATAAATGCCCTCCATTCTAACTCGTCTTTTTTTAACGTCCACTGATTATTTAAATGATCATCTCACCAGCTCACCCCCCCCCCCCCCCCCCCTCTCTCTCATCCAAATTTATATAGAGGACACTTTCAAAGTGCATATATATAAGAATCAGATCATCATCTGCAGAGAAAACAAGAGAAATCATCAAGTTGGTATTATATTGAAATATGGATAAGCTCAAATATTCAGTGCCTATAATTCTTCTTCTTTTTCTCCAAGTATTATGTGTACCTTCACTACCCCTCAATATTTCCACTATTCCATTCACCAAAGGCTTCACCCCTCTATTTGGCGAAGCTAATATTATTCGTCCCCTCGACGATCAATCTGTTCGAATTCATCTCAATCAATACACAGGCATGTTTAATTTATATACATGTATTTATATATGTTTTTTTTTTTTTTTAGTTTTTAATTAACATGTAATTATGAAGTTTTTTTTTTTTTTTTTTGACTTTTTATCATGCTTATAGACTATTTTGCTATGTCGGATTAATAATTATTTAATTTGCAGGCTCAGGATTCAAATCCTCAGACCTTTACAACCATGGCTTCTTCAGTGCTAAAATCAAACTGCCATCGGATTACACTGCAGGCATCGTCGTCGCGTTTTACGTAAGTAAAATCATGAATTCAGACACCCTTTTGATCAAAAATTATTATTATTTTTTACTATAAACATCAGATTATATATATATATATATATATATATATATATATATATATGCAGCATGATGATGATGATGATATTAATGAATGAATTTGCAGACAACGAATGAAGAAGTGTTTCGGAAAAGCCACGACGAATTGGATTTCGAGTTCTTGGGGAATATAAAAGGGAAAGCATGGAGATTTCAGACAAATATGTATGGGAATGGAAGCACACACAGAGGGAGGGAAGAAAGATATTATCTCTGGTTTGACCCTTCCAAAGAGTTTCATACTTACAGCATACTCTGGACCACCAATAATATTATGTAAGTTTTTTTCTTTTCTTTTTTTTGGACTTTTTGCTGCTGCTCTTTATATATTTTTCAATTCTCAATTGCGGCTGTGGCTCATATTTGACCATTTCAAATATACGTTGCTTCACCCACAATATTGGCCTTTTATCTAGAACTTCACTAATTAACATATATAAAATATTATATGAAGATATGATTTTTCTGAGAGACACAATTCTTTATTAATTCAAATCTATTTTCATAGGTCAATGTCTGTTTTGTAGTTAATGAGGTGTGGATTGACTTAGTCTCACGGAATTAAATCCGTGAGATGGTTTTTTGAAAAAACCTACTCAGAAGCATAATTTGGACAATCTATTAATTTCTTCTATTTGATCATGTAAATAGCTATTCAGTTCAGTCCCATAATTTAGTTTATGTGCATGGACTATGTAAATAGTATGTTATTATCACTATATACAAAATTTACTGATAAAAAAATCTTGTGTGAAATTTAGGATATATATAGATACATTTTTGTTCCAACAATGTTAACATAATTATTTTGGGATCATTAGTTTATGGAACTTATAATAAACCTTTAGGTTTTATTTCTTTTCACTTTCAGTTTGATTATAATCGATTTCCGACAATAATTTTGACATGAATGCAGATCATGTAAATTTGGATCACCAAATTAGGGATCTCGAGTGGTGCTAAGGAAAAATTGATTAATTGACATTAAAGGGAAGGAATCTAGTCAATTTGAGCACATATATCATTTTTTTTCTTTAATTTAGTGTTACGAACTCATATAAGTCAATTATCCTCCCTCAATGCAACCAAAACCCTCAATTTGGAGCATTGCATCAGTACATCACCAATAATTATTGTCGAAAATCAAATTTCAAACTAATATAAGAAAAAAAATGGAAAAATTAGAACTTAAAGATCATAAAAACACATAAAAATGATTAAATAATAAATAGGACTAAAATTATAGAATCATAAGTTGAAAATTTCATATGTTTACTTTACAAAGTTCACATGTATACATATGTGAGGAGAAAATGATAGGGATAAGGGTCATGGAAAAATATTGAGAATAAGTCACATGCAAAGTCACAATTTGATTGGCAGATTTAAAAAGTTGGTTTTGTGAAACTTATAAAGTCATATATACAGTTAATTATCATAATATGGTTAGGAATAGTCTTGTGAACATAGGAGATAACGTTGTCCTTGTCAAGCTTATAGCATAATTAGCTGGTAAATGTCATTATGATGGACCAATCCTATGCTTTCTTCCCTGCTTAACCTAATCGATGAAAGTACAGACGATTTGTTAAAGCTATAATAATTAATTCAATGTCCATTTCGGACTTAGGGGACTGGATAAGCCCACATAGTATAACTAATTTTTAACTCTTGCACTAATGTCTATATGTCTATGATCACCACTAATCGTTTTAAAAGAAAAAAAAATTATAATTTGATACTAATAATGCAACTTCTTTTTTATAAATATCGTTTTTTTTTAATTCCAAAACCATTACATATTATAATGATGATTATAAATTTATATAATATATAATAATATAATTCACCAAATGATAGTACATGTGATCACTAGATTTAAAGTTCTCATTTCTTTAGTTTTGTCATTATTTGTAGATTTTACATTGATGATATCCCACTCCGAGAGATAATAAGAAATGAGGCCATGGGAGCTGATTTCCCATCTAAGCCTATGGGATTATATGCTACTATTTGGGATGCCTCAGATTGGGCAACTTCAGGTGGCAAATATAAAGTAAATTACAAATATGCCCCTTTCGTGGCGGAGTTCACTGATCTCGTTCTCCATGGATGTGTTTCGGATCCGTTGGAAGAGGTGATGGATGCCATCGGTTGCACTGAAACGGATGATCAACTTGTCAATTCGGATCTTGCTACAATAACTCCTAAACAAAACTTAGCCATGAAAAAATTCAGATCAAAATACATGTACTATTCCTATTGTTACGATATGTTGAGGTATCCAGTGCCGCCATCAGAATGTGTTATTGATCCAATGGAACGACAACTGTTTAAAGAGACGGGACGACTAAAATTCGACGAAAAACATCATCGTCGGAGGTTTAAGAAAAAAGGCCAAGTAATGGGTGCTAGAAACTATGAAAATCAAGAGGATGTGTGATACTTAGACGAAGTGTAGGTGATTTTTCTTATATTTTCTTTGGGGATTTTTTTTATACTATTTAATAATTTTTTGTTTATGGAGTGGAGTGGAGTGGAAATTCTTTAGCATGACCCACCTTGTAAAATAAGACAATAAGTGGGTGCTGGTTTGAATATTTAGTTCTTCACATTACAGGATTGTAAAATTTGTGTTATTTATAAAAAATGGGCGTTTCCAATCCCAAAACTTATATATTGTCAACTTTATAAACATATATTGTCTTTAATAAACAAATTCTTTTATATATATATATAGTTTGCTACCTTACCCACCGTACACGTTAAAATGTGCCCACAATTGATGTGTCAAAAATCCAAAATACCTATTAATTTCACTTTTCATATAATGAATGGATGAGATCAATACACGCCGACATATTAAGAATTACCCACCGTGCGTATTTTATCATTTTCTTATATATATATATATATATATAATATCTCCATAAAATCCAAGAAATATGTGCATGCTAATAATAATAATAATAATAATAATAATAATAATAATAATAATAATTATTATTATTAAATTAAAAACGGCAACGAATTAATTAATTAAATTTCAATTCAGTTATGCTACATAATTATCAACCATCAAACACATATGTATTTTAATGTTACAAATTTACCACAAGTTCTCTTTTCTTCATTTGTATGTATAAATCGTTTTTAATACTAATCCATAATCTCTTTTTGGTGTCATACTAATCCATATTGACCACCTTAATTATATTCGTATATAGAAAATATATTACCACGAACATATTATTATTGGCTCAATGTTATTTTGCATAACATTGAGAAAAAAAGTATTAAATTTCAAGTTTTAGTAATATATATATATATATATATATATATTTATTTATTTATTTACTTACCATGTTAAAAAAACTAAAAAAAAAATATTTTTATTTTATAGTACTAAAAGACTGCCTTCTGTTTTTAAATAAATTAATCAACCTTCCCCGAAAGGTTTCCGAATAGGGACCCATATCAAAACTACACAAAAATTAAATTGAAATGACAATTGTACACAATTAGATTTTTTTATATCCAAAACTACACAATTGAATTTTTTTTTTATCGAACTACACACTTTTTTAACCGAACCCACCCCCTCTACTAATTCCGTACCGTTTGGGCTTTCAAATTAACAGTAAATCACATCGATTAGTTGTGGTAAAAAAGTGTTTGAATTGAAATTTTGATTTGTTGTTAAAAAAAATTAACTGTACAAAATTGACTCAATTTCCCCAATTTTGACTGCCCCCTTTCTCAAAAAATTACTGCACTCTTCCCTTCCCCATGAAATCCCCTCCCCACGAAATTCATACGCCCGATAGCGCACGAAATTGCAGCCTCCTCCGCCGGCAAAAAGGGTGTGAAATTTGGCCTCCCCGCCGCCGTAGTGTGTCGCCGTCGTGAATGGAGTTGCCTGAACAAGTAAGTTTCTCTAAACTGTAGGAAGTTGTTGCAATATGCAGAATTTGATTCGGATTTGTGTGTTATGTTGTATAATTTATGCTTCGTAAATGAATTGAAAATTGTGGTTGGATCTGATAATTTTGTCCACGAAATTGGATTTGTAGAGTGTAATTTCATTTCGGTTATCCTCCACGAATTATTCCACGAAATGGCTGTTTTTTTCACGAAATTTTGGCTGTATTTTCGTGGAAATTAAACAGCAAATTTATCCACGAATTTTGGCACGAAATTGGGCTGTTTTTGTCCACGAAATTTGGTTGTATGTTTCCACAAAACTTGGCTGTATTTTTTAACGAAATTGGTCTGTTTTTGTCCACGAAATTTGGCTGTATTTTTCCACAAAATGTGGCTGTATTTTTCCACGAAATTAGGTACAAAGATTCACGAAATTGGGTACGAAATTAGGCACAAAAGTGGTCACATAGGACGATACTAAAGTGATATTATTTTTAATACGAAATTGTACACGAAATTGAAGTGATTCCGCACGAAATTGAACACGAAATTGAAGTGATATTCCGCACAAAATTGGGCGCGAAATTAAATTGATTGCGCACGAAATTATGCACAAAATTAGGCACGAAAATTCTGTAGGTTTGCTTAATTTCGTGGCTAATGTATCCACAAAATCATTTAATTTCTTAATTTCGTGACTAAATGTATCACGAAATTGTACACGAAATTATTTAATTTCTTTAATTTCGTGGCTAATTTATATTCGAAATTGTACATGAATTTGCTACGAAATTAGCATGAAAAATCGTAGGTTTGCTTAATTTCGTGGCTAATGTATCCACGAAATTGTACACGAAATTATTTTATTTCTTTAATTTCGTGGCTAATGTATCCACGAAATTGTACACGAAATTATTTTATTTCTTTAATTTCGTGGCTAATGTATCACGAAATTGTACACGAAATTATTTAATTTCTTTAATTTCGTGGCTAATTTAAATTCAAAATTGTACACGAATTTGCCACGAAATTTGTGGCTAGCTAATTTCGTGTATGTTAGAATTTTTACACGAAATTAGCCACGAAATTTGGCACGAAATTTTCCAAAATGGTTTTGTTTTTCCACGAAATTTATGTAAAAATGTCCACGAAATTACTGCTGAATCTACGAAATTTTTGGCACGATATTTTCCAAAATGGATTGTTGTTTTCCACGAAATTTAAGTTAAAAAGTCCACGAAATTGCTACTGAAAATTTCCACCAAATCCACGAAATTTCGTGTATGTCCTTCCACGTCCATTAGACCCCATTAAAATAGGAAATTTTGTTTAACATTTGGCCTCCCACGAAATTTGTTATATTATTCCCACGAAATTGGTTTATTATTCCTGGAAATTTATCTTTTCTTTCCACGAAATTATAGTGTTATTTCGTTTGAAGTCACACGAAATTAAGGCCTTTTTTGCAACAATTTACAAAATTTTGGAAAAAAACCCCTATTTATTCCTGTCTTCACTCATTTTTTATTATGCCTATATATTATTATAGGATATTGTATGGGTCCGTTGTGCTTGTCAAGGTCGTATGGTATATATCAACGGATATTGCCGGATCACTTTATTGGAGGATATCAAGACTGAGTTGTTAGCGATAGGTAGAGAGTGCCTCCGTAGATTTGTGATGACATCATTCGATCATCTACTATTTTGGATGACTGATTTTGAATCATGCAAGGATTTGTTGCATGTTCTCATGTCTCGTGAGGTGCGACCGAGTTTAGGATCGCCCGAGCATGAGAGATGGTTTTGTATTGGCCGGAATCGTATTTGTAAATTCTTGAAGAGGGAGTTTGCACTCATTACCGGCTTGCGGTTTGGAGACTCCACTTTCGATCCATCTATACCTCACATTCCACCGACTGGTGGAATTTATGACAGAGTCGTTGCTGGTGATGCTCGGGCGACAGTCTCATCCTTCCGTCAGCGATTTGTAGATGGAGAATTTCGAGGGAATGCTGAGGATGCTATCCGGATTGCCAAGATCCTTGTGTTATACTGTATTTTACTCGGTGTCGACATTGGGAAGACTAAAGTTGCTATGTGGGTCTGGGTTTTGGTGGAGCAAGATGATCAGTATTCCGCATACTATTCCAGATCTAGAGGGGAACCAGACGTTCACTTACCATTTCAACGGTTTTTCTATTGCTCTATTGGTTAGTGATTTTATCGTGATTTGAGTTTGGTAGATAATATTTATTAACATTTCGAGTAACATTAAATATCATGTACAGATTTGGGCGTACGAGGCCATACCTGCGACAAGTAAATTTGCGGGTCGTCGCTTGGATAACTCACCAGTCATGCCTCGGTGTTTGAAGTGGTCCATGAAGAGGACGAGCTGCGATGTGGCCCAAAAATTGAAAAAGGAGATAAATTGTTTGTTTGCAAGTTTTTAACTTTGTCAACTATTAGGGTTGCACTTTCATTTATTGTTGGGCTATATGTCATTGGGTGATATTGCAGGTTTTGTGTTTTGAGTATCTTGAACCGACTCCCGAGGAGAGTCGTATGTCGTACTGGCAATTCATCGACCAGGAGCTCTCCGAGGGTGTCCAGTCTCCTGAGCAGCGATGTGGCCGTAAACCGGCTAGGGTCCGGGATCCAATTCGATCTAGATGAGCGATGACAAGAGCTACGACCCGTTCGTCCACTCGGCCACCTGTCGAGGATGATGTACAGGACATGTGCAGAGAGAGAGGGTCGTCATCAGATGTCCCGGATCATGAGGGCAACATGCCTGAGTTTGGAGGTCTACATGAAGGATTCACATACCGATCCGCTCCATTTCACTCATCGAATGCTCCAGCACCATCCGTACCTCCCGCATCTAGAGGCTACGACGATCTGTTTGACCAACTTGCAGGTGTCATTGATGACCGTTTTATTCATATGCAGTCCCATTTGGAGGGGGTTATCAGGAATGAGCATGACCGGTTGGAGCGACAGATTCCCGGGATGATTCAGTAGGAATTTGAGAGATTCTTCTCATTCCATTACGAGTCATCTTCTCCATATCAGCAGCACAGCCCTTCTGCATGTGAGAGAGAGAGAGTTC
This sequence comes from Scutellaria minor, assembly GCA_954870855.1. NCBI lineage: Eukaryota > Viridiplantae > Streptophyta > Magnoliopsida > Lamiales > Lamiaceae > Scutellaria > Scutellaria minor. The sequence continues at coordinate 22,479,141 of OX940728.1, forward strand.
TTTCGGTGGTGGGTATGGATCTCCATCTAGTGTTCATTACGATCCTCCTGCTTCAGGCCCGTGGGCATCGTGGCCCGAGGAGCAGCATTTCCGCTTGAGTCGTGCTGAGACACCTGTGATCGATCTGTGCTCAGCGATGGTGCCATTCATGACTATTGGTATCGACACACCTGCATTCGATATCCCACAAATGGATGAGTTTAGGTTGTCAGCAGGGCTCCGCTTCATCGTCATTCCATTTCAGGGACATTCCAGATGCCAGTGGTGCCGGCATTCGAGAAATACGTCAGAGACCCCCTTCACGTTATCTTCAGAGTCCGTACGCACGGCCCATAGACCGCAGATTAAATCATTCAATAGAGGACTTCACACTATGACTGGAGCTTGGGGAGTACGCCGATAAGTAAGTAATTGTTTTTGTTTTCCTGTAATTTTTTGGATAATTATTAAATGCAATTTTGTTAAACTTTCTGTAACATTTTATTTTATCCTTGACTACAGACGTAATGTTGGTATCGGATACCCAGTAGGACCTTCATTTTTCGCATCGGTTCTTGATCCACATTCTATGCTCGATAGCGAGGTACCAACAACATTTGAATTATCAAATTATTATGTACCAATTGCATGTTATTACATGTGTCTGTTACACTCATATAGTGTTATGCATGTAGGTGTTGGATGCCTATCTCGCTATTATGCAGAGTCAACCGAAGTTCCTTGACATCAAAGTGACTCGAGAGCTGCAAGGGAAAACAGCTATATTAGACTGTACCTTCAATGTCAGTACTCTCTCGACTTAAACCTACTTTTTCGATCTTGTTTGTGCATTACATTGAACTATTAATCTATTTTTACAGGAGATATACAAGGAGATATGGTTGAGCAGACATGGGAAAGATCCTCCTAACGTTTTATATACGGAAGATCTGAGGGAGTCATTCTCCTCCGATGATCTGGATCGTTTGAGTGCATATGTGTTTGGTGACAGGCCGAAATGGAAGGATTTGGAGCCGTGGTGGGATTTGGACAAGGTATTTATCCATACATCTACCTTTCTATTTACATAACAATCGTTCACATACAACTTCTGATGTTTGTCTTCGATGGTGCAGATTTATTTGATCCTCAATCTTGATGCCCATTGGGTTGCGGCTGAAATTGATTTGCTGAAGAAAACACTCACATTGATGGACAGTCTACGACATGAGTGGGATAATGACGTCAAAGAGCTCCGTCGACGGCAAACATTGCCTATTCGACGGATCTTCCCGCGTCTGTTGGATCATGTCGGTTATTATGAGAAGTTACAGTACTTCTCATATACCCCCTGTATGTTGGAACTGAAGAGTCTACTGACACGACTATGCTACAGACAGGATGACCCGACGAGCTGTGGCGTGTATGCTCTGTATGCGATAAAGAGTGCCATATCCGGTCTATTTCCATATCCTGATATCGTTAAGGGAATTTTTAGGATGCGCCGCGATATGTCATTTAAGTTGTATAGGTGGTCGGCGGATGCCGAAACTATTCAGCCAGATGAGTTGGAGTGACAAAAACATTGGCTATTAGTATTTCACTAGCATTGTTAGAACTTGATCTGAACTTTGAATTGTCTTTTGATATTGGACTCATTTTCATTTACATCCATTATATTTTCTTTTTTCTCAAAATATTTTTATTTTCTTTTTTTTACAAAATATTTTTATTTTTTCTATCATTTTGTTTTTAAGTTATGTTGAAGACAAAATAGAAATTTCATTTGAATTATATACAACCCTATATAATATTTGACTTTAATTTGTAGTGGCTCATTTCAGCGGATAATTGTTTTAACTATTAAATGTTGTTACTAAACCAGCGCCACGACTCCCCATTTCATTGTTTATCTATTAAATCATATACACATTATAGATTTTTGTAAATTTAAGTTTTTTTTTTCATTTAGAACTATTCTTTATGTTCTTGTTTTATTTGTTAATTTTAAACTTTTTAATTAAAAATAATTTCAGATTCTAATTTGGTAGCCTCTTCGATTTTTAAAATTTATTTCGTTTCCAAATTAATATATCTCTATTTTTGTCATTTTAGTAGTTATGTAATAAGTTTCAATTTGTATCTGTTTGTTTTTAGTTTATTTAGCAAATGATAGAATTATTTAGATAATTTTCAAATTTTGTTTGGTAAGTTTCATATTTATTAAATAAGTTTTAATAACAACTATATATATATATATATATATCTTATGTCATTATATGTGTTTTTGGTTTGTTTTACATAATTTTGAAATTTTATTTTCTAGTTTTCAGATTTTATTAAATAGGGTTTAGATTTTTTTTTTGTTTTTTTTTTTTGGATTTATTAAATATGTTTATAATTTTTGAATTTATTGAAACAATTTATAAGGTTTTTAAGATATTGCAATTTTGGTCCCATTACATAAGGTAGTTACTAATTAGCAATCAAATGGTCAAAATCGTTAGACATCAATGGATTTGAGAGCGCTTAAATGTTGTCGTTCAAAAACAACTCCCATGGAATAAGATGCAATGTTGTCACAAATGTTAAATGTTAAATGTTATCACAAACGTTAAATCGGAAAACATGACAAATTCACTCATCTTGCAACCCAGTTACATTTTTGTACAGTAGACACTTTCTTTTTGTATGACTTTTTGATTTGCAGAGTGAGCATCTATATTTTTTCCTTGAGATGCCATGAGCATTTGTAGGACATTCAGCACCGTCAGGGGGCACCGAGGCGGCACCTGAGGGGACCGTGTTACGAGATCCACTAGCATATTCACCAGTCGAGGGAATTCTTTTGCCTTTTGGGCGCCCAGCTTGCTTTGGTTTATCAGGGGGAAAACAAACTTCTTTTGTTACCAAATCTGAAACTACCCAATCCTGCGCTTCTGGTATAGGATTCACCTCACCTGCCCACATCCCAACCAACAAACTTGTCGTGTAATATGGTGCAACGTACGAAGTGACGATATCTCTTGAGAAACTGTACGTGAAAATTACACAGTTAATACGTTGGAATAGAACAAAACTTATATTCATGTGTAAGAGATTTATTTTAATCCTTATCACCTGATGGCGGCACATGCATGAGCACATGGAATCAAATCAGCTTGGAAAATCTCACAGGTGCATAACCGATGACTTACGTCTACGAGATAAATCTTACTATCATCCGTCACTTTGTATTTGTGTGTGCCAAGTTGACTAACTTGCATTTGGCGTCCCTATTTCACAGTTTCCAACAATCTTTCATGTGCCGACTTTATCAGAGGATGATCCCTTTCTCTTGCAGTTGTTCTCCTCTCATAGAACCATTTTTCTGTTATCCGTCGCACATATTCAAGGAAAGAACAAACCGGAAGTTTTCTAGCCCAAAGTAGTCGAGAATTCCATGTCTCCGCGGTATTAGATGTCATGAAGTTAAATCTTCGTACTGGACACTTAACTCGGGCCCACCTTCTTTGTTTTGCTTTCTCCAACGTATCCAATGCACCTTGTATATTTGTGTTCTGAATGGATGTCATGTATCTGCAACACATTTACATTACAATGAATACATGACAACACTTACATTTATAAGAATATTAAACATGAGATATGACGTAGAGTACCTTTTGAACTCAGTGGTCTGGTAACAGTATACTGCCCGTTTGAAAAGTCCAACCAGATGCGATCCATGTTTCGCTAAATATTACTGTAAGTGGAAACAACAGAGACCATGAGCGGCATCTGGGTACACTGCTTTAATGGCATTGGTGATGCTTTGGTGTTGATCTGAAACGATGAGCAATTGCTCCCAACAACCAAACGCTTTTCTCAAATGAGTGAAAAACCAATGCCATGATTCATCGTTTTCGATATTGCCGATCCCTGTTGCTAGTGGAAATATCTGATCATTACCATCTTGTGTCACCGCCACAAATCCGATGCCTCTATACTGCCTTTTCAGATGACAACCATCCACCACTATAACAGGGCGTGAATATTGTTGAAAACCCATAATAAAGGCCGCTAAAGCGAAAAATACATACTTGAATTGCCCATTCTTGTGTTTTTCCAGAACTGTGTAGGAACCGGGATTGGAAACCTTCAAGACCTCCAAGTACTTTGGAATCATTGAAAATGACATTTCTGGATCACCGTAAGCAAGACACATTGCACGATATTTAGCCCTGAGTGCAACCCTATAACTAACGTGTAATCCATATCGTTGATTCATGTCTTCAATGATGCCCCTCGGAACAAGGGTAGAATTTTCTCTTCGTAGTGTGTCAGCATAAATGTCACCAATGGTATTCGAGCGAACCTTCATAGGAGCACAATGATTCAAGTCAGACTCACATGTGTGGGACACAACAATTTTCGCAATCTTCCACAACCCATATTTCTCATAAGTGTTGAGCATAAACTGACAGGTTGTGTGTATGCATTTCAATGTCAATCTGTGTTTGTCTGATAACTCAACATGGTATTCGACATGATTCTCTAAATGGAATAACCCAACCACCTTCTTCAAATCGCTTTTGTTATTAAAAGTAGATCTTTTTTGCAGTCCATGAGGGTTACACTCGTTGTGGGTGTACTCGTAACCACCAAGCTCGTTGAAGAATGAAATCTCGGGAATGAACCATTCTGGTCGTGCATTACGAGTAGTCGTATACTCTTCCTCAGGATCTACGGGGGTACTCCAAATGAAAGCCAAGAATTCTCGATAGACATTATGTTGGTCATTATCCAACGCTATTAACTCCTCTTCATCCAAAATAAAATCTTCATTTATCTAAACACTTGGGACGCAATTGTCTTGTGCATCGTTTTGATCTACCAAATTTAGATAAAAATTAATTTTTTTTGTTCACCAGTCAAACACGTACATTTTAATATATGAATAATAGAAAAATACCTGTTCGATCGTATTCATCCGTGTGAATTCTTACTCTTGCTTTTTTGTTCTCTATTACTTCATTTTATCATACACCAATAGGAGATAAATTTAAGTCGATATTATCAAAGTCAACATGACCAGAAGTTGGCGATGAGAAAAATCCCTGCTCGTTTGTGTAGTTTGAAGCCCTGCTCGCAATGTTATTTTCATTCGGTATCCCCCATGATATACCAAAGTCTTCATCATTTTGCATTCCAATTGGGACATTAGAAGAAATGAACTTTGGTGTGGCATTGTCCAAATGGATCACATCTACATGATAATCAAAAGGCGAAAACACTTTACCCTGTCCAACATTACTTTCATCAAAGACAATCCCTTCATCTCGATGCGAGGATCCAACATTAAAAATTGTCGAATTCATCTGACCGTGGATAGGAATTTCATTTGTTGATCCCTCACCCCTTGCAGAAAATCCAAGATCTAATCTTCTCAAAGTGACAAAACCGACCAGATCTTCATCGATAATTGACAATACAGTTACCAAATCAGAATCATTTTTATCTTGATCTTTTTCACTCTTCCATTTATGTCAACTAGTGTGTGGAACACATATGCCCAAGAATTAATGTCCTCCATCAGCAGATTATGAATTGAAAATAATAGATCATCAAATGTCATTCTTTGCAGGTTCAACAGACCCTTTCTACCGTTTTGATAATCCATACCTTGCCAAAAACCACCATACCAAACCACAACAGATATGTTTGGCCTTTTTTTACAAGCTGCAGTTCAAAATATAATAATAAATTTACAAATTATAAATAGTTATACCATCAAATGCAAATGAAAACTAAAAGTAACAATGCATATAAATATATAAAATCATGACATTAAATAATAATCCAACTACTGAAAAAGAAGATTTGTAATCATATTTCGCGAGTTGTAATAATTCTAAAATACAAAAATACTATTAAGCACAACCTTTGAAATATTACAAAACTTAATAAGGGTTGAAAATAATACCTATATAAATGTGTCAACCTTCGACGTAATTTATTTTATTAATTCGAGTAAGCTATCAACAAATATTAATTTTCATCTTAACCTATAGCGTACCAAACTCAATCTTACACGAAAATAATTATAGATGCAATTCTCATCTAAAGTTAAATTAATATCATCATATCTACGTTGAAACACAAATCCAATTAAATAGAAAATAATTTCGTGGGTATTCAGGGCCATTTCCTCTTAAGGGGGAAACAATATTATAAACTAATTTAGTGGAGTGGCATGCATATATAAATAAATGCTTGTTCACTTCAATTTCGTGGGTATTCAGGGCCATTTCCTCTTAAGGGGGAAACAATATTATAAACTAATTTAGTGGAGTGGCATGCATATATAAATAAATGCTTGTTCACTTCAATTTCGTGGCTTATTTCGTGGAGTGGCATGCATATATAAACTAATAAATATTATATTATATAAACTACTAAATGCATACTAAATTTAAAATTTCGTGGAATGTTTATTATTTCGTGGATTGTTTACTGCAAATGTATATTATTTCGTGGATTGTTCGTGGCAATTTTGGTGGAATGTTTAATGCAAATATAAACTAATAAATAAATAAAATTTAACAAAATAACATACCTTTCCACGAAAACGTGTCGACTACATGAATTTTATTTGAAATTTATTCCCAAACAATGATCCACGAAATTCTTCAACACATCCGCGAAATTGAACAAAAATTGCAACTGAATACTTGCACGAATATTCCAAGAATTTCTCCAACATACACGAAATTCCCACGAAAATTAATAGGACATTCTTCAATACCCACGAAAATTGCAAGAAATTGTTCAAACCCCCCACGAAAATTCAATGAAATTTAATTTAACAATTAAACCTCCCATGAAATTCCCTCTAAAACTAATTTTTCATGACATTTCAATGCGTGTGTGAGCCTCTTTATAATGCTAATCTAACGAAATATTGTATTCATGTGAAGCAAAAAAACAAACATATGTCACATCATTCAAATTTCTTTTCAGAGATTTTTCAGACCTTTTTCAGACCTTTTTCAGATGCTAGTTGACTCAAATATAGAAAATGTATAGTTTTGGTAATTCAAAATTACAATTGTATAGTTTTGGAGTTTTAAAAAAAAAAAAATATGTAACAGGCGCCTATAAATTTATAGGGATTTGTGTATTTAGGGCCATTTCCTCTTCCGAATAACCGAATTTCGAATGTCCAATGTAAGTACCGGCCACCTGAACTCCGGCGAACACCGAGAAATGAGGGAATTGCTGGACGATATAGAATGCAAAGCTCTGCCATGGAACCTCCTCTTCTTCTCCACAGACGCCGCCAACTGCGTCTAGCCGATATCTGCCATCTACACAGCTAAACCCCATATCCGACACTATTTGAAGCTATTTCAGATCGGTAATCAACAATCTAGTTGAATATGCTTTTCCTACATTACATTCAAGTAATTTCTAGTTTTTAACTCGAATTCGCTTTTTAGATTGTTGGTGCCCTAACCTGATTATCTTACTACTTCGGCGCCCATTAGCCGACACAAGAAGAGGTTACGGTGCTTAGGTATTTGAATCAAACTGCTGCATCTAACTTCATCGTTTATCATTTCTCTTGTTATGAATCCGTGTAGTCTATAGACATTAATAATAATACTATCATATTTCCCCTGAAAAAATAATATACTTTCAGTCTTTAGGGCTCAACACAACTTTGATTATCCATCTGTGGTCTACTATTTTGATATATTTTTTGTGAGATTACACTTTATGCCTGTTTTTACTGCTACGTTGACATGATTTTTATTGATGATGAGGTGCTGAACATGTTTCCGAGAATCGTTTGATTGATTTGATTACTTTGGGACATTTGTACACGTTGATAAGTTGGGTTTTGGCAAATTCTAAGGGTTCAAATAGGAGGAGATTAAGGATCAGTTATTGTAGAGAATGGGCTTCTTTGATGAAAGTCTAGCCCCGTTACGGGTTCTATTGCAGAGTAATAGATGGGCTCATAGAGGGGAGGATTACAAGGTTTTTGTTGCCTGATTCTGATTGCGAGTTCATTCTTAATCTGGCATGCCCTGAAGTATGATAATGGTATCAATTTATAATTTTTGTTTACTTGTTAAGAGAAAACTAATGCAATGTGTTTATTTACATTTTAGCTCTTCTTTTCTGTTCTGTTGAAATTTCTTATTTGTCTGACAATTTGTTGTGGAGTTGAAATGCGAATGGTTGATTAAATATTTTGTAAAGTTCACAGATATCATATTCAAGACGTTGTGTATCCCTCCCATTAGAAAACTATCCTATTTGAAGGAGGGTGTTACATTCTGTAGTTGAGGTAGTACACTGCTGATAGACCTTTCTGGTGGGGTTAAGTTCATACATACAGGAAAGTCATCCTTGTAACCATGTATAGAGATTAGTCTCTGAGAGAAAGTCTTCTGGCAAGTGGCGGTGGACTGAATTTGATACAACACTACTTCGGTTTTGGGGTTAGAATTATGGCGTTTTTAGGTTGGCCCTCGAAAGCAGGATTGGGAGCTTCAAGTCTATTGCCTACTCTTTAATTATTGTGTGCATGGGAAGTTTCTAATAAGGTGACACATTTTCTTGATCCTTTGTTGCTCAGGCAAATGTCCTTGATGAGGTAGAGGGAAGAAGTGAAACTGGAAAATCATAAATAAGTGCTGAACAAACTTCAAAAGACTTATCTGCAGATTTAGAGGCTGAGGCTGTTTACTTCATATGAGATAATACTAAATCATCTAATCTAGTCATATGTTTACCTATAATGATGTGGCCCATGACAAAAGTTGAAAACTGGTTCAAAATGCTATTTTGGTTGGATAATTCGTGTATGGCACATAGTCCATGTATTCTTTGTAAATATTTTAAGCTTGTAATATCACCATAGTACTCAGTTTATAACTTATTATCTGTACATATTTGATTATTAGATTGTATTGGGTGATGTATTTTTTGGGAATTTCTATTTCTTTGGTGAATCTAATTTTAATTCTTTTTTTTCATCTGACAAAATAACATAATATAGCAGATACCTTTAATCACTCCATTAATCATATGAAGTAAACATGAAAGTATTTGTATTAAATAATCTTATCATTCTTGAATTATTATTACTTTTATTTTTATCTATCACACATTCATCCCATATATTCCTATCCAGAAACCTATTAAGTGTTGTTTGGGAATTGGGATGGGATTGTTAAATTGATTGGAAACAATGTGATTGTACTTTTCGTGGATTATGTAATTGATGTTTGATTTAGTGGATTTAATATAATTTAATTAATGATAAGATATCAATTTTGTATTTGGATTGACGATATATATATACACTTTTTAATTTTCCAATTTAAACTTTGTTAGTTAGAGCCTCTCTACAACACTATTGACTTTTTTCCCAGACCCATTTCTTTGGTATTCTTCTTCCCCTTGACTATGCCCACTTTGGTTGTTAAAATATGTTCTTCACAAATTAATACTGGTGTGGTTGGATAAATTGAGTTGTGCTTTAATGGTTGCACTTGCAGCCGCTGTCCGTTCACCTTCACTCTTCTTTCAGATCTACACCAGCAGCTAGGTCGAAGGAAGTGGGTCTATTTTTTACCGTCGTTTTGCTGAGATGCAAGATCAGGATGGTCTGTAAATTATGAAAAATATTGGCGAAGATGGAATCTTGAAGCCCATTTTCTGTTCATGGGCCATGAATGATATCTTATCCACCCAAAATTGGGCAGACAATTTATCATTCAGTTGTCTAATTCCTTGTTGTATCTAAGTCCTTCAGGTGAAAATCTGATTCCTTGCCACTTGGGTTTTAGACTAGATAGAACTTTGAGTTAAGAACTCATACAGAAACATCAGTCTTTAAAATTTGAAAGAGAGATATTTTTCTAAATGACTTAGGAGACAGTCCTGAATAAGTTTTACACAGTATGTATGCTTGTAATACATATAGCTTTATAAGATATCAGACTAATGTTTTGTTAAGTTTTTGACTTATTTTATAGTCGAAGATAATGAACTGAAAACATGGACAGCTGAAGCTAGTTCATAACCTTGAAAAATATGGCTTTGAAGATGTCTATCAAACTATTGAGACGCCTCCTCAGATCCATCTGGTCATCCCTCCTTGTTCTTTATAACCAAGCCCTTGTACCAACTCATGAATCTTGCTATAAACTCTGTATATGAATGAAGAGAGTGGATATGCACCAAGATGATGCATAATTGTCAAACAACTACACTTTCCATTTAAGAGGCAAAAGAGAGAATATATGAGCAGTAAAGCTTACGACTTGATCAAGATAAAGCAGAAATGGTTGTTTTTAATTCTTGAAAATTAATCGAAGTAGGTTATGTGTTGTATGCAACTAAATGATGTAATCACATCATTCTGATCTTATATAACTTGGCAGAAATATATCTTTATTGCCTAAAGCCAAACCTTGGCTACAGTGTGCCTAGAACCTTGTGACATGAACTAGGAAGCAATTTTTTTTCCCTCCGTACTCTATTCTTAATTATGAGTTGTTGTTTCATTGAACATAAAACTTGACTCAGAGTGCTAGAAAGTTGCATCATGTATCTGTGCTAATAGTAAGCTCACAACTGTGTGCCAATGACATTCTAGTTAGGTGAGTCTTGTAGTATCTTTCGTACCCTTAAGATGGTGAAATTTTATGTCTGTCTCATTCTTGTCATTTTCTCCTCTTTTATTAGAAAAGTATGTCTACCTTTCTAAAACTGATATATTTTTGTTCCTTGAATAGTAATAGCTTTCTTGTTGTACCTAGGCACTTAAAAAGTTTCACTAGTTTCACTCACTCTGGATTCTTGGATGATCCTTGACAAAATTCCAAATACTTTTGAGTTTTTTTTATAAATGTGGTCCATTCAGTTTGGTTTCATGTTTCTTTCATGAGTGGGGGTAACAATTTTTCTTTTTTTATTACAAAATTTAAATTTAAGAATCATAATTTCCATAGGGAAAGTGGAGACACTCACATATCTAGATCAAGAGATGGTGTTGATATTAATGATACTGTTGAGGTATAGGGTAGAAATGATTAGGGGTGGTAGGTACGGTATACCGTACCGAAAATCTCATACCGTATACTGTACCGAAAATTTCGGTATCCAAAAATCCATATCGTTACCATACTGAAAATTTCGGGATATCGAAATTTCGGTATCATAAGTAGCCATACTGTTTCATATTGAAAATACCGTTATACCGAAATGAAAAATATATACCGAAATTTTGGTATACCGAAAATACCGTTTTACCGAAATAAAAATTACATACCGAAACTTGGATATACCGAAAATACCGTTTACCGAAATAAAAAAAATATTATATTTTTTAATTTATTAATGTGGAATTAATATATTTTTTAATTAATATTAATATTTTTGGTATTTCGGTATATAGCGAAATACCGAAATTTTGAAAATGATGATACCGTACCGAAAATTCGGTATTTTTTCGATACGGTAAGCCCGGTATTTCGGTAATTCGGTATTTTTCCCCACCTCTAGAAATGATAATGAGAAATTCTATAATATTCTAGTATTAAATCAATAATCAATCATAAATTATGTTGTTTAGACTAGAAAAATAAACTCTAAAGTCCATCATAGTTAAAATAGTGAACGCGAATGGTTCCTCCTTTTCTTTTAGAGGATACAGGATATATTATTGAGAATGTTATTTATATGTTTCTGACATATAAAACACCCGCTAGGTTTTTACTGTGTCTTTTGGGTTGTTTTGTTTGACTGTTATCCTTTTCATTAAGCTGTGATATGTTTTATCATGTCAAAATGCTTGCCTTACCTTCTATCCTCATGAATTGTTGGACATTCTTTCTTTGATCATTTTGTCTTTTACCAAGCTCTTCTTGATGATGTGCAGATGGCAAGTACTTCTTGACAGCGTGATTTTGCTGTGAATGAGGAGAGGGTTAGCCATTTGTGCAATGACAAATGTTGTTGACATAAGAGTCTATAGGAAGTCCCAAAAAAAATGTCGATCTGTAAAGATGTATACTTGATATTCATCATACAGGTGATCAAATTGTGGCTGTAGCTGCTCAGGCAGTATCTTTTTGAGTTCTTCCTTTAAAGTCTGCATCAAAACACAGAACTAATTAAATGATTATAATCTTTAATAATCAATATAAAAGCAGAAATAGTATAATCTTACTTGGAATATAAACTCGGGTGCTACATTGTGCTCTATAAGATTTTGAAGCTCTCCTCGTATATGATATAGTCTATGAAGAAGCGGATGGATTTCCACTGTTATATTAAATGTCATCCTGCTAAATAAGTATTTGCTATTTGTATGTAATGGTACTTACTGCTTTGGGCTTTGCTCTTCTAGCACATTTCTAGCAATATTGGCTATTTTATCTTCCCACCCAGTTTTGATATCATGATATTCTGTTAAAGAAGCACTGCAGCCACTTCATTGCATATGCGATATATTGAAAAGGGAAAATTATTAGCAAATGGTAAACTTGTAGGGTAGTTGAACGTTAATTTATTGCTGTAAATACAGATATAATTGTATTGACATTGCAGAACCTACTTCAAGTGCCAAGTAGCTTCAAATGAGCGTATAGCTTGTCTTAAGTTATTCTTGGAGTTGTTAGCAATTTTATATGCCAACTGATGAGATAGCTGTATTCCTTCTTTTTCTGCAATGAATTTCAAAACTTCGAGAATCTAGGAAAGCCAGGAAATTGGAGAGATGGAAGAGAAATAAGTTAGTAAAAGGTTGATCTATTTATGAATTTGAAATTTTAAAAGCATTAGACTTCACCTCTCCAACGGAAGGTTCATTGAGTTGAACATACTTGCAAATTGGCATTATGGGCTGGAGCTTTTTGGCATCACTACAACAAAAGAATACCTTGTTACACCCTTTAAACTTCTCTAGCATCCACCTTATATATGAAAGGGCATCAGTCGATAACTTGTCTGCCTCATATAAGATAATAGCTGCATGGGTTACATATGTGATGTGTCATTGGTCTATATCTTGGAAGTAAATTTCTTGAGAATGTATAAAAATACCTTTACAGTTCTCTTGCTTGCAGTGTACAGTTGTATCAGAAATCATATGATTTTTCTCCTTGATAAGTTCAACAATGACATGCTTCTCATAACCTTTAAGTTCAGAAAGGTTGACTTCAACATGGTGTGATGATACCATTAGGTTTACAAGGATACTACCCACTGCTTCTCCCTGTGATGAATAATGTGATATCAGTGTGGATAAACTGGTTAATTTTGATAAGCATTAAAATCCCGCTCCTCTCACTTGTGAAACTAGGTAGGTGAATAGTTACGTGGGTTGAATTGCAATCTGGTCACCTATATACCCTAAGATACTACTCATGCAGTTGGTATATGGTATATGAGCAGTGATTTTTTTATTTTTTTGGCTTTGTTAGCTTACCTTAATCTATGCGGAATAACTTGCAAAGCTTATTCTTCTTTCGCACTAATTGAGATTTGTTGCCTCTTTCACTAAGAGAATGAGTGGAGAAACTGACATGTAATTAATATGCTTTGAGGTATTACCTTGTTCTGCGACCTTTGTATAGTTTAATTGTACTATTGTATTGAGTATACCCAAAATTTGACACCAAGGGGTCATGCAGATACTAGAAAGACTCCAAATTTCAATACTAGTATATTAACGTGTGTGTAGTTACTATGCATGTGCTTGAACAACTAAAAGGATGATTCTGTAACTCCTGAAATAATAGTGCATGCAGTGATTTTCAATAGTTCCAATGGTGGAATCTTACCTTCAAATAAAATTTTTTGCATTCCCCTCGTGCCTGTGGATAAAGAATACAGGAGATCAGATAGCCCAAAGATAAAACATAGAAAGTGTTAATTTTACAAAAGACATTAATATGTTGCCGTTTAGAACTTTGTAATTTGCTGCTATATGATAACAGTTTTTGATTGTGTAATCTCATTACCTGAAATTGAGTTCAACTAGAGTGTCAACCAGCATGCATACTTTATCTGGAAACTATGTGTGTATATATCATGTAGTTTATCTGTTTCAATTCACTTGTAGGTGAGAGTTTAATTGTACCTGTACTTTCTCTTCTCCAAAGGCTTCTCTAAGCAATGCCCAAATCATGGTTCTCTTTCCCACCCCTGGGTTTCCTTCGAATATGAAGTGACCACATTCTTCTGTTGTATCCTGCCAAGTTCTCACTATCTGCTGGAGCCAAAGCGCTTTTGTCTTATTGCAAATAAAGTCTTGCAACAAGTTAGGCCTATATTTGTCTGACCAGACATATATACCTTCATCTTTTGTTGTGCTGGTCTTGTTGTTCTCATAAGCAACTCCTCTAGCAGCTGGAATCTGAGGTGGTGGTGCTTGCACAGCTGGTGGTAGTTGTGGTGGAGTTGGCGGTGCATCTGAGAGGGGTGATGTAGGTGGCGGTGAGATCACCACTTGTGCTGGTGGTGGTGTTATCTGTGGCAGTGGATATGGTAGTGATAGTGATTCTGGTAGCGGTGGCGGTAGCGGTAGCGGTAGCATATATGGCGATTCAGAATCTCTCTCCCTCAATGGCTTCTCCATAGTTGGTGCAGTGATATCATCTTGAACGGTAATTTTTCCCTTCTTAGATTCAGACTCATTTCTTCTTGTCTTGGTATTGACTTTGGTTAATACAGTTTCTGTGACTCTCGATGATGATGTATTAAGCTTATTCTCATGGGAGGTTTTTGTCCAAGAAGAAACCAATGAGTAAGGACTTTTTTCATTGCTTTTTGAGGTAAAGCATGAAGAACCCCATTCCTGCACCCTGACAGCAAAACTGGACTTGGAACTAGAAGTAACATAACTCGTTGCACGGCTCTCTCGTCCCGGGCTCGTCCCCGACAGTTTCTCTCTGTTGATAACAAGGGAGAAGTCAGTTAATCCCTTGTAATAAGGGCTGCTGGTAATATTCCTTGCTTCAGCATTTCTTTCATTGAACTCTTGAAGATTCTCTTCAGTTAGGCTCGGATTCTTTGTTTTTGCTGAAACAAAACCACTAAATTTCTTGGGCCAGGAAGTTAACGGTGAGCCAGCCGAGCGAGTCGTTACAAAAGACATACTAGAAGCCAGTGTGCTGGGGGGTGAATGAGGGCTGGTGATATCGGGAGCTGACTTTGAATATGGGATTGCAGGACTCGGCATTGAAAAGGTGAGATTAGAATGGTGGTTTTTTTTCTTGGTTGAGTTGGAGAGGAAAGTAATGTTTCATTGTGTGATGTGATGTGATGTCAAGAGAAAGTTCATTTTCTGAAAATAATATGGGCGTTGATAACTTGGGAATAAGTGAAAATCGGCGTACATTTCTATGGTTGTTGAGTCAAATATGGTGATGAGGACATTGTGAGCAAAGGAGCGAGCTGTTTCCTCTCTTCTTTCCTGATTAGAATATTCAAATTATTTCAGAGATTGGATAAAATGGTGCACTGAATTGGAATTTATCTTTCTTCTTTATATAGCACTTTGTAATTTGGATGTTTGTTTGTATCTAAGAATTATGGATCAAATGGTTTTATTTTAGACTTCATATGATATATTTGATGAATAAATGGAGTGCATAATTCATACTATACATCATGATGCATGTATGCAAGTTGACACTAAATTCTGCATCCGGTATAATTCACCAGATATAGCATTTACAAGACCTTAATTGAGAGGTGAGATCGAAATTTTTAACAACTCATACATTAGTATATTTCATTTTACTAATATATATTATGATGTATATTAATTTTGAAAAATAGAAACACGAGATTAAATAATGAATGTGAAAAAAAGTCTGAATTTATAACATAGGTGTTTCGTGTTACATAATATTTAATACATATCACATGTTAATTAGTAATATTATTTGATATACATGACATGTGGTGATTAATTCAGAATATGAGATGTAACATGGGGTGTAATATAGAATATCTCACTCCGAAAAATGATTCGGATTAGAACTTTGAGGGGGTGTAGGGGGGTAAAATAATAGCTCAAAAACTCATGTGAGACTGATTCGCGTAAGATCTTACGTGAGACGGTTGTACTTATAATAGAAAAAGACACACTTATAGTTGTATAAAACATACTTGAATAAACTCATTTATATTGTAAATTGTAAAAAACATACTTATATTTGTAAAAGACATATTTGAATCTCGTTGCACATGACACAGTCTCATAAGACACTAACTCGAAGAATAGAGATT
Organism: Scutellaria minor; assembly: GCA_954870855.1. NCBI lineage: Eukaryota > Viridiplantae > Streptophyta > Magnoliopsida > Lamiales > Lamiaceae > Scutellaria > Scutellaria minor. Next base: position 22,495,422 of record OX940728.1, read on the forward strand.
AATTTCATTAAACTCTCTAAACCATCCAAGTTTTTGCATTTTCATTAATCCTTTTTGTTGCATATTGCCTATCAAAATATGTAAATTGTTGTATTTTACTTTTTCAAAATACACAAAAACTCATGTGAGACGGTTTCACGGATAGTTTTCGTGAGACGGAGCCCCATCATCCAAAAACAACATATGAATTGTAGGGTTTGGATAATGGGTAATTGGGTTATGGGTTGACCCGTCTCATGTAATGCATTAAAATTTCGTGAGACGGTCTCACAAGAGATTTACTATTCAAAATATTCTTTTAAAGAATCATTGTTCTAAATACTACATTTAAATTGTAAAAGTATTCTAATAACTTTTTTTTTGAACTTTAAAGATTTAATTTTGATGTTTTCGAAGAACATAGATTTCTCAAAAGGAATTATTTTTATATTTAATCTTTTGAATAAATTGCAAAATTTTAAAATTATTTTATGATTATAATTTTAATTTATTATATTGAGTAAAATATTAGTCTTTTTTTAATTCTTAAAAGGAATTATTTTTATATTTAATCTTTTGAATAAATTGCAAAATTTTAAAATTATTTTATGATTATAATTTTAATTTATTGTATTGAGTAAAATATTAGTCTTTTTTTGTAAGGATATTTTTGGAAATTTGATATTAGAAAAATTAAATAGCCATAATTTACATAGTTTTGTAGGTGATGCGTAACAAAATAAAAAAAAAATAAAAAAAAAGGGTAAAGTGAAAAAAAAGAAACAACTTGCATGAGGGTTTAGTATAAATAAAAGAAATATAAATAATAGTATTATCATATGCATAAACCGCTTCACCTTTGAAACAAAATTCAAATACAAAGTGCTTATTTAATAATTGAATTCCGGTATTTAGCTTTCATAGTCCGGCTTCGTTATATACAACTAAATTAACAAAACAAGTTTCATCATCATAAAGCTGTAAGATTTGGCTGATTAATATTTTCATTTTATATGTGTTGGTCCCAAGTGGTCAGAGGTTCAGAGGGTGGATGAACCTCTATCGATTTTTAAAACTTTTTTAAAACATATAACTGATTAACAGGTTTATGTCTCACTTAAGAGGACAGTATCCTGTCTCGAATCAGTAACCTGACCATAGACAAAATCAGGTTACTGTCCCGGTATCAGAATGCAACGCAGCGGAATAAACTTGATAGAGTTTTTGATGAAAACCAGTTTTCTTTTCCAAATATGATTTTACAACACACGTTAATCAGGATGCTTATGATAGATGCAACAAGATAGATATGCAGCCAATGCAATGCAGCAAATAAGATAAGCAGTAAACACTTATGGCTTATAGTGGTTCGAAGGTGGTGTAACCCTTCTACGTCTACTCTACTCATTCTCTGAGGAGGAACTTCATTATGGTCAGTTTGCTTTACAAGACTTGTCTTTACAAACTTCTTCCAAAACAAGTTAAACCTACCAGAATCCTAGATTCCTAGGTCTAATCCCACACAGGGTTTACAAACTCCTACACAGGGAAACTCTCCCACACAGGAAACATACTCCACACAGGGAAGGATAGCCTACACAAGACTAACAAACTTAGTAAGGATAAAATCCTGTCAACTAAGTACACCTAACTAAAACAACCTAGCACACAGCACAATGGTTAAGAATATATGGTTTCTTCAATTGGTGGGAAACAGTCTTGATCACTGAAAGCTCCATTGCTGTTGTAGACTACTCCTAGAAAGTTGAGTGACTGAACATGTAAAAACTTGAGAAGCTTTGGGAAGTATATGAGTTTCCTCTCGACTCTGTTCAGCAATCTCTTCAATCAGCCACACCTTCTATTTATAGATCTTGAGAATTTATCCGTTGGGAAGTATCCGTTGAAGAGGGATGCTTCTCCTATTTGAGTTAAAGTTTTGATCTTCAAGATCTTCTTTGTAGTCGCATTAAATGCATCTGAGCTGCTCCTGACATGAGCATTTTGCACCCACTATTTGTTTATGGACTTCTCTGACATTCCTGCTGACCTGTCTAGTCGGTATGGGTCCATGCTTGAAGTTCATGCAACGACTACTTGATGTCAGTTAGTTTTGCTTTTCTTTACGCTGCATGCTCTTCCTGATACTACATGAAGGAGAGTAGCACTTATCTTTTTCAAAAGATCCGTTGGCTATTTCCTACTTTCTCTGTAGATAGCAGTAGGTCCTTCTTGGTTGCTGCTTAGAATGTAGTTCTATGCTGCTTTCTGTTTCGTACCAAGATTCTGTTTCAGAACAGCTTCCTGTTCCTGAAACCTGCAACTAGCTTCCTGTTTGTTTGCTTTTTGCTCTGCGCCATCTTCCTGATACTTAACAGCTTCATGTTCCTGCATCCCGCTTCTTGTTAACTGTTGGTAGCTTCCTTCTTCCAGCTTTCTTCTTCCCTTTGTGCAGTTTTCTGCTCGAAGCTTTCCTTGTTGCTTTTTCAGCATGTCGTTTCCTACAGCCTGCTGTCTACTTCTTGCAGCATCCTATCTGCTTCATATACAGATACTTCCTTCAACTTGTTATTTCCTACAGCTTGTTGTCTACTCCTTGCAGCATCCTATCTACTTCATATGCAGATACTTCCTCCAACTTGCTGTTTCCTACAACTTGTTGTTCCTTAGAAGTATTCTCATTTCTTCTAAGGTTGGTTTTCCTTATAACTTGGAAAACCATCACATAATCTTTTCACAAGAGAAGAATAAACTTAAGATCATGTACAGTAGGGAAACTGGGTATTGATACCTTAAGCAAACTGTTCTTTTCTTATTGTGCATACAGTTTTGTCTTATCAAAATAACTACTGATATATCCTAACAATATGTTTTATTAGTTAATCAATTAATTAGTCTATTATTTAAATGCCACTTGCTTATTAAGTCTTTGGTTTGATGTTTATGTATCATTTGAATGAAGAATATGGATCCGATCTATGGATATCCATCCTAACCTGAGATATTTGGTGCGAGTTAGACCCACCTCTTTCTAAAATTTATTTACTTATATATTCCATAATACATATATGTAAAAAAATAAAATCGGGTTAGTTATGCTTATTTTTGTTCTATTTTATTTGAAATGTTCGCTATAATTAAAAATGTAATTATTTAACAAATATATTCACAATAAATTTAATAGGATGCAATCCACTCCTGTCCTGCAGAGGGCATGAGCCAACCCTGCCAGTTTTATCCCATTAACATTCCTAATTATTTCAGCTTCATAAACCTATTTTTGTCCCCATGAAGTGTTTGAGGTTGAGATATGTATACTAGTAAATCCCAACTAAACTTACTTTGTTACTTTAGAAATTATATATTTAATTGTAGAATGCAGATGGAATTTTAGGAATAGAAAAAAAAAAGAATGAATGAAAAAGAAAAGGAAATTCATTTAATAGAATTGAGAACATTAGCTGAATGTAATTTATGAGTGGTACAATGTGGGAGAACTAAACTAAGAAGTTGTCTAAACAGAACATATTTGAGTTTTTCTAACAATCTAGGATAACACCATTTCTCAATGCGACAATAATCTCGCATAGGAATCTCATTTTTATAAACTTTGATGTGAAACATTATATGATATTTGGAATATAATAATATATATAATAAAAATATAACTTTGGAATATAATAATATATAGAAGATTTCAAATAAAAATATTTTACTTGGTCAAGAATAGAAATTAAGGTAAAGAGATAATTTAAAGTTGTTATAAGTCTTTGTATTATATATCTTGCCAAGCTCAATAAAAAAAGAATTTTGGTTGATTTTATTATAACACCACAATTATTCAATTATTAGTGTCATTTTTGAGTTAATTCAAGCTAAAAACTTGAAATCATCACACATATCATATTATGTGATGTGGAGCCCAAATCAATTAATTTCATCTTTATTATTAACATAAGTCGAGTTATCTACATCTTATCTTTATAATCGAAATTTCATCTCATAAATCAATATCAACAAAATATAAAAATGTCACAAGAGAATGTCTCATATTTTCAAAACTATCTGTGTAGGTCCAGGAAACATAACGTCCTAAAAAGCAACAAGTTGTGTTATGTGGAGAAAATAAAATGGAAATCTATCTCTCTCTATATTCTTTAAATTCAACACTATCATAATTTTTCTCCGCATCTCACTAATATTTGGTATGTATTTATGGAAACAAGTATTAATATATTTTTGTATCCAATTCTAATCTCCGCATATATCCTAATTCCAAATATATATATATATATATATATATATATAATTAGCATTGTTATAAGCAAGGATGAAAATATCCAATATTCGTGCGATATATCCGTATTTTGAAGGTTGCGATATGGATATGGGGGTAAAAAAATTCTTCATCCAGGACATATCGCAAATATCCATATCCGTCCGTCTCAGTGTAAAATTGGAAAAAAATCCGGATATATCGTAAAATATCCATATCCATCCAAAATTCAAGATTTTTTACAAAATATGTATTTTTTGACTAAAGATAAATTTGATGCACATAGCTAGTAGATATAACTGGGCACCAACCAAAATGACATGTCTCAAAAATCATATACTCATGACACATACGAGAGTTCACAGTTTGATTGGAGTACTCAAAATATATTTAATTATCCACCTTCTCATACTCAAAACGTATTTAATTATCCACCCCTCAAATGTCCATGGAAGTATGTACCAATAAAATGATGATTGACTCAATCCACACTATTCAATTTATGGTGAAACCATGGGAATAGATAGAGTAACGTACCAACATATTCATAATTACTCAAATGTGATGAGTTGGTACCAATATTGTTTAGACAAAGATAACATTACACCTGTTATTTTTGAATCTCATAGATCATCATTTTGGCTCTAGAGATTTGGTTGTATAAATCAGTTTTGAATAAATGTCAATTTTCGTAACGCTATTGTATGTTTATTATTTATATGTATGTTGTAAACATATCATTTTGTTGAGATTTCAAATTAAATATATATATATATATATATATATATATATATATTTTTGGATGTTATAATAGTCTATAAAATCTTATGTAAAATTTCCAATTTTTTAATAGGGTTTCCATAATTTATTTCAATTTTTTGCGATATCGATATGCGATATCGATATATCCATTGATATATTCGTAAAATCAAGATTGCAATACGACATGCGATATGAATATTTTCATCCTTGGTCATAAGGTGCCCGTACTCCTAATCATGCAGGAAATGAATTCTTCAATATTTAAAGTTGTAATATGGTTATACTATTGGTAAAATAAAGTAAACAATGTAATATTAGTAAAATTAATTTATTTTTATTACAATATTGTCCTTAATCAGGATACCATAGATGTATTATAATTTGAAAAAATAAATTTAAATATGCGAATTGCGAAGTATATCTATGACGTCATATTAATCAACACAAAAATTCATGTGAGACGATCTCATGAATAGTTACTGTGAGACGGAGACCCATTACCTACAAACAACATGTGAATTGTGAGATTTGGTTTGTGGGTGATTGGGTTATGGGTTGACCCGTCTCACACAATATAATAAAAATTTGTGAAACGATATCACAAAAGACCCACTCATTAATCAATGTTAGACAATAAATTATAAATCAACTAGAGAATAAATTCCGTTTCAAGTTTGAACAGTTTAATTAAATTGAACTCTATGAATTTATTTATTTATTTTTTTGAAAACGAACTCTAGGATGGGCTGCTCAAAAGGCAATGTGCCAATGTCTATCTTTTCTAAAGGGGGTGTATTGGATTAGGATTTTAAAGGATTTTTTAAGCTGAAAAAAGTCATGCGGATTTAAAAGACTTTGCAGGATTTTTATGACTTTTAAGATTTTGCAAGATTCTGTAAAGATTTTTTAATCAGGATTTTAATGGATTCTGTAGGACTTTGTGGACTTTGCAGAACTTCATGGATTTATGACATACGATAAGAGTTCAATATTTTTTTCATACATTCGAATTTAAAAAGAGTCAAAGACAAAAAAAAAAAAATAATAATAATTCTCCATAATATCATGTCCTCCTAAATAGCATTCATCCACATATCCATAGCTATACTAGTCCTCCAAGCATTAGCGTCTTGTCGTTCTTGCTCTTGGGTTTGAATAATAGGCTCAAAGTTATGGTCTTCATTAACCGGTAATGCTCAAAGTTATGGTCCACCCAAATCCCTTGCTCATCATCCCTAACATTTTGGCATTCCTAAACACTTGAGATGCTAGAGAAGGTGACAAGTGCGCCAAAATTATTGAAGCTTTCATCTTCATGAGCTTATGAAGCTCATTGATGATTTGATAATCTGTGGCCTGAAGAGAAATTGCAATTTGATATCCAACATCCAAGTGATTCTCCTGTAATATATTATTTATATAAGTTTGGGCTTGTCTTGCCTCAGCAGTATCGTCATACAAAAACACAAAGCTTCTCCATCTGAATGCTTGTACAAAGGCAACAATGGCATGAAATTGATAGTTCTTATCTTCAACAACTTGAATAAAATAGGGACGCTCATTGGATGAAGATATAGAGGAAAATGATATCAAAGGAACATTAACTTTGTCCTCTAGCCTGGTCAGAAATAACTCATCATTTGGCATTTTAGGAATAATGATTGTGTGGACTTCAACATTCTCCAAAAGTTTAAGAGCTGCATAGGGAGACAACATGATCTCCTGAATGAGAATATTTTAAGCAATTTTTTTATAGTAAAAATCACATTCTTCTGTAATCAGGAAATGATAATACAAATTTACAGTAGTTTAATTGAAACAATGTACAGCCTAGAAACATTGTTATTCCTTCTTTTTTTTCCTTTGGAGCAAATTGCCTAAAGTACATGAAAATATCAAAATAAAATTATTCTTTTGAATAATTTCTGTTCCCATCCAATAGATCCAGACTTCTGTCAACATAACGCACAACCAACTCAATTATTTGGCCTAAATGTGTACCAAAAGAGCAACCAAACTAAAGAACCTGTTGGACTATTAGCATTTGCAGATCATTCGAACTTATATGTACTACATAAAATGATCTTAAAACCAAGTTTATAACATGAGAAAACCAAGTTAAAGCTATTATCATATTGCTTGCTAAAGGAAAACTCATGCAGGTATAAACAACATATTCATATACATACATGGATTCTGAGAAGCAAAGTTCATGAAATTGGTAAATGCAAACAGGGAAAAAAAATAAAGGTTGTGATTTTGTTTCCAGAACATCAGAACAAAAACTCACCTTCAGCAATACCATGCAAAGAATCCCCCCTGGAATCTCTAACATGAATAGCAATCCTAGTTTTGTACCTCCTATTCAGGTTGTAAAAGTCCTCTACGGCCATTCTAATGCAACTCTGGATAACCTTCCCCACCCATGATTCGACATCAACGATCACACCAACATTGATAGTACTTGTATCACCATTATCTGGTCGTGAAACCTCCTCACCAACGTTGATAGTACTTGTATCACCATTATCCGGCCGTGAAACCTTGTGACTAGAAATACCAAGTACCAGTAGGGATAAATGAGTATTTTCAGTTCTTGCATTTGAAATCTTCCACGTCCCCAAGCAGAGTTGGTAATCAAGTTAAAAAAATTAGCACCACATTTGGGCCAAGTTGAATAAGCAGACAATCTTGACCATGATAGTAAGGAAAATGTCAAAGTCTATGCAACATTGTCTCTTTCAGGCATTTTTTCGAACACCTTACTCTCCATCATCCCTTTCCCTCACTGTAAAGCTTCAAATTCGGTTCAACCTCACATGCATTTTTTCCACCAGAACATTGATCTAATGCCTGATGGGATGTGGAAATAAAATGCGTTGAAGAATCACACAAGGCTAAATAACTATACCACATTTTAGAGCTGCAATTAATCAGACGAGTTGACTGCCGAACTTGAATGATGCTTGCTGGACTTGTATGACTTGAGGATCGACAAGCGAAGTGAGACCCACAAAACAAGAATGTGTGGCTTGTTAGGAATTAGAATGACTTCTGAATAAAATCTTCCAAGATCTAAACATATCAATAAAAGAGTATCAATATGGAGAGAAATCGATTAAAGGAATTCAGATTGAAGAAATCTCACCGTAAAACTGGATGATTAATGCGGAGAGATGAAGCAGAAAATTCTAAAGCGTTAGCCACCAAATGGATACTGATACATATCACGAATTTTTTTTCATAGAATTGCAGTATAAAGATAAAGGTGAAGAGACATTACCAGAGGAAGCACTTCAACAGTCACTTTAAGAGTCCTCTAAAATCTGATGGGTTTGGATGAGATTGTTGGTATTTATAGATACCACTAAAAAGTCCTTCAAAATCCATCTAACACAACAATCCTGTAAAATCCTTATATTTTTGAATACCAATGGATTATTTTTAAATAATAAAAAGTCTTGCATGAATACCAATGGATTTGAATGGACTCTTTAAAAAATCTTGAAAATCCAAATTGAATACCAGTAGATTGTTTTTAAGCGACATAAAATCCTGATTGAATACCAGCGGATTTTTTTACAAAAAAAAAGTCTTTTAAAATCCTGTGAAATCCTAAACCAATACACCCCCTATAAAATTATGTTTTTGTTAATGTAATTTACATTGTTACAAATTGCAGATATAATTGTCCCAATAATACTTGGTTAAATACAACGAATATTTATCTAAAAACAATATTATTGACACCCTGAAAATAAATACTTCCAATCAAAAGTCAAAACTGTAAAAACTTTAAGTTGATTCATTAGGATCGAATTCTCAAGTTCTTCCTTTGTTTTTCATTACCTAAAAAAAATAAAAGACTCTTGAATTATGTTGCCAATTGTTTGGAGCACAGTAATGTACATGATAAAATCAAAAATCAACATTATGGTAATTTTTAGCATGCGTGGGTTGACGAGATACCAAATTCTTGTAATGCTGTATTGAACAATGAAGTAAGATTGTAGCCCATTTGATTTTTGAGTAAAAAAAAAATCAACGTTAAGTTATTTTTTCAAATTGTAATTTAAATTATTTTTATTGTATCTAAAAGTTCATAATTTTTTCAAATTGCAACCTAAGACCATTTTTAATATATTTTTATGGTCAACATCAAATTTTATGTTCAATTTCAATTTTATTTAAGAAGAACCAAAATATATAAAACTCACGTCAAAACACTTAACATTTCAAACCAAACAAAAGACTGAAATCATTTTTTTTTTCATTCGATTCAAGTTAAATTTAGGCAAAATCGAACGAAAATATTGATGTTAACCTGAAAATAGACTTAGGTTGCAATTTGAACCGATGATGCACATAAAACTTATATGAACTTGTTTCACGAGATTATATAATTTCGTGAGACGGATTCCATTACCTACAATCCAAATCCATTTTTCCAATTTTTTTTATCAGTAAAAAGAAGTTTCATTAATCCATGGGGTAAAGGGGTACTCCAACATTTACATCATACAAATCGTATGAATTTTATAAAGATTTCATAATCCAATACATGTTCTAGGATCTATTAATCAACCTGCAATAAATACATCACTCAAGTTTCTTTCCTTTAAGAACACCAAAGGCCATTTTCCCAAATAAATCAAAATTAATATGAGTTCAACATGAGACACATATATGTTAAATGTAGGAAATTAATTATAATTATATTAAATTCTTGTGATCATTACTTTTTTTTAGCTAGTCAAATTTCAGGGTTAACAATATTGTGATATATTTACCCCAAATTTTTCGCTATTTCTACGTACTACAACGAGCCATGTCAACATTTAATTATATTATTTATTTATTCAACTCATTTTGTACAATAAATAAGACCCAAAATAGTAATATAAATTTATGAAATATTCAAAAATTAAAAAAAGAAAAGAAAAGAAAGGGAAATATCACAAAATTTCAAAGTTTTACGTAACAGACTTAGAATATGAATCTTCTCTAACCCCAATATATCTTAACAAACTAACCACATAACAACGGCTATTTACACTCATTCAAAATACACATATTTACTCCTTAAACCTTAATAAAAACACATTTCATTAAACCTCTCCTCTTCAACTCTCATCACAATTCACAAGAAGGTATTTCATTCTTAATTTTTTATCATAAATTTTTTATCTTTTTATGTATGTATAGTTATTCAATGACTTTGCACACATTAGAGTTTGATGAAATGGTCATTTATTTATATAATAAACACGCATTTGCTTCTATTCTCACCAATGGGTGAATGAGATTTCATTAGTGTTTGCTTCTATTCTCACCAATGGGTGAATGAGATTTCATTAGTTTTTGAAATATAGTGGAATATAAGATTCTTGTGGATTATGTTACCAGTGTTGTAAAATCGAGTTTTTTTGAGCTTAGAAGAGAAGGAAAGATTCATTAAATCTTCATAGTAATGATGAATTTCTGCTGTTTTCAATTAGTATATGCCTTTTGTTTTTACTGACCATGATTATGTGACCTTTCTACACAAATATTGCTAAGCACTTATTGAATAATAGATTATCCAAATAAATTCAATTATTTCTAGCTTTCTGATACGTCTATATTGATTTGTAGGCTAATGGCTGCTCAAAAAGGAATAGACTATCCTACTTGGTAAATTAAACTTCCATTTTTTGTCACTTGATTAAATCAAACCTCATTAAATATCGCTGTAATTCATCCAGGAGACCAAGGTCCAAATTAACATCAGAGATTCAGCTTCGTCTTTGTGGATCAATCACTGCATTGGACAAGGTAAAAACAACCTTAAAATAATCACTTGTGTTGTTGTTTGAAACTGCTAACTTTTGTTTGGTCTCAGGATCTTCTGGCACAAAAATCATTAACAATCACAAGGATATTGCAAAAGAATCCTCACCGCGATATCTCGTTTCTGCTCCGAGATATCCCTGCAGACGAAGAGTCGATGGAACTCGTACAACGATTCTGCCATGGCTTCGAAATCAATCTCTCAACGGAGAACGTTGTTCGTGTAGCTTGTGTTGCCGATTTTCTTGGAATGGTAGACAGACATTGTCCCAACAATCTGTTAAACATAGCCCTCTCCTTTTTCCACCAAAATGTTATTCCAAGCTGGAACAATTCCATCAAAGCTCTGAAAACTGCTGAGAGTATTTTCGAGCAAGCAAGGCAGCTTGGTATAATCGAGTACTGCATCGAATCAATCATCATAAAGACGTTGGATGATCCATCTTTACTTGGAGAGCCAATCAGGATTGTTTTATCCTCAGACGATGATGATGATGACAGTGATGATGAGGATCGGTATAGGCCGAAAGCTAGAAGGAAGCTATTCGATATGGACTGGAAGAAATCAGAAGATTTGATTGCACTTTCGTTGAGGCTTTATGTGCCTATAATCAATGGCATGATCGAGCGCCAAGTGAAGATCGAATACATAGCTGCAAATATCTGGCAATACGCGAAGACGTGGATATTTTCGTGCGATAAATTAGGCGAAAGGAATTCGGAGAGAGAGATGGTTGAAGCTTTGGTAACACTGTTGCCTAATCAGAGGGATTTATTCCCCTGCACATTTCTCTGTGAAATGCTTCGATCCGCCATAGCTGTAGACGCTAATGGAGAATGCAAACACGCATTAGAGGTCAAAATCGGGATGCAATTAGGGCAAGCATCGGTGAAGGATCTGCTGATACCTTCTCAGGGATACGCGAGCGATGAGAAGTACGATACAGAGTGTTTGATGAGGATCCTGAAGAACTTCTGCAACTACACGAGTCCAAATATAGGCGAATTAAACTCCATTGCAGATCTAATCGACGAGTTCTTAGCAGAGATTTCTGGAGACATAGATCTGAAGATACGAACATTCATATCAGTGGCGGAATTGTCAATTGCGATATCACAGGAGACTAAGAGGAGCAGCGATGGAATATACAGAGCGATCGATATCTACCTGGATAAGCACAGGCATTTGATCGAATCGGAGAAGGAGATGCTGTGCAAGGTTTTGGATTGCGACACGTTGTCGTTGGAGGCGTGCGAACACGTGGCGAAGAATGAGAGGCTGCCGGTGCGGGTGGTGGTGCAGGTGCTGTTCGTGTCGCAGTTGAAGCTGAGAGAGGCGATTCCGAGGGAGGTGGTGGAGAGAGTGGGGGAAGAGGTGGCGGAGGAGGGAAGCGTGAGGACGGAGATGGAGAGGATGGGAAGTAAAGTGGGTGAGTTAGAGAGAGAGTACTGTGTGATGAGGAGAGAGATAGAGAGAGGGGGCGGTGTGAAAAGGAAGAAGAGGACGAGTGTGTGGAAGGAGATGAAGAGGAAATTTGGGTGTATTACAAACACCATTCATGATTGCAATTGCCATGTTAAGAAAAAGAAGGTGCATCCTAGATAGAGATTTGAGTTTTTAACTTTTATATATTTATGGATTTGGATTTCTTAGTTTGAATGGCTTTCTATTGCTTGTTCATTCGCTCGTGAATGTTTATTTCTTTCTAAGATATTTTACACTGATCTAGTGAGATCGAATTTTCTATTGTATTTGATGTTGCATATGTTATTTGATACATGTGGTTAGAGAATTTGACTCATTTATTTTTATTCGGGCTCGAGTTCGATATGAACTTCAAAAGTGGAGTTCGAGCTTGGCTTGACTTAAAAACTTCAAGTTCGATATTCGTTCGAGTTGGACTTGAATAAAATTCGATAACAATCTAAATGAACTCACCTCGAGTTCAGCTTGACAAAAGTTCGTCAAAAGCTTGAATACAAGCTTGATAAACATGTATTCGAGTTCAAGTTCGGCTCGTTGGAGCTCGAAAGCTTGTTAACACATTAAAATCATGTAAAATTCATAAATCACATTTTAGTTTATTATAATATATATAAACGAACTTAAAACGTATAGACTCAAGAACTATCTAAACAAATCTATTCGTGAACTTCTTATACGAACAAGTTTGTGAACTTTTGAACCGAAAAGATGGCTCAAGTTCGACTTGAAAAGTATTCGAGCTCGAAATTCGGGTCAAGTTCAACTCGTTTAAATTAACAAACGATCTTGAACGAATATTTATCGAACCGAGCCACAAATAGTTCACCAACGGCTCGACGCACTTAGATTCTTATAGGTGACATGTATTGATTAATTTGAATATGAGATGCAACATGAAGAGTAATAGAATATTGAATTTCTTATTTTGCAAGATTTAATTTGGATGTTGTGGAATGTTGAGGGCTACTAGTTTTTTAACTAGTATTTCATGCAAGATTGTAATATTTCAAGTTGATCACTGAAAACTTTTTTATCCCAATAAGAAAAAGAATGAAAATGATATTATACCATTATATTCTGAAAATATTATTGAATTAGTCGAACAAGAACAAATTTCAGTCACTGTCATCATGCGGTTTGGGGCCTTTGATTTACGTATCCTTCAAATAAAACCAAATAGAGTAACAAATGTCACCAAAAAGAAAAAAAGAAAAACGAAAAGGAAAAAAGATAAATAATAGAGTCAACGTCGTAAATTAGCAAGATCTGACGTGGAGTAGATCCGAAGCGTACGTTAGCCCCATTTCCGATTTCTGCATTACTGATTGCACGCTCTTCGCTTTAACACTGCACATTCTCAGAGCTCCAAAGCCATGGGACAAATTCTTGAAAAATTTCAAGGTATCAATCTCTTCTTCTTTATTCAAATTCTAGAAATATTAATGGTAATTTTAACTATCATGCTCTGTATCTCTCTCTCTGTGTATGAATCATAGTCTTTCTTGTGCCCTTTTGAATATTTAAGGGAAAATCTTCTATGGGATTTTTCACCTTTCAATCAATTATGAAAGATCATAGCTTCTCGATTCTTGTATCTAGGTTACCTTTTATGCCCATCAAATTTTGTGGAGTTTTTGTTCTAATATAAACCTCTGAAAAGTGTCCAATTGCAGTATTGCTAAGCTGAAACTAGAGAAAGTTTATCTCCAATGAAAAGCTTCATGTGATTAGTCATGTTTTGATTTTGCTGCTTTGTAATTGTTGTTATATCTAATTTATTTTATAAATAAAATAATAATGCTTTTTAGGTGTTTTGCTGATGAAATTCAGCTGCCAAAATACAGGTCAAAGCTTATGTTGGCCAAAACAGATATGGGGTTTTTTATCAAGTGATTTGAGATTTTGAAAGAGAATTGGTTTAGTGGTACATAATTTAGAATTTGATAATGGTTGATAAATCTGCATTTTAAAATAATTTCTGCATTCTTGCCCCTCACTTAATGTAGATGGAAATTCCGTTATTGATGAAACTGTTTCTATGGTTATAAAGCCATAACGCAACTTTAGCTTGCAAGAAAGTACTTAGCTAACTCCTCAGATATTATGTAAAAGTTCATTTTGCTTTATTATTAAAAGTCTTCATCTTGTGCAGGAAAGGAATGGAAAGAAAGACAGATTCGACTGATTAGTGACAAAGTTTTTGATCGTGTCAAGAGTGATACTGGAAAGACTACTTTGACATTTGAAGAGCTCTATATTGCTGTGCTGCTAGTATTCAAGTGAGAAGCTTCACCTCCATATGTTCCCTATTGAGTTTACATTTCCCTAAATGCTATAATTTATTCACCATCCTAGTAATTTAAAGTTCTAACATTCCTGTAAAATGTTTCTGTCTGTGTAGTGATATCAATAAGCGTTTGCCTGGTCCTCATTTTGATCCCCCTAAAAGGGAGCAGATCAAGGACCTGATGCGGGTATGTAATACAACTTCTTTTACTTAGTGTGTGTGTGTGTGTGTGTGTGTATGTCCAGATGAGGCTATAATTGGCTGAAAATGGAGAAATCCTCCACATTAAGAGCTTTGTTAGTGTTTGAATCATATAAGTAGCAAATGAATATTTTTCAGGTCTCAACTCCTTTGATACTTGATATAACTTGAATATGTTGAGCTACAGTTGTATTAATTGAGTTGTTTCATTCTGGAACTGGATGCAAATTTTCATGAGAAAAATATCAAATTCTCCTCAATCTTTGTCTAAAAAATCAATGTGGAACTTTTATTTGGTCCAACTTGGCTCCTCTTCAATTTAGAAAGTACAATTATGAAAATAATATCTGGCCCATCACGCTTCCATAAATAATACCTTCTTGATTGGGATTTGGTTGGGTCTTATATACTGGATTTAAAGATTGTTATGCTCAATTATTCCACATAAACGCAGCTGATGTTTTCCGTTGCAGACCCCTTCAGCAAAGTCAGCACATCCTCGTTTCATTTTCTACCATGAGGCATAAAGCACATCTATAGTATAAAATCAACTTTGGAAAGTACAGAATAGATGAACAAAAGCCTTAATTTTATTTCGGAATCATAAAGAATTTATTATACTAATACATCTCCCAAGGATACTATTTCTGCACACCAAACCAACCTAAGGGTAAAATAAAGAGATTCTTAAGATTTCTTACACCAAAGTGTTTGATTGACAAGGTCGGGGGCTTTTTGCACCAAATATAACTTGAAGAGGTAAATTGACCCTGAAGTGAAAAGTGGGGTGCCAAATTGCTACTCATGCCAAAGTTTTAATGTTATCATTTTTACTATATCTATGCAACTTTCTTGTTCCGTGCAGGAGAGTGATGTAAACCTTGATGGTGAACTGAATCGTGAAGAATTTATGAAGTTCATCCGTCATATAACAAAAGACACCTTCATCACGGTGAGTCAGGGATTGATCATTACTCTGGCCGTTGCTCCAACAGTGGCAATGCTGACAAAAAGGACGACCGAGAACGTCCCGGGTGTTGGGAAAGTAGTACAGAAAATACCGACTTCAATATATGCATCGCTCGTCACCCTTGCAATTGTTGCGTTTCAACAGAGTGCAGAGAGGGCATAAAGACTTCGATTACCAGGCATGCTAGTAAAGTTGATTAGTCTTTAGTAGTGTGCTCAATAAAACAATACATAATGTCAAAAAAATTGTTATTTAGGTTGTCGATTTGATGCAGTATTTGTTGCATGTAAGTATGGTGTTTTTTGTTGTCAAATAAGTTGTATTTCAAATATTGGAACTGCAGAAATTGCCTATGAATGAACTTTTACAGGTTGCTACACATTCTTACAACATATTGAGGGAAAATATTATGAGCTGATGATATCCTGTTAGAACTCAACTAGACATTCTTTGCGTGAAAATGTTTTGGTTTCATTTTTAGTTTCCATTCTCATTTCCAAGAGTTGTAAATGTGCTTTTGGTTTTATATCGGTTGTCGTGATGAAAATAATTATATATTTTGGTTTTGGTTTTCACCGATGATACTTGAAAAGGGAAATTTGCAATTGGTCACCCCACTTTTTTGGTATTTGACATACTTTACCCTGAATTTTACGATTTGTTTCACTTTTTATCATATTGGACAAATCAAGATCATATATAAGTCTAACAATAGCAAAAGACACATACTTAGAAAGTAACAAAATAAGCAAAACTAAAATCACAACCAGCTCAAACTTTTCCCCTTTGACAGGTAAATGTATTTCAACTACGATACTGAAACTATATCAAGATTATATTCTTCCTATCTTTGAATTGGTGCTTTGGATGTTTAGTGCACTTCTACTCTCTTCATCTGAGAATTACACCAGAGACTAGAGGTAATTGGGACATGGATTTGATGATATTAAGATCAACTCAGCTTCTGCAGCCTAGCTTTTGCCGTATCCAATTGTTCTGCTCAGCAATTAACAAAACAGAAAAGTTTAATACTAAGGAATGTATAAAGAAAAGCAAGAATGACACACTTGATGGTGGTAAGACTTTACTCTGTTCAAATGCAGTTGCTTTCTCAACAGTTGTTCGGAAAAATAAATTTCCATTCCTTTGATATACGCTCTGTACAAAAAATAACAATATTACATCTTAAAATAATGGCATATCACATAATTGATAACTACACAACTATCCAACAAGAAACTAGAAAGAAAGAAAAGTGCTCAAGTCCTAGTTTGTAATGACCAAACTTCAATATGTTTACATACATGTCTAACGATTAAGTTTCCATGGGCTTCAAACTTATTGGATTAAAATCTCTCAGAAAACCCACACACATACAAAGACGAGGTGAGATGCACATGCAAAGAGAGAAAGAGAAACATGCATATAACCTTCCTATATGTTACTTATACATCATCACCTGACCTACACTTTCGAGTAGAAAAATCTCAGATTTCCCCTATTTAATGATTCAAGCACAACCGAGACTACAAATTGCAACAAGAAATTAGACTGGACTGAATAGTTTGGTTTCACATGCCAGTTTTACAAATCATTTATAAGTCAAGTTTGAAAACTGTCAACCGGCAATGAAGGTGACATTCAGGTAAAGTAAGAGAGGTTGATGAAGAGATGTTAATAAAGTAAAAATTAGATACACAATCACGTATTACGCACCAGGAGAAAGGGTAGCACAAAAGAACGAGCATATTCAGATAAACATGAGGCTTCCTGACCTCAGAAAAACAAGAAATTATGTGTTCATATAACTCGGAAAATCCCCATGAGGCAGTTCTCTCTCTCTGAAGTTTTGAAGAAGGATCAGCAGTCACAAGTCTACCGAAAAACAGACAAGGACAAATCAGGATTTTGGTTCTTCAACAAGTGATTATGATACCACATTGGACACTCTAAATAGAACATTATGTGGTGCACCATTTTCACCCACAAAATCCTGACCATATTCAGATAAACATGAGGCTTCCTGCTAATAAAGAGCCACAAACGATCAAAAAGGTGAGTTGGAAATGTGGTTAAACTTCCCATCCCCTCTTCCTACAAAATTTTCCAGTCCTCATTTCTTCAACGCTGCGACATCTCTAACGAAATAGTTACAGTTCCCCGAATTCTGAACGTGTGGAAAAATAATCTAAATACTTGAAACATCTTAGCCTACCAAACATGACCCTTGTGTCTATAGAAACAAAAACCATCTCATCAATTACCACGTTTTTCTTAAAGGTGGAAAAGAGAATGAAAATCTAAAAATGTAGATGTCAATAGCAAAGAACAACAGAGCAGGCTATATCTATTGCAGATTATCAACAAGTTTCAATTTGATAAACCCATAAGTATTGAGCTGATTGACTCAAATCTCATGATACCAAAAAAAAAAATTTACATTTTCCACAAGAGTTGAAATTGGTGAGGGACCTGTTTGATTAGGGAAGAATTGTCTAGATGGTGACATAATTTCTGCAAAGAATGCACACACACACACACAAAAGAAAAAAAAAAGAAAAAAAAAAAGAAAGGGAAATTGAGATGATTAAAAAGCAGGTATTGGGAGAATTGTAAAAGGAAGAGAAAGGGGTACCCGAGAGGAAGAGAGACTGTTGAGCTCTGCTAAAGCAACCTCATGACCTCTCACCTGTCACTTCCACCATTATACATACCCTATTAATGAATGAGAGAGAGAGAGAGAGAGAGACAGAGAGAGAGATATGAATACGATATTGCATAACGACATGTATACCTGCTTGAGAAGATCGGATGAAGAGGATTTTGAGTTTGGAGGGGCGGATGCTGACATTATTCCTCTGCTCTTCAAATCCAAATTAACAATTTGGGGTTTTAGACCACCTTTTTATAGGTCCTATGAAGGGAAAATTGGTAAAAATACCCCGTATATATACCCTAATTATGATCTTACCTTTTTATTTTTTGGGTTTTTAAAAATACCCCGTATGTTGGCTTTTCTTGTAAAAAATACCCCATCACCTGCTGTAGGAGGTAACTTGCTGACGTGGTCGGTTATTTCACACGTGGATTTTATTTTTCATTTGTTTTTTACCAAGTCAAACAATGAGTGTCAAGTCATTTCACACGTGGATTTTATTTCTCATTTATTTTTTCACAAGTCAAAATTATTTTTTAAATATTAAAAAATATTTTAATTAATATTATTATCCAATAATATTAATTAATATAATTATAATAAATATTAAAAAAACTTAAATTCATTTTAAAAAACTGAAATTTTTTAATATTATCATTAATATATAATTGTTAAAATAAAATAATGCCCATCTTCACCACGGCTATAGCAACCTCCGCCACCACCGCCGCCATAGCCTCCGCCACCGTAGCCTCCGCTGCCACCGTCTCCGTAGCCTATTGTGACAGAAACCCTAGTCTTTCTCTCTCCCAATAATACCCCTTACTCTTGTTACTCGTGAGCAGTCATGACGGTAGGGTAGTCGGTGACCTCTGCATCTTTTCACACTTGGGCTTCCTTAAATTCGATGGATCTGGCTTTGTTTCTCGCCGCCCCGAGCACCGATCGAGAGTCCATCACTAAAGGAAGAAAACCCAGAACGGAAATCGGAGATAAGATTGGTTCTAACCTCGTTCTCGTTGCAGAGATGCTCTGTAGCGGCGGCGCGTGCATTAGCTTCGAGTGTGATTGTGGGCTTTGTGGGGGAGAGAGAAAGAGCAAGAGGTGATAAGTAGAACTCGAAGGTGTTGAGAGTGGAAGAGTAATTGCAGTGAGAGAAAGAGGAGAGTTGGAGTTGAGTTTGATGGAGGGGTCTCAATTGACATGGAAAAGAGAACAAAAAAAATCTAAAAAACAATTACACATGTATATTTAAGTGTCACGTCAGCACATGACCGGTTGGTGACTTATCACAGCAGGTGATGGGGTATTTTCGACAAGAAACGCCAACATACGGGGTATTTTTAAAAACCCAAAAAATTAAAGGATAAGATCATAATTAGGGTATATATACGGGGTATTTTTACCAATTTTCCCGGTCTTATGAATTTCGCTTCATAAAAGAAGGTGATGCTATTATGTACTCCCATTCATTACTAAATATTCTTTAATTATTAAATATATTTATTTAAATAATTTAATACGATCAAATTTCTAAATACATTCCACGAGATTATTATTCTATCCTTTCAATTTCAATCATGTATCATAAAATTAAATAAATAGTGAATTCATCAGATTTGGTCATAATAATACATTTTCAAGTTTATGCAATCAGATTTCTTATTATGACAAAAAGTAAACTTCATACAATATTTTGATCAAATGTTGTGGGTAATTCAGTGCGAATTTACTAATGTCTTAATGATATCATATTATTCCATTATTTATTAAGTTTTAAAGTATTATTATCAAAAATATCTAATAATAATTTTCACAAATTTTACCCGTCTATTTGATAATTTTACCAACTACCCATCTTCAAATAGTTTTAACAAATATGAGACGAGTTTGAGAAAAAAATTGAATCCTCGAGGAGTAGGGTTTGGGCATACACCATTAAAGTGCCCATTGAACTCAAATATTCATTTTATGTATAGTTTTCATATTTATATATACATACATTTGTATTTTTTTCTATATATATTTACTCATGCATGGAATGATAAATTTATATATATATATATATATATATATATATATATATATATATATATATGCGCTTATAAATTCACAGAATCGCCATGCCTGAAAGTTGAATAGAGGTATGCAAACTTTAACAAGCTAAGGGGAGTTAAAACAGGAGGACTTCTGATATATTATACGAAGAATACAACTTGAAACCAAATAAACTGAATAAATACTGCATTTCTTATTCTTCTTGAACAAACATTTAACTTGAAACCAAACACCCTTTCAGTGCCTCTTTGAGTTGACTCGAAGCTCATTTCTGTGCGAGTAAGAACACATTCACTTCTGGCTACGAACACATTCACTTCTGGCTTTACTGCCAACAAATGTCCCAATATCATCTTACTTGGTCGTTTTCAAGATGTAAGATACTAGGAGTCAAAGGATCCTCTAATACCGTCTAAGCTTTCTCCAAGAGATACCCTGATCAGAAGCCAAGAGAACGTTGAACGATTTACTAGGAACCTAAACAAACATATGTAATGCAATAAGCTCAATCAATGATGTAATGGCTTTGTACATAACAAGATTAAAACAAGGTACAAGTTGTTTAATAGTGGAGAAACCTACTAGATCTGAATAATTTGATAAGAATCGTTCTTAGGTCAAGAAAGAAGAACGAGACAAAACAACATAAATTATATACTTCTTGTCCATTCTCTGTGTATCACTGTGTCTTCCCTAACCAACTAATTTAGATTGGCGGTCTTCATACTTGATTTTAGAAGCAAAACTTTTTTCATTCACTTTATCAGAAGCAACTCCAGCTAGAATACCCATTCATTATCTTCTTTCAATTTCACGCCTACAAGTGCTTCCCAAGAGAAAGTCATATAAACTAAACTATTCAGGAACATCAAGAATCCGAATAAAAGCTCCTTACAGAACTTAAGGCTCACAACATGAGTATTATAAAACGAAAGTCTCAGGAAGATAAAGTCCAAAGAACTCCATATCTATATGAAAGAGCATCACAAGTGGATTAAATATAATCAAGTTATACAGGTTGTTGAAGGGGGATCAACGTACAATATATAGTATGATCATTGCACTCCATATGTAGTATCCCCCTTTCTATAATAAGATACTCATCCTTTACATAGGATAAGGAACAGTACAAGATAATATGTGAGCTCTAAGAACTACACAACCCAATATAAGCACAAGCACAACGGTGCTGGTCAAAAGAAGTTAGCCATAATCAATCTGAAATCGAGAATAGTTTCTTATTCAGCCAAGCATAAATTATGAAGATATGGACATTACACAAGAACATTTCGTCACATAGGATGGGATGCTATGTTACCTGTGCATACAGTATTTGTACTCTGAACTCCTAGTGAAATCTTTTTCCCCTTCTTCCAACTACACAATTCAAGAATTCAATGCACACAATCATTACAACAAAATCCACAATCACAACATACAAGTATAAACTATTAAACCATATGTGATTTGCAATACAATCTAGTCAACATCCTCACCGGATCACTCTCGTAGATGAGTTCATAACAAACCGGAGATAGGCATCGTAAAGCACAATTCTCCTTATCTATAACTGAAGACTTGCATTGCTGACCCCACAGTCCACTTCAACCAAATCATTGCTCATACTCATTAGATCAACAATAGGATAGCAGTAAAAGACAATAAAATTCCAACAGAAAATTAATTTTTATTATTATTACTTTCGGTGAAAACCCTAATTTTAACAATAATAATGGAAAACCCATGAATAAAATCTTTGAAGGTGAGAAACCAATACCTCTCAATGTCGGCATAGCACTCGTTTTTCTTCTGTCGAGTCTCTGCTTCCTGTTAAAAAGTGAATAAACAGTACGAGATTTTCATCAATTCTTTGTAGAACTACAAAAGATTACATATTTCGCAGAAAAAGAAAAGTAAAATGACTACTTACAGAGATTGGGATTCGAGATTTCGCCATGACTTCATTGAAACACAGAAGAAAAACAGCGAAAAAAATTACCATAAACAATTTCGCAAAATTGGTGGAGTCGATCATCTTTTTGTTATTGATTTTGTAATTCCGATTAAAGTACTGGACAACGCTGCCGGTATGTGTGTGCGTGACGGTGTCGCGTCTGAGAAGATGGATTCCGATGACCAGTTTTCAACTGAAAGCGCTACAAGGTTAAAACCGCTTATTGTTTACTATACATTGTCTACTAAAGACGCTACACGAGTTATTTTTTGTTTTCAATTTTGCCTCTCTCGAATGACAACCTGCATTGCAGGTTAATAATATAATAGTTATAACACAATTATTTATGTACTTCAGAGGTATGGATCCTATATCCGTGCATCTGGATCGACCCGATCCGATGGTGCATTTCACGCGTTTAAATTCTAGCCCAATAAATTCATGCAATTGGATCGATCCGATCCGATGGTGCATTTTACATGTTTAAATCCTAGCCCAAATTCTAGTTTTACAGTTATATTGATCTAACATTTTAGTTTGTCAAACCTAATTTTTTTGTTATGTTCGCATAACCTTTTGTAGTGTATGAAAAATCTATAATATCTTCCAAAACTTTTATATTGTAATAATATAACTTTTAGAGTAAGTCTCTTGTGAGACCGTCTCACGAAATTTTAATGCATTGTATGAGACGGGTCAACCCACAACCCAATTACCCATCATCCAAACCCTACAATTCACATATTGTTTGTGGGTAATGGGGCTCCGTCTCACGGAAACTATCCGTGAGACCGTCTCACATGAGTTTTTGTATAACTTTTACGCATAATAATTTAACTTTTTCGTTATAATAATATAACCTTATGTTATTTTTTAAGTATATAAAGGTTATGATATTTGTTTATAAATGTTATACTAATATAACATAAAAGTTAAGCCATATTATATGACTTTTTATAGTGAAAAAAATATAAGTAATATCCATTAAAGGTTATGATATATGTATGTAAACGTTATACTAATATAACATAAAAGTTATACTCGGTTAACATAAATGTTACATAACTTCTAATTATATTTTTTATATTGAAAAAAGTCTAAGTAATTTTACTTAAATGTTATGATATTTGTACACAAATGTTATACTCGATAAACATAAAAGTTATATTCGATAAATATAAATGTTATGTTATAAATAAAAAAAAAATCTGGATGCAGATCCGGGTTGGACCCGGCCCGACCCACGTGTCCAGTTACATAGATTATGATCCATACACTTGGTGCACACAAATACTATTCTAGTTCTAATTATAATAGAGTTGTATATGAAGGTCAATTATATAATAGAATTCTACTCATAATAGAATTTTATAAAATTTTAAATTAAGATTTTAATTTAAATATAAAAAATTTAAATAACTATTATAACCTTAAAAATAATATAATAGAATTTTAATCATAATAAAATTCTATATAATTTGAATATAAAATTATTTAAATATGAAAATTGTAAAATATTATTATAACTTTAAATAATAATATTTAATAAATATATATTAAATCATTCATATTTTGTAGGAAACTTACACTTTTTTATTAGTAATAGTAGTAATAATAATAGAAAATGTTGTTAAAATACAATAGTAAATAAAAAAGTAATGTGATGGAGATAGAGAGTTATTTAGAGAGAAAAATGGATAAACTAGGAACGAGGTTTGGGAAGGCTTCCATCCTTGAATCTCTGTACCCATCTTTTCATCTTTCCTTGGTTGCCTGAAACCGGCAACCTTTCTCACTCATTCATTAACGAATTCACCATTCTTGAGGAAGACTGAGAAAGATCTATACATCTTCACATCTTCACAAATAACAAAGGAAGATAATTGGATTTTGAGGTGTGAATAAAATCAATGGAAAATGTAAAGGAAGGAGACATCAGGGTACCATTAGTATTTACCATCTTCTTCCTCTGCGAGATCACCGGCGGAGTTTTCCTCATTTTCTACGTGTTCCTTCCCCGCCTCTCTCAGCCGTGGTACCCCACCGCCGCCCTAATTCTCATCGGCTCGCCCTGGCTCTTTTGGATCATTATCTATATCTACACCTGCATCAAGCCTTGCTGCTTCCAACGCCCCAGCCCCACCGCCACCGCCGTCGGCCACCAGATCTCCCGCCGCCAACATGCCTCCAGGGAAGATCCCGAGACGCCTTTGACACACTCTGTCTAATTTTGGGATTTATTTGCAACTTTTTTTCTTATTCTATTTTCCTATTTTATAATGGCTTGGCATTGTCATTGTATTATCTGTCAGGTTCAATTACCAAACATTTTTTATGCTAACAAAATATAGAGGTTTCGGAGATCATGATGAATGCAATCTTTGAGGGTGATTAATTGATTACAATCATGATAAAATATTTATACAACTTGTTTCAATATGTATATACATCTATTCTTATTATAATTTAAAACAAGTATTCTTGATATTTTTTTAGGGTATTCAATTTAATCAATGATCTAGAATTCACTAGGCTGGGTTTTAGAATACTGAATCCATCGTCTCAATATTATGAACAAATAAGAGAGCAAGAATGCATGAATGACTCCTTTTCTTTCCATATCAATCTTGCCTATAGATTAACAACAATCTTTCTAGTTACACATTAGTTGACTAGTGTGAATGAAAAGATTGTGCAAGAACAAACAATCAACCACTTGTACACAAGAATTAGCTATATAGCCAGCAAGAATTGATCCAAAAACAATCATACAAATACAATGGACACAGGTGATGGCACTCGCAATCTACCCTCAAAAAGGTTGGTAGAATGTATAACTATCTTCGTATTATTTCTGTTTTGATATTTTAAAGTCCTCATTTTTGTTGTCAAATTAGAAGATTATCAGGAAAAACAGCAGTGATAACAGGCGGAGCAAGAGGGATAGGAGCAGCCACGGCTAAAGTGTTTGCTGAAAATGGAGCCCATGTTGTCATTGCTGATATACTAGACGAGCCAGGGGCGAAACTAGCTGAATCTATTGGAGGGCTCTACACACACTGTAATGTATCCAAGGAACAAGACGTGGAACGAGCAATCCAGCTAGCGATAGACTGGAAAGGACGACTAGACATCATGTTCAACAATGCTGGAATATCCGGCCCAGAAGGGAGCATCACCAACCTCAAAATGGAGCAGCTAATGACCCTTCTGGCCGTAAATTTGAATGGAGTAGTACATGGGATAAAACACGCAGCACGTGCCATGATCAAGGGGAAAATCGCAGGGACGATCATATGTTCATCCAGTTCAGCAGCTATCATGGGAGGCTTAGCATCCCATGCCTACACATTATCCAAAGAGGCCATTCTTGGACTAGCTAGAACCACTGCCTGTGAGCTCGGAGTCCATGGGATTCGCGTGAACTGCATTTCACCACACGGGGTACCCTCTGAAATGCTCGTGAGTGCCTACAGAAGGATGCTCGGAAACCAGGACCTGACACCGGATGATGTCAGCAATATCGTTGGTGAGAAGGGGAGTCTGCTGAGGGGAAGGGGCGGGAACGTGGATGACGTTGCTCGAGGGGTGTTGTTTCTTGCTAGTGACGAGGCAGGGTTTATAACAGGCCACAATCTAGTCATTGATGGAGGTTATACTTCTGCTACAAATCAATTGAGCTTCATATACCAAGGGTAGAAATCTGTAAGAACATAAAAGGAATGTGTTCAAGCATGTTAGAATGTAAAAATCTAAAAATACCAAAACATTAACTACTCATCATTGTGTTGATTGCAAGGGAATATGTGGGACTATGTTCTATTCATTATAGAGTATACTTCATTTTATCATATTCTACTCTTATTTATTACTCCCTCCATTCCGGAACACTTTGCACCCTTATTTGTGCACAGTTTTTAAGAAAAATTGAATGATTGAGTAATAAATAAGGGTATAAGGGTCAATTCTACCTTTTCATTTTGCACCCTTATTTGTGCACAGTTTTTAAGAAAAATTGAATGATTGAGTAATAAATGAGGGTATAAGGGTCAATTCTACTTTTTCACTTTGCACCCTTATTTGTGCACAGTTTTTAAGAAAAATTGAATGATTAAGTAATAAATGAGGGTATAAAGGTCAATTTTACTTTTTCTAATGGAGGGATTAGTTTGAATGTTTGTGAAAAGTAATGACATTGTATGTAAATAAGTGTGTATTATGAGGGTAAAAATTGTGATAAAATTTACCATTTTTTGGTGTGAAAAGTGTTTGGGGACAAACTAAAAAGGAAAGTGTGCAAAGTGTTAAGGGACGGAGGGAGTATCACTTTACACCTTGTATTATTCAATTATATTACTTTATTTATGTATTCTCATTTTATATCATCTTATTCAATAAATTTCACATTATATGCCCTTTAAAAGGTGATTGGATTATTCTTACCTAATAAATTAGGGTGGGACTAAAGGCACATCACCTTTTTCTAAGGGCACCACACTTTAAAAAAAAAAAAAAATTCCGTGGTGGCCAAACACATAGAACTGGGGCCGAACAAAACTGATCTTGTTCAATCGTATTTTTACGTTTTTTGCTACGATTTTTATACATTTAATAAATTTGTGGAATGTTCGTCATTATGTTGACATTACATTCTTCAAAAAATTAAAAGATTTAATAAAAAAAAAAAAACTCAACTCGTCCCCCGTCGTGTGGGCGCACACCGCGCCCCCTTCACCCGTCGTGCGCGAGCGACGACGGGTGACGGGTTGCGTTTTTTTTTATTGGTTTTGATCGATTTTTTTGCCTTCCTTTTTTTTTTTTATATTAAATATTTTAATTGTTTGAAGATTGTAATGCCAACATAATGATGAACATTCCATAAATTTGTTAAATGTGTGAAAATCGTAGCAAAAAACGTAAAAAAACGATTGAACCAGATCAGTTTTGTTCGGCCCCGGTTGGCCGAACACATAGAAGGACGTTCGGTCATCTTGACTGAACACTGTGAAGCCCGTTCGATCATCTTGAATTTTTTTTTTTTTTTAAGTATAGTGCCTTAGAAGTTGGTGTTGTGCCTTCAGTCTCATCCAATAAAATATTAGTATCAAAGATATCTTATATTTTCTAAACAGAAATTAATATCTACCCTATATGTCATGTTACCATATCAAAGTACATATGTTACTAAAGCCAAATCTGAGTCCAACATCATGTTGTTGTCATGGCTGACGTATTTCCACAATAAATAATAATAATAATTTTTCAATAACGACAGATCATGACACATTGAAAATATCTGTTGATGGAAATCGAGAATTTCATTCCGATACGTTTCCATTTCGTGAATTTCCTGTGAAATTTTCTAAAAGAAAAGACAAAATAGAGCCCACTTTTATCCTATCCAAAATTAACACGAGGAAATGTCCGACAAAATCATAGTAGCAATCAATGCAAACAAAAGCCGGATCTCAAAACCAACTAATATTTTTTGGAAAAGTATATATTGCAGACCATAAAAATAAAATGAGAATTCATAGAGAGAGAAAATGGCCCAGGAAACAGTGTCTATAAATATAACCACTGATCAGTATAAACTCACTGTAGAAGAATGGGAGAGGAATTGAAGGTGTTCAGGACATGGTCAAGCCCATATGCTTTGAGAGTGGTACATGCTCTCAAGATCAAAGGCTTAGAATTCGAAACAGTATTAGAGGATCTCAAAGACAAGAGTGCTTCACTCCTAGAGTATAATCCAGTGTACAAGAAGGTACCTATTCTCCTGCATAATGGGAAACCAATTTGTGAGTCCCTTGTCATTCTTGAGTACATTGATGAGACATGGAAGCAGAACCCTCTCCTTCCTCAAGATCCTTACGAGAAAGCCATGGCTCGATTCTGGGCAAAGTTTGGAGACGACAAGGTATATAGTTCTATCAATGATGCTATGAATCTAGTAACAGATAAATTAGTAATGAATAATCTCACCTATGCTTTATGACAAGCAGGTTCTGCCATCAATATGGAGTGTGTTCATCTCACATGGAAAAGAGCAAGAGGAAGCCATTGCTCAAGCAAATGGGAATCTGAAGTTCTTGGAAGAGCAGCTGAAAGGGAAGAAGTTCTTTGGAGGGGAAGCCATTGGTTATGTAGATCTTGCATTCGGGTGGATGGGCAATTTGATCAGCATCCTGGAAGAGCTAGCTGACCTGAAAATAATATATGCAGGGATTTTTCCATGTTTATTTGCATGGATTAATAATTTCGCGGATGATCCAGTGATAAAAGAATGCTGGCCACCTCGAGACAAGATGGTTGAGAAATTTAAGGCCATGCGTGAGCCATATCTTAAAAAAGATGAGTAAAACAGAGTCTATGCGGTTGAATTTGTACTTTAATGATAGTTTCACTGCAAAATGATTGTTTCCCAGTATATTTTCCTCTTGAATGAGATAATAAGAGCCAGTTGTAGCTGAGTTATCGGATGGTTAAGAAATGTCATGTTTGGTTTCAGATTAGTTTATTTGAAGTTCAAACATCTTTATATCTCATCGTTGGTGTAATGGCAATGGGAAACATAGCAAAAGAAGTTTGATGGCGGGGTTGTCTCACGTAATTAACTGCAGTTAGTAAAGGGACAAATGAAAAAAAGAAAGGAAGCAATCAATAATTGATCAAAAAAAACATCCAGCGATCCCAAGGAAGGTTATTCATAGCATAAGGAAAAGAACAGTTTGAACTCAATTATGCAATTCTAAATTTATCTTTATAGTCAAATATTAGTGAGACTAGACAGTGATATTTGTGGTGGGAAAGGGTTAAGTAATTTACCTTCAGTATGGTGGCTGCTAATTGTCAGGCTAAGGAACCTTACATGCTCTAGTACCATTTCAACTTAGAAGCTCTGGCACAAATAACTTTAGCAAATCATGTTTATGAGGTTGAAGAGCATAAGCATTAACCAACCTATACCATATAACTGTCATGGAAAATAAGTTTGGAGATAGCCAAGAGCATCTTGTAATCGAGACAGCCAGTTTTGCTCCTGAAATTATCAGACAAATTTAATAATAAGTAAGCAGTAAAAGCGATTTTTATCAGAACAGACAGAGAGGGAAAAAGGAATCCTAACTCTCTGAGATCACTTCAGTGTCATTGTCATGTCAGCAGGAAACCGTTCTGGGCTCCTCATGCCAAACCAAAGTTTTCTCAGTTTATATGTTGGAAAGTTATCATCACCAATGATCTCTACAGCTACAGGTTCCATCTTTAAATAGATGAAAGCGGTTGGCATCTCTGACTAGAATTTCCCGGTTCATGATTTTTGATATGTACTTTGTTACAGTGTGGCAATCCCCACAAACCCGCAGATTCTTCATTACCAGCAAAGGAGTACCAGGTTTTGTATGTAATAAGCCAAATGCTATGGCAAACCTTTCACTATGTCCATAAATCAAGTCCAACTTCTCATCCTCCTCAACATCATGTAATGCAAACTTGACATCAGCAGCATATCCTTCCTTTGTCATCAAACCAGAAAGGACATTCAATAACTCAATGACTTCTCTGTGTTGCTTAAATAAATGATCACCAGCTCCAAAATAATACACCCTATTTTGGATCTCCAGCCAACTACAACCAGGGTCTTTCTTTAGTCCTTTAGCTTTTAAAGATGTTCTTATCGTTTTCACCTGATCCCACCTTCCCAAGGAAGCATATACATTTGATGCCAAAATATGATATCCTGGATCATTAGTATTTAGTTGAAGAACATGTTCTGCAACACGTTCTGCAATCTTCACGTCTCCATTCGCTCGGCAGGCACTAAGCAGCACTCCCCATATGCTTGCATCAGGCTTCAACGGCATGGAAATAATGAACTTCTCAGCTTCAGCAAAAAGGCCAGACCGTGACAGAAGATCAACCATGCAAGCATAATGTTCCAGCCTAGGCACAATATCATATTCTTTCTTCATTTGCTCAAAGCAAGCCCGCCCTTCCTGCACCAAGCCAGAATGGCTACACGCATATATGACAGCAACAAAGACGATATGATCAGGAAGAATGCCATCTGCCTTCATATGCTCAAAAGCTTCGAGAGCTTTTCTTCCTTCACCATACATCCCATATGAAGAAATAATGGCCGTCCATGAAACTAAGTCTCTTTCTTTCATTTGCTCAAAAACAAGTATTGAGTTCCTTAGACTGCCAGTATTGGAGTACATTTCAATCAAAGCATTCCCAATTGGAATATTGGACTCAAAACCAAATCTAAGAATGCAGCCATGCATCTCCTTCCCTTGTCGCTTGGCAATGAGATAAGAACATAAAGGCAGTGCACTTAAAAAAGTAGGTACATCTGGCATTATTCCCTCTAATCTCATCCTGCTAAGCATTTGGAAACCAAGAGTACTGTTTTTAGAATGACCACAAGAAGCAATTATTGAATTCCAAGTAACTGTATCTCGATTTTTCATATTCTCAAACTGTTTCAATGAATCTTCCAACTTTCTACATTTGGCATATGCATCCACCAGAGCATTGCCCACAATTTGAGTAGAATCATATCCTTGTTTTAATATATCACAGTGGAGTTCCTCTGTGAAATTATGATTTGCTAGTTCTGTACAGATAGAAAGAAGTGCTACATATGTAACATAATCACGTTGAAAATTAACCTTCATCCTCCTAAAAAGGTCTATTGCATCCTGATATGATTGGTTTTCAACATATCCGTTAATAAGTGAGTTCCATGACACCAAATCCTGGATTTTCATGTTCTCAAACTCTTGCCTTGCATGTAACATATCACCACACTTTGCATACATGTTAATAATAATATTAGCAGTCACAATATCACATTCATATCCTTTACTAAGCATGTAATCATGGACATATCTGCCAAATTTCAAGTCCCCAACATAAGTACAAGCACGAAGAATGGATGTGATTGTCAAAATATCAGGTTCAAAATGACTCACCATTTCTGAAAATAAACTTATTGACTCATGATACAAACCTGATTCAAAATATCCACAAATTATGGTATTCCAAGTAACAGTATCCCTGTGAACCATCTCGTTAAATATCCTCCACCAATTAACCAACATATCAAACTTAAAATACATCGACAGCAACCCATTACTGACAACCACATTGCTACGTGTTCCAAGCTTCTCCACCAAACCGTGAACTATCTCACCTTCTCCAACCTCCCCTAGCCCACCACAAGACAGTAAAACACTCGAAACTGTAAAAGAATCAGGTACTAAGCCATCCATTCGCAATTGATTATAAACTTCCAGTGCTTCCTTGAAGTGTCCATTGGACGTATACCCAGAAATCAAGCTATTCCAAGAAACAATATCTCTATGTGGCATTCCATCAAACACTTCCTGAGCACGTTCCAATTCATTACACCTTGAATACATATCTATCAGGGCATTATTTATATACAAATCAGATTCAAAACCCAATTCCAAAACATTCTCATGAACAACTCTCCCTTTCTCAAAATCCATCAAACTCCCACAAGCATTGATAACCGAAGGAAATGTGTAATTATCAGGCTTCACCTCTAATTTTCTCATTTCCACGTAAAATTCTAATGCTTTTGCATAAAAGCCATTATGGGTCATCGCCCTAATAATTGTATTCCACATGTATGTATTGTTAGTGCATGAATTCCCATGAAAAACTAATAAAGAAGAACCTGGGTCTTTCAATTGGGAGTATTTGGAAATTAACTTGCTCGAGAAAAATTGAGACTTGTGTAAGCCAAAAGTGATTAAAAGGGAGTGGAGTTTTTGCAGATTTTTCCTGTTGACCGCTGAAGATAATGCTTTTGAGATTGAAGTGTAAATATTTCCAGTACTATAAGATAAATTACTCAACTGCTTTGCCGCTTTCATTTCAAAGGTTGGGGGAAATATTGAATTTGAAACCAACATCTTCATCTTTTATAATTGGGGGTATATATAGTTCAGCATTTTTTTTTTCAACTCTCTTAATATATATTTTTACTTTCGAAATTGTCAAGACTATGTTTGGATTGAAGCGTGGGTGGATTTTGTAAGTTCGGATTTGAGATTTGAGAGGATTTGAAAAAGGTGAATTTTGATATTCTTGTATTTGTATTGAAATTTTATAGGGTATAGTTATAGTTAAGATGTCATTGTCATATTGGAAATTGTGTAAAAAGTAGATAGTTGTAATATTTTTTTAATTTTTAAAAAGGGAGATGTTACTTTTAATTTCAAAAGTTGTATGTACCTTTTTGCATGAATTGATACACATGTTATATTATATTTAATTGATTGATTTTTTTTATTCTTATGGGTAGAAATGGACTTTTGTGGAGTTGGAACAAAATTGAGCTTAAAACTGAGTCTTTTGACTTTAATTGTGAAGTTAGACTCAAATGAACTTGATATAAATAATATCAGTTTAATTGTGAAGTTAGGCTCAATGGGCCTGATAAAAATAATTTCATTTGGGCTTAAATGAGCAACCAGATAGAATAAACCTAGCTTCATGGTAGGCATCTCCTAAGGGGGTGATGAAGGTGAAAGTTTGATGCCTCCATCATTCAGGGTATTGAGTGGTTATTAGAATTGTTCTTAAAATTTCATTTAGGTGTTGTTTTAAAGTTTGAAATTGAAATATGTTGTCAATTATTTGCCATTTTCGCTAGTATTTAATCTTATTTGCCATTTTTGCTAGTATTTAATCTCTTTCCTAATTATTTCAAATACAAAATAGAAAGTGATTAAATGCTAGAGGAAGAATTCTATTTAGTAAACAAAAGCTACAATTTCAATTATATACCAAATCTGCCTTTAACGGTAACAAGGTTTACAGATCTCCATAATTCTTGCAAAAAATGCAAAATCTAATCATTCTCAAAATTAGCCTCATTCATTTCCATCACCAGATTACTTAAATCCCAGTTTCTGAATCTCCAAACCATTCCCTTATAAATAACGTTGACCAATACCAATCCAAACCACCACAAAAACAAGGCTAAAACCATGATTTCCAAATCAAATTTCATAGTTTTCTTTGCACTAATTTCCCTGATCTCCGCACCAATATTCTATCCAACAGAAGCCTCAACCCCTTCTGGCTTCACAATCGACTTAATCCACAGAGACTCGCCTCAATCGCCTTCGCACAACCCTTCGTTGTCCCCTTCACAACGTCTCATGAATTCACTCCGAAGATCATTCGATCGCCTGCAACGCTTCACCGCCATTTCCAATTCTTCGAAACTTCAATCACCGGAATCAGAGATCATCAATGCAGGTGGAGAGTATCTAATGAAGTACTCCATTGGCTCCCCACCACTCCCTGCCTTAGCCGTTGCTGACACGGGCAGTGACGTCATATGGACACAATGCCAGCCCTGTCTGAAATGCTTCAACCAATCCACACCCATCTTTGACCCAAAGAAGTCCACCTCATACAGAAGAATCCCCTGCAACTCTGCTGAATGCAAGTCTTTAAAAGAGGCCTTTTGCAGCAAAAAAAGGGATAATTGTCTCTATTCTGAAGTGTACGGAGACGGGTCGTCCACTCAGGGCGAGCTTGCAAAGGAGACCGTTACATTATCCTCCAGTACAGGTGGCAAAAGGGTGTCGTTTTCTAACATCACATTCGGATGTGGATTCAGAAACAGTGTCGTGTTTTCTGGTGGCGAATCAGGCATTGTTGGACTCGGAGGCGGAAAAGCATCACTTGTTCGACAGTTAGGCCCTTTGATCGAAGCCAAGTTTTCTTACTGCTTGGTGCCATTGTCAGATGGCACCAAGTCAAGTAAGCTCCATTTTGGCGCCAACGCTGCGGTTCTTGGAAACGGGGCCGTGTCCACGCCTCTGGTCAGCAAGGAACCGGATACGTTCTACTATCTAACACTGGAAGGAATAAGTGTTGGGAATGAGAGATTTGAAATCCACGACAGTTCTAATTCATTGTCCGGTTCTGGACAAGGAAACATCATCATTGACTCGGGAACAACGTTGACGTTGCTTCCAGGTGGTTTGTATGCCAAGCTGGAGAAAGCCATGGAAAGCTCGATCAAGTTGAGGAGAATCCAGGACCCACTGGGGGTGTTGAGCCTGTGTTACTTTACACGACAAGATGTGGTGCGAATCCCTGATGTCACTGTTCACTTCAAAGGGGCAGATGTGAAGTTAACACACGACAATGTTTTTATAAGAACCGGCGATGATTGCCTGTGCTTGGCAGCTAAACCAGCTGAATCTCTTGCTATTTATGGTAACATAGCACAGATTAACTTCTTGGTGGGATATGATCTTGTCAAGAGGACTGTGACCTTTAAGCCTACTGATTGTGCCAAATCATGATATGTATAGTTGGAAAAGAGCAGTGAAAAATTTAACACCATTGTTCCAAATAAATTTCGTTTTAGTGAAAGATAAAAATCAAGATTTTAGTTTTATTGCAGATTGAATTCAGTAATGAATCAACATCCATTTGTCCTATGCTTTTTTCTAATCTTTTTTTTATTGTGAGTAGTAGAGGATGATTCAAATTTGAAACTTTGCTAAATTTAATAGAAAGGACTCTTAACAAATTAAATATGTGGGTGCAAGATATAAAATAAAATAAAATAAAGTTATTATTTATAATTTTCAGTATTTTCTTCCACTATATATAAATATTATATACAGGTAATAGTAATAGTAATATCTATAAACTCTTCTACATACTATCGAAGTTAATACAATTATCAATTTAATTACATTGGCGCGCCTGTTAATAGAATTGGGAAAGTGCAATAAGAACCATTTTCCAAATCTTTTTTTTGAGTTATAACTGGTAGGTGGGGATTTGAATTTGAAACTTTGCTAGATTTAAGAGATGCAACAAGTTAAATATGGGCACGACATAAAATAAAAGTTTTTACAAGTAACTAGTAAGTAAAATATGCTTTGTATGTGATTCGTAAATTTTTTAAAGTATCAAAATAATTTTTACAGTAAAATCTTTATAAATTAATACTGTTGAGATTGAGAAAATTTATTATTTTAAAAAAGTATTAATTTATCTATAAATTAATAATTTATTAATATATAGTGTCTTTTAGCATTTTGAACGTTTCACAATTTTTTGGTGCAATTTGAGAAGACAACACCAAAATTATTGGAAGCGATAAGAAAATTTAGAGATGAACTTAAGTAGATTTGAGTTTTAACAGGAAACAATCAACAATAGATTCTTAGTTTTTACTAAATTGTCCTAATTATTTTTGTAATTTGAAGAAATTATTATTTTGTGATATTGATGGGACCATTGTCTTATATAGGGGTTTTTTGAAAAATTATTTTATCGAAATTGATAAATTTTTTATTTGACCAAAATCAAAAAAGAAGAAAATTATTATTTTAGAAATAGCAATTTTTTGGCCTGTGATGTATGACTTGTCAAATACTACTATGGTACAGATTGCCACATTAGAGTTATAGTCCAAAACAGCAAAAGTCCAAATTTGGATGGTCATGTTACATGTTGCTAATTTTATCCTTAAATCACGATTATTGTAAGTTTGTTGCCCCTAATTTAGGAGCCCGAAACTTTTGCCAACTCTCAATATTAGTGTTTTAATTTTGTAATTTTCTTATATTACATAGATAGATATTATATTATTAGATTGGATATCAGTTATATATTTCATATATTTATATGAATGACATATAATAATTTCTATGAAAAACTGAAAACATATAACTGCAATATTTTTATGCAGTCGTTAAATATTAAACACACGATAACATGTACACACTAAGATAATACGTT
The DNA here is from genome assembly GCA_954870855.1 of Scutellaria minor. NCBI lineage: Eukaryota > Viridiplantae > Streptophyta > Magnoliopsida > Lamiales > Lamiaceae > Scutellaria > Scutellaria minor. The sequence continues at coordinate 22,531,695 of OX940728.1, forward strand.
TTTCACTAGCTATTTCATAGTATTTTCTAAGTCTACTTTGAAAGTTTTGTGACATATTAGTTAATCGGAACATGATATCTTATTCTACAAACTTATTTGAATGACAATAACTTCTATGAAAAACTGAGAACACACAATTGTAATATTTTTATACAATTGTTAAATATTGGACACACAATAATATGTACACACTACACACTAAAAGAAATCACGTTTTTCACTAGATATTTCATAGGAAATTTCCAAGCCTGTTTTGAAATTTTGCTGACATCCTAACATATTAGTTAATTGGAAATTTGGAACATGACATCTTATCACACCAGGATAACAGAATTATAAAATCAGGTAAATAAAAGCAAAATGAATAGTCTTGATACCAGAATCTGGCAGGAATATTTTAGCCATGCATAATAAGATGTCATTTTCACTACTTAATTCTCAAAACAAATATTAGTAACATATATAGAGCCTGTAGTTATATTGCACTGTTAAATGCTACACACCGAATTGTTATTCATTGATAGAAAAAGTTAAACACCTAAAGCAATGTCTAAATATGAATATTGATACTATAGTTTGCAATTAAAATCCCATGATAATTAGTTGCAAGAAAATGAAAAATCTACTCATGTTTAGCCACTTATCTCTGTTTCATGATGTTACTTGCCAACCATTTTCTTCCTATAAATAATACCTTAAATTTCTTCTCTAAATCATGTCAAAAACCATGATTCTCAAATCAAGTTCCATTGCTTACATAGTACTAATAACATCCCTAGTTTCCATGTCTGAATGTGATTCAAGAATCACTGGTTTCACCACTCATCTAATCCACAGAGACTCTCCTCAGTCTCCTTCCTACGATCCTTCTTCGTCCTCTTACCAATGTCTCGCAAACTCACTCAAACGATCATTCGCTCGTGCCAAACATTTCAACAAATTAAAACACCTCAATGACACCCCAGAATCACAAGTTACCTTTTCAGGTGGAGAATACCTAATGGAATATTCTCTCGGCACTCCATCAGTCCCTTCCTTGTGCATACTTGACACAGGCAGTGACCTTATATGGACCCAATGCCAGCCCTGTATCAAATGCTTTGACCAAAGCCTACCATTCTTCGAACCTAAAAGCTCTCAAACATACAGTGCCATTCCCTGCAATTCTCCCAAGTGCAACAGCACACGAGAGGCTTCTAAATGCAGCAGTGATGGGAAAAACTGCGCCTATTACGTGACGTATGGAGACGGATCGTTCAGCCAAGGAGAACTGGCAACAGAAACCTTCGCCTTCGCCTCAAGTAGTGATGACAAAAAGGTGTCTATTCCTGACATTATATTCGGATGTGGATTTTACAACGAGGGCCAATTTTCTGGCGTCGAATCAGGCATTGTTGGTCTTGGAGGTGGACAAGTCTCGCTTATTCGACAATTAGGCCCTTTAGCTCAAGGAAAATTCTCTTACTGCTTGATTCCATCATTAGATGATTCCCATTCGAGTAAGCTCCATTTCGGAGCCAATGCTAGGGTTTCAGGCGAACGGGTCGTTTCAACGCCGTTAGTCAAGAAAGACCCTGAAACATTCTACTATTTAACATTGGAAGGAATAAGTGTTGGGGATCAGAGGCTGGAACTCTATGACCAATCATTGGCTAATGATTCTGGACATGATCGTGAAGAAGGGAACATAATCATAGACTCGGGGACAACGTTAACATTTCTTCCTTCTGGTTTGTATGCAAAGGTGGAAAAAGCTATAAAATATTCGGTGAAATTGAATGAGACCCAAGATCCAGATGGGTTGTTAAGTTTGTGTTTCCTTACGCGAGATGACAGAGTGCAGATTCCTGAAGTGACAGTTCACTTCAAAGGAGCTGATGTGGAGTTAAGTCAAGAGAATGTTTTTGTAAGAACAAATGATGATTCTCTGTGCTTGGCAGCTGTAGCTGCACCAGAAGAATCTATTCATATTTATGGGAACATAGCACAGGTAAACTTCTTGGTGGGATATGATCTTGTCCAGAGGACTGTCTCTTTTAAGCCCACTAATTGTGCCCAATAATCATCCATGATATGTGAAAATATTGTTAATTCCCTTTGAGTTAATGAAATTCAAGATTATAATATTTTCTTGTATATTATTGACGAATTGGCGTTAAATATGCTCCCAACCAACTATTAGGCCGCACCACACGAGTCTTGTAGTTTAAATGTATCTCACTTTTATAAAAGTCTACATTATGATAATCAAAATTCATGTTGGATCAATTCAAGTTTTCTAATCTTTATTTTTTCCATTTCACTCTCTCTAGCTCATTAAATTAAAAGAATATCAGGATCGGGTCGAGTGAGTATTTGGTCTCGGGCCAGATCTCATAGGAAGCCTAAGTTATAAAAACTACTTTAAAATTTTTTTACGAAATTTACATATTTATTATGCCTTTTCAACTGCAAAGGCAGAGTGGGTTGTAGACGTTGGTGAGATGTGTACGGACAAATGACAATATGGAATTTTTGAAAAATGGGGCTAAATATTTGATATATATAGTTGAGCTAGTTGCCATAAGAAAAAAAAAACATGAAATGTTGGATAATTAATAAATGACTAACAATTTTTTAGGCTCTTAATTGGTCATTTTCTTTTTGGATTTGAGCTATTTCATAGTGAATGAGTTTTATGTGAAACCATCTCACGGATGAATATGAGTTTAATTTATGGATAAAAATGATTTGTCTCACACAATTTTTTGTATTTCATAATTAGTAATTTACTTAATCTTCAAAAAAAAAAAAAATACAATCACTCTCAAAAAATAAAATAACTTTTCATTTTTAAATTTGACTTGGTACTAAGACCATTTTACGAATCTAATTGTGTGAGACAGATCAACCCACAATCCATACTTCAAAATTCACATTTTTTTATAAATTTACATACATATAAATGAATAAATCAAAAAAAAAAAAAATACAATAGACGTACCCTTTTTTTATAAGATCCTCCTTTATAACAAAATGATCACTTATTATTTTCCAAAATAGTAAAATCCTGTCAAAAGTCGAATGTTCAACATTATATTATTGTTTTTTAATTAATAAATAAAATTGATTAAAAAAAAGTAATTCAAGTATATTTGGAATTCAATTTTGGATACATGTTTTTAATTAATTGTAATAAGTACTTTAATTATTATTATTTTCATTTAATTTTCTTCCTAATATAATAACAATAATAATAACAACAATAATAAAAATATAATATTCATCTTTTTCAAAAGTCAAACTCTCAACCTTTTATTTTAATTTTTTTAATCAATTAATTAATAAAATAATAGTGTTGACGTGCACAAATAATATATATATATATATATATATATATATATATATATATATCACAATGACTAAATCACTATATAGAATAAAAATGATACACTAAAATTATTGACTAAATAATAGAGTTTGCAATTTTATTTTTATAGAACTATTTTGTTTTACAAGGTCAACATTTTTATATCAAAATTACAATACGTTTTGTATTGATTCATTTTACTTATTTTTCACACCTTTTCTAAATTAAAGTACAAAATTTCAGAAAATCGATCTATATTTTTGTTTAAAAAACTTTTGTAATTGAAAAATTCTGATTTCAAGGCGTTTGAAAAAAAAATATTTGCTTAATTTTTTTGAGAAATTACACAATTTTTTAATAGTATGTTAAAATTAGATTTTTCATTCGGGACGTAATAAATTTTATACTCATTATCAATATCTTATTAAAGCATACATTTGCATAATTTTTTTTCTCAAACCAATAGTAACAAATAGAATTAATTAGTGAAGTAGTATGACAATGTTTGATAAATATAAGAAATATTAAAAAAATTAAATGACTCAAGTAATTAAAAAACTATATTAATTGTTTGATCATTTATATATCCAATTAATTTGATTATATATATATATGTATTTTTTAATGGTATGTTAAAATTAGATTTTTTATTTTTAAGTAATAAACTAGTATAAGTCCCGTGCGATGCACGGATATATATAAATTTTACCATTTTAATGTGAAAATGTTGAATACGAAAATAATAAATTTTATTTGAGTAATTTCAATCTTATTTGTTAACCATGTGATGCACGATCATAAAATATTTCCAAACTGATGTAAAATGTTAATTTAAGAATTTTTTTAATGTCAATTGGTATCCATATAATGCATGGGCATATAAATTTATAAGTGTTATAATTTTCTAGAAAAAAAAAATATTCATGATAAAACAATATAGTTATTCAGAGTTATTTCAATTTAGTTTATTGCATATGTGATTTACGAATTTTAAATATTTCTTATATTCATCATACGCTGTCAAACTACTTTATCAAAGATAATGTTCACATGTCCACCATGAACATATCATAATATGTCCATCACTGTTGTGTAAATATTTCATTCCTTTAAAATTTGAGATATAAAATTAATAGTTGTGTTAGATTTTTGACATCAACGGTGATCACATGTGTCTAATGTTGGTAGGTTAGCTAAGCTCATTTTATCAATTGTACTTGTCACAATTGGTCTGGAAAAATTATGTAAATATATGTTCAATAAGATACTAATAATGAGTATAAAATGGAGATATTATTGTATATTATTCAAAAATAAAAAATTTAAATCTAACATACTTTAAAAAATATATATTAATTTGTTTAAATGCCATAAAAATCAAAATTTCTCAATTACATAAGTTTTTTGAACAAAAATATAAATCAATTTTCTTGAATTTTGTACATTATTTAAAACGAAATAAAAAAATACGTCTTTATTATATCTTTATTTTATTGTAATAATAAAAAAAAGGGGGGTTTATTTAAAGAGACCAATTCACATAAATAATTATTTAAAGAGACCAATTCACATAAATAATTATTTAAAGAGACCTCATTTACAAATCTTTAGGTAAATAGCCTTTGACTTGAGATGGGGTAAATTTTGTAAATAAAAAAAAGTTGTGGGAGTTTTTAATAAATATGAAGAAGTTTTATTAGCCCAAAAGAAACCTCATCAACAAAAACACGTCTGATATGAGGGGGAAGAATTTTTTTGATCATTCTTGCATTTCCTTTCACTTTTGAAAACTGATCAATCCCATTGATGTTGATTCTTGAGTTTGACACTCTCATTTTCTTTACTTTCTGAAAATTTATGGCATTGATGATCTCAATCTCAAAAAAGGGAAGCACATTGCAAGGGTTTCATTGAAAAACTTCTCTTTGGAAAAAAAGGTATGATTCATGACTATACAAACATGAGTATGCTTTTGTGATTATAAAATCCTACAATGCAATTATAGAATACAAATTTTTGATGAAATCATTATTTTTTTGTTTGGATACTGTCATAACGAATCTTCAGTCGTTATAGTTAATTCGTAACGACACTGTGTCGATATCGTGTTTCTGAATTTTATGAAAAACAATCATATTATATTTCTCTCTTATTCAAGGATTTGTGTCAGTTTTTGGTTTTAAGACTCTCTTCCTATTCTAAATTTTTCATAACGACATGTAACTTTGTTATAACGGCTCTGAAGATGTTATATGTTATGAATAACGATACGTCATTCTTGTTATGATTCTGCTATTTTATGCACATATAATAATTGTTTAGTTCGCTTTATAATTATTGTGGTTATTTCTGTAAAGTTTGATATATTTACATAATTTATAGATTAATGTGGTTTTTTTAACGTAATATGCAGTCATGGATATTAATGATACAGTGTGGATTACAGTATGTCATGATGTAGTTTTTGAGGAGGAGGCTGATGTTGGATGGAGTTGGAAGTACAAGGGGAACATTGAAAAGAATTTGACACCGCTCTTGGTTTCAAAGTTCATTTCGTATGCAGAATTATATAAGAAAGTAGAAGAAGCAATGGACATAGATATTAGACTTCAAAAGATGGAGTTTGCAACACTTGTTCCCGGGATGTCTAATCTTCCTATCCCACCAATGAAGATTGACAGTGACAATAATGTGTTGTGGTATATATCTGTTTGTAAAGAAGTCTCACTTTGTGTTACTATCTTAACAAAAGATATCTTGGAATTTAATGAAAGCTTGAGTGATCAAGATGTAAATACTTTAGCATATGGAGTTCAATTAGATCATGATGTGGTTCAGAATCATAAAATTGATTCCCCTGGAAGTAGAGACACAAACGATCTTGATTGTACCGATTTGAATATAGTTACTGAAATGCAAAATCTTGAAGGAGAGAAATTTGGGGAACTATTTATCGGTGACGTCGTTCAAGATGACAATGATTTTCTTGTTGATCAGGTTGTTGAAACATCAGATGTTCGGGTTGATAATAATGTTGGTGTGAGCAATTGTGAAGAATTGTATATATCCATAAATGCTCCGAATTTGACTGTTGATTTAGCACCCATTCAACCTGTATCATCAACGAGAATTCCTGAGAAAGAAGATGTACAAGTTAAGCAAATTTTCTCATCCAAGAAGGCTTTGATATCAAAGATGCAACTTTTGTCTTTGAGAGGCCACTTTGAGTTTAAGGTGAAGAGATCAACCAAGACTCTTTATTCTATCACTTGTCTTGATGAAAAATGCAATTGGATGTTGAGAGCCACGAAGATGAAAGGGTCTGATATGTTTGAAATTCGGAAGTATGTTGTCTTTCACACATGTTCCATGAGTGTCCGACATAGAGATCACAGACATGCTACTTATTCAATGATTGGGTCTCACATCGAGGCCAAGTTCGAAGATCCTACCTTAATATACAATCCAAGAAACATTATCAATGACATTCGTCGTGAGTTTGATATAACGATAAGTTACACCAAGGCTTTCATGGCTAAAGATTATGCAGTATCTCGAGTACGGGGGACTTCAGATGAAAGTTATGCTGCCTTGGAGTCTTATTGCCATGTTTTGAAGGAAAGAAATCCGGGTACATTAACATTCATTGAAACATGGGATGACAAACGCTTCAAGTATTTTTTCATGGCCTTAGGTTCGAGCATATATGGATTTCAAACTTCACTTAGACGGGTAATTTCGGTTGATGGTACATTTCTAACAAACAAATATAAAGGTACTCTGCTTGTTGCCACGTGTCAAGATGCGAATTTGCAAATTTATCCTCTTGCATGGGCTGTTGTTGACTCTGAAAATGAAGCTTCATGGACTTGGTTCTTTCGTATGTTGAATGATCACATAACTGGAGATTCGGATGAGGTTGTAATTATATCTGATCGTGGTAAAAGTATTCCTACTGCTTTTAGGAAAGTGTATGGTTTAGCCCATCATGTACACTGCATATGGCACTTGCAAAATAATTTGAAGAAAAATTTTCCAAGAATAGATTTCGGAATATTATTTTGGAGAACAGCAGAAGCTTACAATGTGATGGATTTTGAGAAAAATATGACTGCTCTTTGTGGGTTGCATGAAGGAATTAGAAATTATCTTGAAGTGGAGGTTGGAGGTGTTAGTGTCTGGAGTAGAGCTCATAGTAAATGCATACGTTATAATATTATGACGACCAACAATGCAGAATCCTTGAACTCAGCTTTGAAAAATGCTCGTGATTTTCCTATCCTAGGTTTGATTGAACAAATTAGAGCGATGTTGCAGAGATGGTATCATGAGAGACATATTTGTGCAGAAAATTGTAGTAGTTATCTCACACCACAGCTGGAGAAGAAAATGTGCAAGGTGTACAACGAGTCTCACGGCATGAAGGTTGTTCCAATTTCTTCCAAAGAATTTGAAGTAAAGAATGAGTTCGATGCACATATTGTTAATTTGGAAGCTTTGACATGCACATGTAGACAGTTTGATTTGGAAAGATTTCCTTGTGCACATGCTATTGCTGTTTGTAAATATGATGGATGTGATGCATATAAGTTGTGCTCTGCCTTTTATACAACATCTTATTGGAGGAACTCTTATTCTAAATTTGTGTACCCATTACCTGCTCAAGATGACTGGCAAATTCCGAAAAATATTAGTTCTAAAGTTGTGTTGTGTCCATCAACGAAGCGACCAAGTGGACGACCACCAAAACAAAGGAAAAAGTCTTCCAGAGAGTTACACAAGTGCAACAAAAAAAACAAGTCCACCAAAGTAAGAAAGTGTAGCAGATGCTCCGGCGTAGGCCACTACCACAGTACATGTACTAATCCCTTGCCTTAGATCAGAAGTTGATTAAGATATATTGATGACTCTTTGTATATATACTTTGAATATCTTATGCATTTTTAAATAGGATTTCTGGACAGTTTTTCATATTTTGTTTGATTTGAGTCCTTTCAGGTTTTGAAGGTTTCGTCTAACTTTATGTGATTTTGTAACGATGGGATGCAATGGAATTTGATCTTTCATTGTTCTGAATATTGATAGTAGCATGTAGGGGTATTCTTATTCATTATAACCTTTTCCGCCCAATTATTATTTATAAGCATTATTTTGGTTGGTCATTTGTTACATTATTGAAAGTATTAATGATATGCTAATTGTAGTTTATATGTGCATCTTTTCTGATATAACGCTATGTGTTTCGTTATAACGCTACTCGTATCGTTATTGAGTTCTCAAGTGAATCTTGAGCTGAAATTTACCATTAATTCCTTGAGTACATATCTAAAATGGTTTTGAGATTGTTCCACAAAACAGACGTTGGTTTCGAGTTTTTTTATCAATATAACGCAATGTGTTTCGTTATAACGCTACTCGTATCGTTATTGAGTTCTCGAGCGAATCTTGAGCTGAAATTTACCATTAATTCCTTGAGTATATATCTAAGATGGTTTTGAGATTGTTCCATAAGACGGACGTTGATTTCGAGTTTTTTATCGATATAACGCTATGTGTTTCATTATAATGCTACTCGTATCGTTATCGAGTTCTCGAGTGAATTTTGGGCTGAAATTTGAATTAATTCCTCGAGTACATATCTAAGATGGTTTTGAGATTGTTGCGCAAGATGGACGTTGATTTCGAGTTTTTTATCGATATAACGCTATGTGTTTCGTTATAACGCTACTCGTATCGTTATCGAGTTCTCGAGTGAATTTTGGGCTGAAATTTGTAATTAATTCCTCGAGTGCAAATTTGAATTGATTTGTGTTAAGTATAGATGCATTTTAAATGTAAAATTATTATTCTTGATAGATCCCAACAATTTATATCAAATGTGAGAGTAAGCAGAACAATTGACTATAAGAGAAGGAAAACATATTGAACAAGATTACTTAGCAATTAGGATTTCTTTTCATACAAGACCTAATGAAATAAACGTATATCGAACTCCAAGATGTTTTTGAGGTTATCCCACAAGACGGATGTTGATTTCGAGTTTTTTATCGATATAACGCTATGTGTTTCGTTATAACGCTACTCGTATCGTTATCGAGTTCTCGAGGGAATCTTGAGTTGAAATTTACCATTAATTCCTTGAGTATATATCTAAGATGGTTTTGAGATTATTCCACAAGACGGACGTTGATTTCGAGTTTTTTATCGATATAACGCTATGTGTTTCGTTATAACGGTACTCGTATCGTTATCGAGTTCTCGAGTGAATTTTGGGCTGAAATTTGTAATTAATTCCTCGTTTGCAAATTTGAATTGATTTGTGTTAAGTATAGATGAATTTTAAATGTAAAATTATTATTCTTGATAGATCCCAACAATTTATATCAAATGTGAGAGTAAGCAGAACAATTGACTATAAGAGAAGGAAAACATATTGAACAAGATTACTTAGCAATTAGGATTTCTTTTCATACAAGACCTAATGAAATAAACGTATATCGAACTCCAAGATGTTTTTGAGGTTATCCCGCAAGACGGATGTTGATTTCGAGTTTTTTATCGATATAACGCTATGTGTTTCGTTATAACGCTACTCGTATCGTTATTGAGTTCTCGAGCGAATCTTGAGCTGAAATTTACCATTAATTCCTTGAGTACATATCTAAGATAATTTTGAGATTGTTCCATAAGACGGATGTTGATTTCGAGTTTTTTATCGATATAACGCTATGTGTTTCGTTATAACGCTACTTGTAGCGTTATCGAGTTCTCGAGTGAATTTTGGGCTGAAATTTGTAATTAATTCCTCGAGTGCAAATCTAAGATGGTTTTGAGATTGTTCCACAAGACGGACGTTGATTTCGAGTTTTTTATCGATATAACGCTATGTGTTTCGTTATAACGCTACTCATATCGTTATTGAGTTCTCGAGTGAATTTTGGGCTGAAATTTGTAATTAATTCCTCGAGTGCAAATTTGAATTGATTTGTGTTAAGTATAGATGAATTTTAAATGTAAAATTATTATTCTTGATAGATCCCAACAATTTATATCAAATATGAGAGTAAGCAGAACAATTGACTATAAGAGAAGGAAAACATATTAAACAAGATTACTTAGCAATTAGGATTTGTTTTCATACAAGACCTAATGAAATAAACGTATATCGAACTCCAAGATGTTTTTGAGGTTATCCAGCAAGACGGACGTTGATTTCGAGTTTTTTATCGATATAACGCTATGTGTGTCGTTGTAACGCTACTCGTATCGTTATTTAGTTCTCGAGCGAATCTTGAGCTGAAATTTATCATTAATTCCTTGAGTACATATCTAAGATGGTTTTGAGGTTATCCCGCAAGACGGGCGTTGATTTTGAGTTTTTTATCGATATAACGCTATGTGTGTCGTTATAACGCTACTCGTATCGTTATTTAGTTCTCGAGCGAATCTTGAGCTGAAATTTATCATTAATTCCTTGAGTACATATCTAAGATGGTTTTGAGGTTATCCCGCAAGACGGGCGTTGATTTTGAGTTTTTTATCGATATAACGCTATGTGTGTCGTTATAACGCTACTCGTATCGTTATTGAGTTCTCGAGCGAATCTTGAGCTGAAATTTATCATTAATTCCTTGAGTACATATCTAAAATGGTTTTGAGATTGTTCCACAAGACGGACGTTGATTTCGAGTTTTTTATCGATATAACGCTATGTGTTTCGTTATAACGCTACTTGTATCGTTATCGAGTTCTCGAGTGAATTTTGGGCTGAAATTTACCATTAATTCTTTGAATTCATATCTAAGATGGTTATGAGATTGTTACACAAGATAGATGTTGATTTTGAGTTTTTTATCGATATAACGTTATGTGTGTCGTTATAACGCTACTTGTATCGTTATCGGGTTCTCGAGTGAATTTTGAGCTGAAATTTGTCATATAAAAGAACTTGACATATTTTATATACATGATCATGTCATTTTTCATTTGCATTTCATCGTCATGCTAATCGTACCAAATTTACAATAGTTATCACCTAATTAGTTCAATCTAGAGATACAAAAGATGGATTTGAAATATCAAAAAATGGATCAACTTGGATATACATTTCTTCTGGACGACCCCATGAATATTTAAGCTGCACAAAATCATGACATTTGTTAGTTTTTTAATTCCAAACCTATTCATTGAATTAAATTCTCATAACATATTAAATAATTTAAAAGGTCCCTTAAAAGAATTACCTAAAGATCAAAATGTTGTGCAAACATTTCAACCGCAAGTTTTCTTCTCCACTCTTTCATGTGATCAGAGCGAATGTGACCAACAACTCTTCCAGCCATCATAAATTCAATATACTTTAAGGTGAACATGCCACAATCATTTCTACAATAAAAGAGGTGTTAGTTTAATAATACAAACATATGATTTAATAACAAATAAAATGCTTACCCATTTTCCTGTTTCGGACATGCCACATTGATTATATCAAATTTTTTGATCTCATAACACCTGTCTAATCTCGTATGTATCAACCAAGGGATAATTATTGCCAATGGGTCGATCACTGCACGCCTAACAAAGGTGGATATGCTATCATATACTTCAATTTTTCGCTTTTTTACATCCACCCTCACAACAATCCAGTGATGTGATATGCAACAAGGAATATACAAGAATCTGCATCCCTTCCAAGGTTTACCTAAAGCTAGTGAAGACCCATCAACATATCTAACCAAATATTTCACACAATTCTCTTTCTCATCAGTGAACAAACATTGTATGTGATCCTCCCGTAGTTGTTTTTTTCCTTTAGGAACCTTAGCAATTAGGTCATTAACCTCCATCACAAGCACATAAAATTGAGTATCCAGGATGCATGATTGTTGGCAAAAAAGATTGGGGTGATGCACAGCTCGTTCTCTTATATGGTACAACGCAAGATCAATATGTTGTAGAATGAATCAATATTAAAATCAATGTTCTAATTATGCATATAAGTATTTGTAAAAGGAAACTTACATCGTCCATAAGCCATTGATCATCTACAAGATCATGAAAAAACTTTCTTCCAACATTGTAAAGTGCTGTAGACAATTCATCACTGCATTCATAAATTTACATCATATATATTTAAATAAAAGAGCATCTTAATATGTACTTATATCATTTGAGATAGTTAAACATAAAATTTTTGAATTACCTTTCACCAGCTTGTTCCATCACTCTATCAAAATCAACACTTTTTGTTTCATCCAACATTCTGTAAGGATCAAATTGTTTCTCCATGTCTGATTTTTGACGTTTTGAAGGATCTGTCAAAGGTGTGAACGGCGACTTCAATGAGGGCCCAGGTTTATGTTTTCGTTTGCCACGCCCTAAAGGTGACTGCTCATGAATCTCATCTAATTATGACAATCAATTCCCAAAACAATAAAAGTTATTAACATCAACTTAAATATACTAATACTTTAACGAATATATCAATAATCTCTTACCAATGTCATCTAAAATTAGACCAACCCCTTGAGGATCATCTTTATGATCATCAACACACGTTTGTACTTTATTCTCCTGTTGTGGGTTGTCTTGAATATCAGATCTTTGCACATTTGTTTTATCTTCTTTTTCTACATCATGAGCTAAATATAACAATAAATTATAAGTGCTTGCAAAAATTATGTTATTAAATATTGTTCACACATACTCCAATGATGTACTCACCAACATACTCAACTATGGCCCACAAACATTTGTCATCCTGATTCTCCATTGGCTTGTGCATTTGCATTTCTTTCCCACTATCAACCGATACACTCGCCTCATCTACACATTAAAACCATAAGTTCACTAAAAGAATAGAATTTTAACTTTGAACTTAAAATCATAACATTCAAATAAGACCTGCACAATTATCTTTTGATTTCTGCCCCATATCTTTAGATACTTCTTCACAAACGTCGTCTCCCCCAAATTTATTACACTCATCTCCTAAAAAAAATTAAATTAATATAACAAAAATTGCAAACAAAAATTGCAAAAAGAAGTTGTAATATTTTATTACCTGTGTAATCTTGATAATGATGATGCTCCACATTCTCATTATTATCATTTTCGTCATCTTCCTTTTCCTCGTACTTTTGTCTGGAGTTTTTTCCTTTTACTGACTTGGTTGCCAAATCAGTCAATATATCAACTTTTTTATGTAGAGCTTCTAGCTTAGGTTCTATCTCAACAACCTTTTTATGTAGAGCTTCTAGCTTAGGTTCTATCTCAGCAAGGATTTCGGATTTGAATTCCTTCATTTTTTTCTCTATCATCTCTTGAATTTCTGAATTAGATTCAGTCTTTGTTGAGCCATTTTCAGAAGTTGTCTGGACACCATTCTCAGAAGTTGACTGAACCTCATTATCGTCATCATTGTGGAGATCAACTAGTAAATCATCAACATCCTCCAAAAGAGTTAATTGTTGCCAGAACAATTCAGATTTTTCATGCTTTGTAGGCTCCAATTTACTTTTCACCTCATGCTGCACAATATGAATTAGTTTAGATTTTATTACTTTAATTACTAATGATTTTTACCAAAGTTGGTCTCAACAATTAAATACCTTTCTTGATTCCAAAAAGCTATGAACTTCAATTGACTTTAGCTGGTCAGTAACTCTCCAGTTAAGCATTCGTGGCACTCTTTCTCCAGATGACTCAGCAAACTTCCGTCCAAGTGTTGGAATTGCCTCTAATCCCCATATCTAAAAAAATATCAAGAGTAAATGTAAAACATGTACAATATGCTTAATAAGGAAAAACAAAATTAATATAAAAATACATTACCATGAAAGTAAAAGGAAATCCATGAAGACTATATCCCATTTTCTTCTTCTTATCCCATTTCCGCTTGAAATTTTTCATTGTGTAGATAAATGATTTTTTTCCCCAAGGGTAACTATTGAATTTCTCCAGGTCTTCAACAATATAAAATAGCCACTCATCCAATAAAGTTCTTTCTTCCTGTCCCAAAAGAACCCATACCAAACATACTAAAAGACCTAATTTCAACTTGTCTTCTTCATTCTTGCACTTATGGAACTCTTTCAACAAATCTTTTCTATTGATTTTGTTGTTATATTTCTTAAAGTAGGCTTCCAACAACTGAGATTTTTCTCCTTCAACAATATTCTCTTCTCCAAGCTCACCAGCATTTAGGCCCGTCACTATAGTAAATTCCCTCAAACCAAATCTTGCCAACTTACCCTTAAAATCAAACCATAATTCATTGATTTTATTTGTTTTTACTTGTCTTAACATCAATTGATGGAAAAGTTGGCAGGAAACAACAGTTTGTTTCAATTCTAACAACTTTCCAAAACACGAATTTGCAAAAACATTTTTATAATGACTATTGAGACACTTATATACATGGTCAACCATATTCAAACAACTTCGACTTGATATTTTTGCATGCATCATGTCGTTTTTATTGTAAATGAACTCCATGTACCTGTAGTAAATATAGAAAATCTCACAAATAATGAGGTCATTTTGAGTAGATAATTTTCCAATCTTGAATTCATTTAGTATCATTTCATCCATTTGCATGTGATAATATAAATGACATATCTACAGATAAATATTGACTTCAACTAATATAATGCTCTTGCTAAGTTTATTTGAAGTGCATGAGAGATGGAGGTTGCTAAAGTAAATATGGTACTGCAAATAGAAAATGCAAATAAGAAAATAATAGAAGGCATGCAAAGGTAAATCTATGAAGAGAATTATAATAATAAAAACCCATAGAAAAGCATCATGTGAGCAAGGGCCAGATTTCATAGAACTTGCAAGGCAGTACCTATATATATACTAATTCATGGCAAACAAAGTACTTAAAAATGCAATTAATGAACATCCTCAAAAGAAACGATTGTTAACTATGAGTGTGTGAGATAAAAGATGGATTATAGTGGTCTGGTTATCCTCTGGTCATCACTGTTGAAGACCCAATAATTTGAACCACAAGTTACTGATAAGATTCTCATATCAATTCGAGTTTGATAGCAATATGCAAGTTAAATACATATGTATGCAGAAGAGACTACTCCTTTCATATTGATTTTCTAACAGTTAAATATATTTTGCACGAAGCCATATATTACTTGTCTGTAGACATAATTTCACTTTTCTCTATTTTTTTACAAATGCAAATGTCAGTTGCACTGTAGCTAATAACTCATCAACGCACACACTTTGTTTCATAATTTTAACTATATTTCCACCTTAACTTATATACCGTTAGTTCATCTAGTCTAGATCTGCCAACCTTAATACATCAAATTCAAAATCAGATTCTTTATTCATTAAAAAACCTAAAATGAACAAATCAACCATATGAAATCTGATAGAGTAAAGGGATGTAAACATACAATGACTCTCAAACTATGATAGATAAACTCAGAATTGCGAGATGCAATCATGCCCAAGCAAAAAGCCACAATAACTAACTCATAGATCACAATACATAATTTGCCCAAGCTGAAGTCGTGCTAATTACAATACTCAATGACAATTCCCAAAATTGATTATGTTATTTAGATACTAAACATTAACCCAAAACCATTACTCAAACCCCATAGGCTAAAGACTCCTACTACTTGAAAGATTTAAACAGATAAAATCAATTCAAATAACATAAAAGAAGAGCAGAATGCTATGTATCAATATCCTCTAGAAATGAATGAAACACATACTTGAGATGGAAAATTCTACAAACACACAACAGAAAAGTTACAAAATGGAACATAATTGAGATGCATTTGAAGAAAAACAATAAAACCTAGCAAATTCTTAAATTATTTGAAATTGAATGCTAAAAAATAAAGAAAGCACACCTGCAATTGAATGCAGTCTCGGAAGCTCGAGCCGACCAGAAGAAGCAAGGCTTAGATTACCAGGAAAAATGACTAGCTTGTGTCTTTCTTAATACCCTTATTCCCCCTTCATCAGGTCACAATAAGTCGCTAGTGGAAGGTTTAGACCAATTCATCACTTATTCATCATGTGGCGAGTGAAGCGCACCTTTGTGAAATAGCAGATATATGCTATCGATCTATATCACCTCGGGATTCCGCTTGAAGATTGAGGGCTTTGCTAAGTAGAAGGCATGGAACTAGCGCTTCGCACTTGACCTTTCCTGCAAGAGGTCGGAAATCAGGTTTTATTGTGAATTTGGGGAAAATAGATCAATTTTGATGTTTACTTAAGTTAATGGGGTTAATGTGTAATTTTTAAAAAATATATGGATCTAACTTAAATGTTTTGTTTTGAATTTCTTTTTCTATTTAATTTTCTTAAATTGAGTCAAAGGGCTATTCCCACAATTTTTTTTGTTGAACTACAGGTTTGCAATCAATTAGATTCCCACGAAAAATTCCAACTATTGCCAACGTGCTCCAGAAAATAAATCGAAATTCAACTAAATCCTTAAATTAAAGCAAGTGGCATTTCTTATCTTATTTTTCAATCAACCCATCAACATTAGAAGTAGAAATGCCAAATCAGTGTTCTAACTTAATGTTTTTATGCTGCTAAGTCATAATCTCTCTAGACCAAAGTATCTAATAACTCAGACACCTACCACGAGGCTTATCTGCTCAAGTATACATCTTCCAACTGGAATATTTTCTTATAAACATAAGGTGAATCCAGTAAATGAAGCATAATGTTTCATGTTCAGAGAAATTCATTAGTTCTCCAACATGTGACTAAACCTTGGGAAACACCAACAAATACAAGCTACAACCTACGATACGTTTACCACTGTGGTATATAGGAGAAAACAGTAATTCATCTGGCATATGGAAACCAAAAACATGAACTATAGCTTAGTTTCTTAGTTTCCAATCCCATTAACTCCTACAATTTCCACTGTGTAGAGTATTAGAAGAGCATTGACATATGGTGAAAGTATGCACTAAAAGATTCACACAGTAGCAGCTCATATTGCTCAATAAGCAAAACACATCACCCGACATTCTACATGTATGTAGAAGTACACATTTGCTATCATTGAGAAACACACACCTACCTCTTTCAAGTTTCAAACTGAAGGGAACCAATGAGAGTGATTTGGGCACAACTACTTCATATTCTTCTCTGTGTTCAATTCTATAGGAAATCAACCAGCAATCCACAATACAGTGCATAAAAAATCCTAAACCGACAACTACATGATTTACACAAATTATTAGCCACCACTAACCCACCAAAGTGCTAACAAATGAAAATAAGCAGTAACAATCTTAAGGTATTTAATCCATCAAAAATAAAAACAAAAACTCACACTATTTTAAGGCAACAGGTAGGGCGACGCCGGTTGGCAAAGTTTTCAACGATGGAGTAGCAGGGTGGCAGTAGAGTAGCAAGGTTTTCACTTCTCAAATTGCACTGCAATGTCGTTGGTAAAGTTCCTCAATAGAAGATAATCCCAACAGTGTGAACAAAGTATTGGAGATTAATCCCAAGGTTGGAAAGTTCCTCAATAAACGCTTGGTGAATTGGGGGAATGAACAATCTTAGGGTTTGGTGATTTGGGGGAGAAAGTGAATCAATTTTGAGATTTAGAATTAAATGGAGGTAATATGTAATTTTGTAAAAATATATGGATCTAACTTAAACACTTTATTCTATTTTTTTATTTTTAATTTAATTTTTACTTTTTAAAATTTGGTCAAAGGCTATTTGCACAATTTTTTTTGTTCAATGTGCTACTGGGACTAATTTTCCTAAAAAAAATTAGTCAAAACACTTATTTATTTTATATTCAAACAATTGTATTTTCTTTGATTTACAATTAAATCTTTATCTCAAATAACACAATATAATCAATGTAATCTAATGATAGAATAAATATATATGTCAAAAAATACTATAACTCATAATAGATAGATAACATCAAGCTTTTATTTATGAAAAATTAATTCCCAAATCTCAAATTAAAATTAATATTTTGATGAATACCAATTACAACAATTACCACAGTCATTTATGAATAATCAATACCTTACTGAAATCAATTATATTATTCCATTTAGATCATATCACCACTTTTAAAGGAAAATTATTTTCATAATTTATTACATATAGATGGATGAATGGATTTTTTTTATCACATAATTTCACAATTTTTTATTTTTCATTCATTATTTCCATATTTAGGATGGGGCATTTGGATGGGAAATATATAAAAGATAAAAAATTATAAACAATAAATTAATATCTTTATCATTCATATATTATCAATGAACCTTTTTTTTTTCAAACTTCATTAAATATATATATGATGACAGATTTGTATTTTTATTTTATTATCAATTTGTTGAGTAAGTTCTTAAATTTTAAAAAGAAGTGCCTTGTCAGATGATTAGTATTTGATGGATAGTTTTCTATTGCAATTGAATATTAGATATGTAGCTGATATATTGTAATTGATATATATCTTTAAAATTTAATATAATTTGGTTTAATATATTACAGGTTTTCGACTTACATATATATAAGGTGAATATGAAATATTTATAGAAATTATTACAAATCAAGTACATTATTACAGAAAAGGGAATAATCTTTATATAAAAAAATCACAGCAGGAAAACCAATCAATTACATTGTCTTATATGTAGAATGAATAATTCAACTAATTACATAATCTTGTTATCTCTAAAAATAATAAATTATATGAAAAAAGGCTCAAAAAACAATAACAAATTATAGGATTCATTTTTAGAAATTTCTATCAAAAAACAAATCCATCTTATAATGTATAAACTTTTAATCTTCAAAATCTTTACTACTTCTCCAAAATCAGAAGTTGTAAATTCGATTTCTTCACTGAATTCCTTCATAAAGTAAAATATATATATATATATATTACATTGTAATAAGAATAATCCATATGCATCTACAATAAAATAAAATACTCTAAATAATTCATCTCCAAAATATGAATACCTATAGGAACTTACATTGTTCAAAAGCGAATGATAAAGTCACACAATCCAGTTTCTTCACCGAATTCCTGCACAAAGTAAAAAAAAAAAATTACATTGCAATAAGAATAATCCACATGCAATATCAATGAAATAAACCATACTCTAAATAATTTGTCTCCAAAATATGAATAACATTAGGAACTTTAATCATTCAAAAGCGAACAATAAAGTCAAACAATTATTAATCATCCATCCAAACTATAAAGTATCTCAAATAAAATTCACAACCAAATTTTAAAAAATCAAAAAAAAAAAAAAACACACACACACACAATCCATGGTAACAGAATGTTTGGAATGTAGAGAATTTGAGAAATTGTGAAGAGAGCGTGTGAGTCAATTCCAAGTTTGTTCTTTCATATTTATAGGGTATAATTTGTTTATTAGATATGAAATTAGTGCATTATATATGACATAAATGTAGTTGTTTCCTAATTTATAGATTTTGTTTCCAAATATATTGGCTGCAAATAATGATCATTTTCTACTTCCTATTATATGAAATGAAATCACGTATAAAACAACAATGGGTTTAATATTTATAAAGCATGTAAATGGACTATTATACATTTAATATTGTTTATTTTATTGTTTTTTAATTTCTAATATATATTAAGATTATACCAAAATCTCATTTTGTTTTCTCATATTGTGATGTTCAATTTTAATGTTGCTATATATTTAGTAGATCATTATTCATATTGTCAAACCTATTATTGTGTTATTACCATATCTTATTCAATGGATGAAAATTATGCATATTTCAACAACATCAACATCTATTATCTATTATAATTTTAAAAAGACATTTCTAATTATGTAAGTTTAATAAATCACTATTTTTTTTATATGAAATCAATATCAATTTAATACAAAATAAAATTTTCATCTAAGAGAAACAAAAATCGATTTTCCAAATAAATAATACATTGCTTGGTATATAGGCGGAAACATTGACTTCCATATTATTTGGATAAATTTCAGTATATAAAGTTAATCTTTTCAAAATGTATTCCTATTAAGCATATGAAATATTATGGTTTCAAAAAAAAAAAAACCATATGAAATATTTACCATTTTGTAAATTTTGGTTTGAGATTTAAATTTCAAAATAATTTTCTATGATGTAAAACGTTTTCCAAAAATTATGGATCAACAACGATCATAATTTAAGGTAATTAACATAAATGTTCAATTATAAATATCATATTTATCACTTCATTTTATAATTTGATAATTTCTTTATTTATTTCATATTTAGGATGTCGCTTTTGGGCGGGAAATTCGTTGTCTTTCTATTTTAAGTCTTTCAATAGTTGACTTAATATATTATAATTTAGATTAAATCCATTAAGATTAAATAATTATTATTTTAGTTTTAATTCATTTCATTAGTACGTACAATATTTTAATTATTATTATTCTTCAAATTAGTATTGTGGAATGTATTGTTTCATTAGTTTAATTAAATTATTCTTTGAATTTCAAGTATAATACACTATTGAAGTTGTCATTTAACTATCTATGTATATTAAAAAATTGAATTTTTAATTTTTACTTCATATATTATGATTTACATACCATATATATATTTTACGTCATATATTATGATTTACACATACCATGTATATATTTTACTTCATTTATTATAATAAGGTTTATATACCATATATATTCATATACAAAATCAATATTTTTGAAAATTTACAATAAATTCATTTAATATCATATAAAATAAACTAATTAATAATTAATGATATTTCTAATGTTAGAAAGTGAAAATGGGCGGGAATTTTTTTGGCATTTCTATTTTTAGGGGGTAATTGTTATTATATATATATAGATATATATATATATATAGATGTTATACTCATTATCAATATCTTATTGATCTAATATATGACATAATTTTTTTCAAACCAATTGTGACAAATAAAATTAATTAGTAAAGTAGTCTGACAATGTAAGAAATAGTTGAAAAAAATTAAATGACATTGATACTATATTATATTGAAATGACTCTGAAGTATATTTTGCTTGATCATGGTTAATATTTTTATTTCAAAAATCACTACACTTGAAATTTATATGTTCAGACATCATGTAGGTACCAAATGAGATTGAATTTTTCTTAAATTACCCTTTTACAATTATGGTCGTGCATCCCACGGGTAACAAATTAAATTGGATTGAAATTACTTCCAAGATATTTATTATATTTGTGTTCAATATTTTCATATTAAAATTGTTCACTAAATTCTTTTAGTTACTCCCATAAGTGTATGGTGTAAATTGTAGAAGTGGTGAGTAGGGTCGATCCCACAGAGATTATTGAATTAGAATGTGATTAATTATCCAAATTCAACACCTAATTTTATCAAAGCAACCGAATAAAAAAGTTTGTTATTTTTATAACTAAAAACATAAAGAATACACAATAAATTATTATAATGAAGACATGTTCCAGGACATGTTTCATCTAATTCTTATCAAAATATCACTCTAACCAACCCAAGTTCATTAATTATTCTCCATATATAAGCAATCACGAATATCAAACCACTCACTCGAGTTAGTTAACCGATTGATTATATGCTATCAGAGGTATCCATACCCAATCTGATAAAACAAATAACTCTCAAAAGCACTTAGAATTGACTTCTCATCATATTAGTTCGTTAATCTCCCGATCTAATTCCAGTTATATGTCATGTGTTTGTGTTTATTCTTCCGTAATTAACTTTGATCTCGCGAATTTTGATTCAATTACTAAAACATGCTCGACTAGTGATCATCTAGTCAAACAAGCAAACAAATCATAAACACACGAATAGAGCTCACAAATTAAGAACTTGAATTAAAATCAAAGATTCATAACAATTTGAATTAAACTACTAACAAATTCTATAGAAACTTTGTAGCGCCCCGGATCAAAACGAGCATAATTGATTAAATTAAATATTTAACGTATGACTTAATAAGTATGCGCGTTTACTTTGACTGTTTAATTTATTACGTGCGTTCAGATACGTGTTTAACGCGTGACTTAGACGGATAATTTTCATGGACATGGTATATAGAATATTTTCATACCATAAGATGTGTTTTGGAAAGACGAGAAAATAGAAACGAACTAGGGGTCAATCAGAGACCCGTAGATCAAATGGTGACGGAAAGGGCAAAACCCGAAGTTTCGGTCGGAAAACCGGAAGATATTTTACGTGAATAGTAACATGGGGAAAGTCAACCGATGAATAGTGCCGAGATACTTTGGATGAATAGTAACGGAGATATTTTCGGTGAATAGTGTTTTCCGAATTCTATAAATAGAGGCTCCTCCGATTCATTTTTCACCGTTTCTCCGAACGAGCCGAAAGCGACGAAAACGAGTAAGTCCCTCTCTCCTCTCTTTATTTTTCCGGGATTCTGTCTCCGGCAGGGCACCGTCGGCGCCGCCGCCGCCGGCCGGAAAATCCAACATTGTCGGAATCGGACGATTTTCGCACACGATGTTCGTCTCGACGAGACGAATCTAGGATAGGTCTCGGATTTCAAATCCGATTTCTCGTTCGCCGGAAAACGGTGAAAAATAGCCGCAAACCCTATTTCCACCATCCTTTCTCTCTCTTCGTTTTTCTTTCTCTCTCTACCGTTTCTTGCCGGAACAGTGGCCGGCGAGGCCACCTGAGAGTGGTGAGGAGTTGCCGGAGTGGTGGCGCCACCGTGGGTGGCGGCGCCTGGCCGGAACAGTGGGATATATGTATGGTTACGTGCATGTGTGTGTGAGTGTAGGTGTATTAGTATGTGTTGCTGTGGTGGCTGTTGTGGGTGGCGCCGGGTGGCGCCGCCGTGAGGGGATGATGGGCCGGCGGCGAGTGGCAAGGGGTGGTGGCCGGCGGCAGGTGGCTGCCGGCCAAGCTGAAACAGTGGGGTGTGTGTGTACATATATATATGTCTGCGTGTGTGTGTATCTTGCCCGTGTGTGTATATCTTGCCCGTGTGTGTGTAGTTGGTGGTTGTTGGTTGTTGTTGATGATCGCCGGCGACGGGAAGTCGCCGGCCGGGGTCCGAGGCAGTGAAGGAGAGTCGCCGGCGGCAGGTGGCCGCCGGCCAAGGGTTGGTTTGCCAAGGGTTTGAGTGTGTGTGAGCGTGGGTTGTGTATATGTATATATATGACTGTATGTGTGTGTTGGTGGCCGGAGTTGGGTGGTTGCCGGCGACTGGGAAGTCGCCGGCCGGTGACCGGAGGTGTGAGGGTGGTCGCCGGCGACGGGAAGTCGCCGGCCGGAAGATTTGGTGAAGGTTTGGTTTTTCGAAAAATGTGACTTCGAAGGATTTTGCGGTGAAGTTTCCGGGCACTATTCATGCCGGAATCCGGCAATGGACGGCCGGAGGTGGTAGCCGGCGGTGCGAGGTATCTGTCGAGGTAGGTGGTGGCTGCTGGAGGTGGCGCCGCCGCGCCGGGCGACGCCGGGAAGTGGCCTGCTCGAGCATGCCACCGTCGGGAAAGCTGGGAAGGTCCTGGCCGAGAAAACTCGACCAGGTGTGCGCCGGGTGCAGCAGCTGCCAAGAAAACTCGGCAGCCGTCGGGTGTCTGGAAGCCGCGCGCACCGTGCGCGCCCATGCGCACCCGTCGGGTGCCGACGCGCACCCGACGCCGTGTTTTCGATCCGAACCTCGTTTTCTTTCCGTCGTTCATCTATTTCGAGTCATCGCCGACGAGACGTCATTGACTGAGGGTCGTGGGCCCGGTCAAAGTCAACCCTTTGACCAAAATTACCGTTTTACCCCTAAACTTAAAATGTTCCGTTTGAGTTCGTTTGAACTCCGATTGAGCTCATTCTTTTTCCGTTGTGCCCCAAATTTCATTCTCTATCATCTCAGCCATATGGATTGGATATCCACTCTCGTTTCTTCAACTCCAATCTTTAGAGCTCTAGATCCGACGCGCGTTTAACGATCATTTCTCCACCGGAGTCTGTTATAACTTTAATTATGCGATGTTAAAGATCTAAGAACACCGTTATGTATGTAGGCTATCAGTTGGATTGAATATCGAGATACGGGATTTGAGACACGGGATTTGAGACACGAGATCCGAGATACGGGATCGTTGGTACTCGCTTGGGAAATCTGATCCGTTGGTACTTGTTGTTCACGTGGTAACCACCGAACAAGGTGGGGGTACATTCTAAACTCAAGATGTTACTATTTTCCATATTTGATAATTGAACTCTATGTGCTATGGTTATATGCTGTGATTACTGTTTCATACAAAGTTTATGATACGATGAATGTGGACGGATGTCCTAAGTCATGTTAGGGATGGACTGGTGGCCCGTAAAAAACACCATACATCATGATAGGGATGGACTGGTAGCCCATAAAAAGCACCATACGTCATGTTAAGGAAGGACTGGTGGCCCGTAAAAAGCACCATATGTTAGATATGCAACGGGTATAGTCGAGTGCTCTTAGAGCCGTGTGTTTTACATTGTGTGTTATGCATTTATATGTTGTGACTACTTGCCGAACTACTATATGTTGAATTGTTGTGCTCACCTAATAACTGATAAAAGTTGGAAAGTATCCCCACGAATGTATTCAACGCACTCACCCCTATTCTGTACTCACACTACAGGCAAAGAAGGGAATCCTGACGCGTAGAGAGAGAGGTGCCCTATCAGCTGTGTCCTTTGTTCGATTTTATCTCTTAATGTTGTTATCCGTTTGTATAAGAAAACTGGATTTCTCCTTCTTGTATGAGATCCTGATGGTGTATTTCCGCTGCGTATGTTTTAAACTCCTTTTATCGGTTGTATCCGATGTTCCAAGTGTTCTGCTTCTTATCCTCTCATTTTTCTTTCTATTTTATATCAAGCTCGCCTTCTTCCCCTTTCTTTCTTCACGCCCAAAAAGAAAAACTCTGATATTTTTAACGAAAGATTTCGGGGCGTGACAAACTTACTAAAACATGCTCGACTAGTGGTCATCTAGTCAAACAAGTAAACAAATCATAAACACATGAATAGAGCTCACAAATTAAGAACTTGAATTAAAATCAAAGATTCATAACAATTTGTATTAAGCCACTAACAAATTCTATAAAAACATTGCGTTCAACTCTTCCTTAGGATGCTTCTTAGAATATTGATATTTTAATGTCTAAAGATATTAAAATTACAACATAAAATTATCAATTAAAATTACATGAAATTATCATTTCTTAAAATTGGGATTTATCAATGCATTAAAATATAATTGTGGAAAATACATTGGGCAAAGATTGTTCACAAAAACTCATGTGAGACTGTCTGACGGATAGTTACAGTGAGACGGAGCCCCATCACCCATAAACAATATGTAAATTGTAGGATTTGGATTGTGGATAATTGAATTGTGGGTTGTAGGTTGACTCGTCTCACGCAATGCAATAAAAATTCGTGAGATGATCTGACAAGTGATTTACTAAAGATTGTAGAAAACAGCAACACCTTAATTTATGATTGGAAATGTTCCCTGATTTAAGATTTTAAACAAGCGATTTGTAGATGACAACAAGACCTTCATTCATAAAAGGACATCTTTCTTTATTTGAAATACGACATAGATTGAGAACACGTGTTTGCATTTTTGAATACATAACTTCAATTCTTTAAAATTTTGAAAACAGTAGAGAATGTATTAACATATTTATGATTAAATTTATTCTCAATTTTCATTACATATAGATGTTGATATTTTCATATATTTTCATTGATAATGATATTTTGTTTCTTTATTTGAAATTCGACATAGATTAAAGCGAACAAGTGCTTGCATTTCTGAACACATAACTTCAATTCTTTACAAATTTGAAAAAGTATAGAATGCATTAACATATTTATGATTAAATTTATTCTCAATTTTCATCATATAGATATTGATATTTTCATAAATATTAAGTATGATATTTTCGTTGATAACGATATTTTGAACTTCATATTTATTGACATTGTCTTTATAATAATAATAATAATAATAATAATAATAATAATAATAATAATAACCCTACATGTTTAGAGAGATATACAATTAATATTGTTTCGCATCAATATTAACTAATATTTTTATATTCAACTCAAAAAATATATGTGTTTGAAATTAATGAGAATATTGAATGTTGATATTAGAAATTTTTGAAAAAATGATTAAAATTCATAATTAAATAAATTTATGATTTGATATAATATTAACTAATATTTTTATATTCAACTCAAAAAAATATATGTATTTAAAATTAATGAGAATATTGAATGTCGATATTTGAAATTTTTGAAAAAAATGATGAAAATTCAAAATTAAATAAATTTATGATTTGATATATAAAATTGGAAAAATTGATGGATTTATTAATGGAATGAATAGTTTTTTTTTCTATTGATAGATTGATTTATCAAAATTACGTAATAATATTGAATATTATGCTCTCTTAGAATTTGATGGAATTGATATCAAAGATATCAAAATTACTAACATAAAAAATTATTTTAATATATCAATGAAAATTGATATCAAAGATATCAAAATTACTAACATAAAAAATTATTTTAATATATCAATGAAATGGATGGGTTGTGTGATATTGGAGGATTGATTTTTATCGTCTGTTATCAATGAAATTGATAGTTTATATTTTTATCATATCATAATGTGATGGAATTGATATTGCATGTCAAATTATAATTAAATTACATAAAGCATTCTCTCCAATTGATAATTCATCCCTCTTATAATTGATATTCAATTAAATGTTTATTCTCCTAACCAATATCAAAACTAATCAAGATAAAATAATTGAAATTCATCTCTCTTATAATTGATATTCAATTAAATTTTTATTCTCCTAACCAAAATCAAAACTAATCAAGATAAAATAATTGAAGTAAAATATATCAAACAAATAGCAATTAACATTATTTGACTTAACCTACAGTGTGAATGTTCAATGAAATTGGTGACTTCAATATAAAGCCACCTTTATCGATTATTGATTTTAGCGTTCCTCACAATCAAATAAGATTTTATATTATTATTTGTATGTAATCTAAAATTTTTTAAAATAAATTTCAGATCTTTGTTGGGCATGTGTGGCAACAAACACAATGTTCAGCAATGAACTATTGTGCAACATTCGTTCCGACAAATTAAATGCAGTGGTTTTGATGGGATCAGTCCAGGAGTTGGCAGATCGTTATCACTACTACTACGGTAGTGACTATTATGAGGTGGGGCTTATTAGATTGGGTAGGAATATGGAATATGTTTACCAGTTTTGGCATCTTCCCAGATTCTTGTTATACGTTAAAGAGTTAGTGTACGACAACATTTGCCAGGGGTGAGGCTATACCAACGGCACCACTTACTTCAATTATTTGTTTGCTTTGCCGTGGGTGATTTGTTTCTTACATCTCCTATGTAAAAAAAATAAGTATATATTTATTGTTGATTAATATTATAACCATTTTATATTAAGGATGTATATATATATATATATATATATATATATATATATATATATATATCAATATTATTCATATCTTATTTCAAGAAATATATATTTATCTTTTATATCACTATCTTAAATATCGAGGATGTATCGACATATATATATTAAACATTGATAAATATTAAACTTATTTTGAATATTGAAAAAATTCAATAGCAACATTTGATATTTTCTTGAATTTAAAATATTTATATTTCTATTGAGACTGATATTTTGAACTTGAATATCAAAAATCTTTAAATAATATTTATATACATATATCAATATTGAATATAATTTACGAAAATATCGATTCAAAATGAGAATATATTCAAAGATGAGGATATATTCGTTTATGGAAACACTATTCATTTAAAAAAACTTGATTTAAACAATAATTATACAACTATAATATATATATATATATAATAACAACTACCCCTAAAAATAAAAATATAAAAATTTCCCACCCATTTCCACTTACTAAATATGTAATATATTAATAATTAATTAATAATTAATGGTTGAAAATTATTAAATATAGAAAATATATATTATGTAGTCCCCTATTAATTTCACTTTCCATATAATGAAGGAATGAAATTAATACACGTCATCAGTGGACATATTAAAAATTGTCCACGCGGTAGGCATTTTATTATTTTATTACACACATATAGTAATTTAAGTATTACTCACCGACTGGATTAAAAAAAATTAGAGATTCTTTTGTGATTTAAGGATTGATTGAATGATAATTATAATAAAATCCGATAAAAAAAAATTATACATAAAAAAGTAATCTAAAAACATGATTAACATTAACAATATGAAAATAACAATAGACTAATGATCATGATACAATTTTATACATGCATAGATTGGTAAAGATTGATTGCATAACTACATTTCAATATGAAAGAGAGTTTTTGTAACGATTAATATAGAATTAGTTGAAACATGTTTTATTGATACTCCAAATATTAAATTAACTAATACATGTTTTTAATTTTGAAGCACTTTAAATAAATTTGGATATGTTATTGATATTTTAAAAAAACCGCTCAATGATTCGGATTGCTTGAAGTACCGAAAGTCGTTTATTTTCGTACTGGTACATAATGAATCTAAATGTAGTGATTTTTTTTTTTTTTTCAATTGAGCCAATATAAATAAGAAGATTTATTTCTATGTTGGTAGTTGATGTGTCGAGTTGCCTAAACACATCAATAATAATAAAGTACAAATTTGCTAGGTGATTGTAATTGCACAATGTATCTAATGTTATGTTTATTTTTAAGTTACTCAAAAGTTTTATTAAAATTGCAATCGAAATGTATACCGTGATTTTTATGAAATTTAACCTTTTAATTAATATTATTTATTATATAGTACATAAACAAGATAATATTAAATATTGTTATTATATATTGGCTTCGTAACAAAATTATTATTCCGGAAAAAAATGTAAATAACAATTATGAATTATATGATTAATACTTTTTATAACATATTCCTATTCAATATTATAATAAAAGTTCGAATTTCTTCTTATTTAATTATATAGACTATTTATTATGAAATATATCATATTAAAAGTTGTAATATTTTTTATAACATATTCCATTCAATATTATAATAAAAGTTTGAATTTCTCCTTATCTAATTATATAAACTATTTATTATGTAAATATATCATATTAAAAATTGTAATATTTTTTTAAATAAAAGTATACGTAATTATGCTTATATATCCACTTTTATGTAAATTCCGTTTAAATTTAATATTTTGCATGTTTTATACGTAAACAAATTATATATTAGAACCATTATAATATATATAATCATATTGATAGTAATAATATATAAGAATAATTAAATAATTCAAACATGTATCACACGAATACTATACTAGTTATATAAAGTATTTATCTCTAATTTTCAACGGTGCATAAAAAAATACTGTAACTTTTGCAATATTTTACTATAAAAATCATTGCTCATCTTCAACAGTCTTCATTATTTTTTTCATTAAACATAATATTTCTTCTTCTTCTTCTTCTTCTTATTATTATTATGAAAATGAATAAAAAAAAAGATTTAATACAGGAAAAAATCCAACACACTACTAGAGATGCTTTAATGATACACGTCGTTCATGGAAAAAAGATTCCCGCTTAAACCGTTTTTCATGTTCATTACTATAGGTATTCAATTTGTCATTCGTAATTATTACTAATTTTTCAAAGAGTGATTCTCCTGTGTCCCGGGGTACGAATCTTTGGATCCGTGTCCCCAACCCGCCCCGACGACCCACATACATTTTCATTTTTTTTTCCTCAGTTGTGCGCGTTCTCCCTCAGGTTTTTTTTTTTTTTGAATTATTACAGATTTGTCATATAGGTATTATAAAGGTTCATTACATAATTACATGCTTTAATGATACGTAAGTTATGAAAAATAGTTTTGAGTTATTACAGATTTGTTCTATAGGTATTACATACATGAACTACAAGTATTACATAATTATGTGCTTAATAATATGTAATACTCGAAAGAAATATGTGTGATACTTAAAAGATATTTGTGTAATATCTTAAGGTATATATGTGATACTTGAAGAGTAAATGTGTGATATCTAAAGAGAAAATATATGATACCTGAACATAATACTTGTGTAATACCTTAAGAGCATATATGTGATACCTGAAGAGTAAATGTGTGATACCTAAAGAGAAAATGTGTGATACCTGAACATAATACATTATGTAATACCTGAAGAGTATATGTGTGATACCTGAAGAACAAATGTGTGATATCCGAACATAAAACATTATATATAGACTATGTGATATCTGAAGAGCAAATGTGTGATACCCGAACATAATACATTATATATAGACTATGTGATACCCGAAGAGTATATGTGTGATACCTAAAGAGAAAATGTGTGATACCTGAACATAATACATTATGTAATACCTGAAGAGTATATGTGTGATACCTGAAAAGCAAATGTATGTAATACCTGAACATAATACATTATATATAGACTATGTGATACCTGAAGAGTATATGTGTGATATTTTTAGAGCAACTGTGTGGTACCTGTCAGGTGCGAGGGCGCGTGGGACGGCCCACGCACCGGTGCGGGTTAGCGGTTTTCAAAATGTCCGCTTAAAAATATTGTATGACATAATTTGATTTATATATCTTGTATTTGTCTGATATATATATATATATATATATATATATATATATATATATATATATATATATATATTCTCGACACAAGATTTGTTGACTTTCCATAAAATAATCAATTTTTGTTCTTTCCGTAATTAATTAACAGTCTCACTACTTATTAGAGTAATTAAATTAAACTACCCAATTCAAAGTTTAGCAATATATATTACTCAATCATATAATACCGTCATCCTCATGTTGTATTCATACTATATAGTAACAACCTCTTAAGGAAACATATTTTCACATGGAAAAAAAATTATTGATTATAATTGTAATTCAATTTTACATTCGTAGTTATTTTTATTATCTACTTAAAAATGATATTAAATGATTTATTCTATATTTCCTACAACTGTTCACTTTCCTAGAAATTAATTTGTATTATTTCCATTTGAGTTTTTGTGAACGTTGATGGCATAGTCCAGCTGTTCTTACTTTCTAAAGCCCACATTTTAGTGGGCCATGCTATTTTTGTTAATTTTATTTAAATACTATATTTGGTAATTAGAATATGACACTCTTGGAATATTATCTTAATTTTTGACTGTAATATTTGACTTTACAAAATTAGGTAGGCAATTTACGCACAGTCCATGTATTCACTAAAATTCGAACAAATATTAGCCACTAAATAATGTACCAATTAATTTGAATATATCACACATATATAGAAAAAGGTTGAACACCTATTACAAAGTAGCAACAACAAAATGCCCATTTGACAGCCAAAGCTGCTATATATAATCTCAATGCGGACATTCAGATTCAATACCCAAATTTTTCCACCAAAATTTCAATTGCAAAAGCAATTATAAATTTAACTATCACATTATAAATTGCTTTCTTCTCCAAACACACTATTGTTATTAATCCTCCAAAAACCATGGATAAAACAATGATTAATCTCAGAGCAATTTTCATGGCTTATGTAGTTCTAACATCCCTTGTTTCCATGTCTGAACGTGATACAATCATTACTGGTTTCACTACCGATCTGGTCCACATAGACTCTCCTCAATCCCCGTCATATGATCCGTCCTTGTCCCCTCACCAACGTCTCGTTAATTCACTGAAACGATCATTGAATCGTGCTCAACGTTTCAACTCAAAACGATCCAAATCTTCACTCAAATCCGACATAATACCAACAGGTGGAGAATATCTAATGAAATACTCAGTTGGCAATCCAGTCCCTTCCTTAGGCATTGACGTCATCTGGACACAATGCCACCCCTGTCTCCAATGTTTCAACCAAACCCTACCACTCTTCAAACCCAAACTCTCTCACACATACACAAACATTCCTTGCAATGACACCAAATGCACTTCTTTACTAGGCACCTTTTGCAGCAGCACTATGAAAAACTGTCTCTACCACAACTCGTACGGAGACAGCTCATTCTCGTACGGTGAGCTGGCAACGGACACCTTCTCATTAGGCTCAGCCAACAAAAGGGTGTCTATTCCCAACATTACATTTGGCTGTGGATTCAAAAATGGTGGAACATTTTCAGGCAGCGAATCAGGCATTGTCGGTCTTGGAGGTGGAAAGGCCTCGCTTATTCGACAATTAGGCCCTTTAGCTCAAGGAAAATTCTCTTATTGCCTGGTTTCATTATCAGACCAATCCAAATCAAGTAAGCTCCATTTTGGAGCCAATTCTAGGGTTTCAGGTAACGGGCCGTGTCAACGCCGTTAGTCAAGAAAGACCCGGAAGCATTCTACTATTTAACATTGGAAGGAATAAGTGTTGGGAATCAGAGGCTGGAATTCTATGACCAATCATTGGCTAATGATTCTGGACATGATCGTGAAGAAGGGAACATGATCATAGACTCGGGTACGACGTTGATTCTGCTTCCTCCAGGTTTGTATGCAAAGCTGGAGAAGGCTATAAAAGGTTGGATCAATTTGAAGCAGATCAAAGATCCACAAGGGTTGTTGGATTTGTGTTACTTTACGCGAAAAGACGTAGTGCGGATTCCTCAAGTCACGATTCACTTCGAAGGAGCTGATGTGAAGTTGAATCATGAGAATGTTTTTGTAAGAACAAGTGATGTTTCTCTGTGTTTGGCTGCTAAAGCGACGGAAGATCTTGCTATTTATGGGAACTTGGCTCAGATTAACTTCTTGGTGGGATATCATCTTCAGGAGAGGACCGTGTCGTTTATGCCCACTCATTGTGGAAAATCATGATATGGATTGATGCATCTATTTTTCGTAAGAAAATTCAATTTTTTTTTTTAATAAAGGTATTTCATTAACTTTGTTTTTTTGTTTTCTTGTTTATGATATTTTCTTTGAAAATACATACCATTTCTATTATTGTTTTCTATTTACATTATTTTGTATGTACAACACGGGCCATGCACATATCTTTTACTCGGAAAGAGTAAAAAAAGTAAATAGGGAAATTAGAATAAAAAATTGTGAAAAAATTATGGTAAAATAAGAAATAATTTGTAAAAATGTAAAAAGAAAAAAGGAATTTGAAAATATATATATATATTCTTAAGATCGATGAGAGTATATTTTATTTTATTATTCTTTAAATTGTATCGAATAAGAATACACTCAAACCTATTGATTATTTTAGTTAAAAAACTGTAATTGAAATTGCTGAAATTCCTGTAACTTTTTTTTAAAAATAAAATTCCAATAACTTCAAAATATTGTTTTGACAAAATACGAACAAATACATATATTATTGCAATAATTGATTCATGCAACTCAAATACTTCACAAGTAACTCATGGTCTTTTCTAATATATGATGGGTTGAATCAAGCCCGATTTGCCACCCAATAGAATTCTCAATCAAAATATCCATTTGATTAAACTTGAGGTTTTTTTAAGGGAAAATAAGTTTTTTAGTCCTATAAATTTATCTCATTGGATTTTTCATCATTTATCTTTCACCTTTTAATTTTTAGTTCTCTAACCTGCTATAACATGTAACTGTCTTTTTTTTTTTTTTTTTAATTTAAATTTAATTTTAACACCATTTTTTTATTGAAAAAACACTACTTTTTAATGCAAATTTGTATTCTTTATCTAACATGCCTAAATTAATATTAAAAAAAATATATTTTTCATCTCGATACGTGGGTTTGAATTTTGTTATTAATTATTAATATTAATAATTTGGGCATTCCGAACTTTTAGAAGTATTAATAATAAAAGTTTATTTTTTAATTATTAATAATAATTTAGTGTTTTCTCAACTAAAAAAAAAAATTGGCGGGGTTAAAGATGAATTTTAATTAAAAAAATAAAAATTTACCTATTATAACATGTACGAGGACCAAAAAATGGTAATTCTTAAACATAGATGATTAAAAATCAAATAGGTGAAAGATAGAGGATGAAGAAAGATAGAGGATGAAAAATCCAATGAATTAAATTTAGAGTATCAAAAAACTTTATTTTCCTTTTTTTTTTTAACAAGTCAAACTTTAGCAGCCTATATACTTGTACCAAATTGATAGGATAGGGTCACTCATTATAATTTCAATTTTATCATGTTTATAAAACATTTTCTATGTTATGAAAATTAAGTATTCGTTTATCAATTTTATTCTTTTATGTTTTAATTTTTTCCAATTTCAATTCAATTATGATTAGAATTATCAAAATCGCTGACGTGATCATAAGAAACTCTGATGTGGTAAGTCAAATTTCGACGGCCACACCAACAATTTTAAAAATTCCAACCAAAATTAGATTGAAAATTGAAAAAATATAAAATATTGAGGACCAAAAAAAAAAAAACGGATACTTGATTTTCAAAAAATGAAAAACATATTATATATAAGATTAACATTGAAATTATCTCTTCAAATTAATAACGTCATAGAAGATAAAATATTATCGTTTTTATTTATAAAAGATTAGCTAGAAAACTACATTGCAAGAAACAATGATGAGAAATTCAGAATGCCTTATTTTCTTCTTATGCTTTGTTACAATCAGTTGGCTTAAACGTCACAGTCTTCCTTTCCAAATCATACCCTACCAAGAAATCCATCTGCGCCAAATTCCCATAGATTGCAACACTACTCGCTCTTGCAAATGCAAAACACACAGAATCTGGGCTTGTCTTTATGAAAGTATTAACAGGTTTCAACTTCACATCAGCCCCTTTGAAATGAGCTGTGATTTCTGGCACCACCACATCATTACCCTTTGCAAGATAACACAATTTCAACAGCCCTTCTGGGTCTCTAGTTTCTTTCAATTTAATCTGCTTTTTCACTGCTGTTTCAACCTGATCGTACAGCTGACCTGGCAAAAAAGTTAACGTCGTACCCGAGTCAATGATTATGTTCCCCACTTCAGACATTGCCAGGTCATCATCCTCATCAGCAACCCTAACTAAATTGAATCTTTGAGTGCCAACTGTCATCCCTTCCAATGTCAAGAAGTAGAAAGTAGATGGGGTTTTAGCCACGATAGGCGTCGCCACCGCACCGCCACCGGAAACCACCGCGTTGTCGCCGAAGTTCATCTTGCTCGGCCTCGGATTCGTCCTGCCGAAATACGGGACAAGGCAGTAGGAAAATTTACCCTGGATTGAAGACCCCATTTGTCGTATCAACGACACGTCACTGCCACCTAGGCCGACAATCCCGGATGCACCGTCTCCGAAGGTACCTTGTTCGTTGTGTCCACATCCGATGATCACATTAGAGATGGAGACATTTTCTCCGGTGGTGGAGCCCAACGTTATTGTCTCGGTTGCCATGTCACCTTTGCTATAGGATCTATCTCCATAGGTTAACGAGTAGCTACAAGTATTATTTGAACCGTGACAAGAAGTGCCATGAAGGGCATTGCATGAAGTGGAGCTGCAAGAAACAGGCTTGTATGATGAAGAGAGACTTGGATCAAAAAAGGGTGAGTTTTGTTTGAAACATTGGGTACAAGGTTTGCATTGTATCCATGTTAGGTCACTGCCTGTATCAGCGATGGCTAGGGTTTCAACGTGGGGTGTTCCAATGGAGAATCTCATGAGGTATTCTCCTTTATCTGGGACTATATCTGTTGAGGCTGATTGTGTGGAGATGTCTTGGACAAGGGTTTTAGCGCGATTCAATGATCGTTGCAACAAGGATTGTAAGGAGTGGTCTCTATGAATGAGATCGATGGTGAAACCAGCTGATTCAACCACATGAAATCTTGGTAAAGAGATGGAAAAGATTATTGTTAAGGTTGAACAAAGTAGAGAGAACTTGTGAAGCTCCATTGTTTGTTATTGTTGTTTGAGTGTTTGTGTGATGAGAAGAGATGTGATGAACATGTTTATATTGAGGGTTGTTGGTTCAATCCAATGGATAAGTAGATATGGTTGATGGATTTCAGTGATTATGAATCATTATTGAAAATTCCCAAATTTTAATTCGAAGGATCATAGCTTGAAATGTTTGAAATTTACCATGGAGAAATTCCTTTAACTGATGATGCCAAGACTTACAGAAGTAGGTTGATATTGAGATCAGGTTAGCACACTAGTCATGATTTATGATACACAAATTAGTATATCATTTTTAATTTAGATTTTGAAGATTATTAATACAATAAATTAAATCTCCCAAATCGATGTACATTGAAATTGAAAGAGAGGTTTAAGTTGACTATACTTGTTAAGTTTATCATTGTATAAGCAAGTAAATATAAATTTAGTTATTTTCAATGTACACGAGGACAACCACAAAACTAGTCAAATTAGTCAAATTAATAGTATAAGAAAAAAATGTAAATTATTCAGTATATAACAAAACAATTTTTTAGTCAAATTGACTGGAATATCCTTAATACAATGGGTCTCAATCATTACATAACACATAAATATGATACACATGTACACGCCCATGAAACGACTCACACGAACCATACTGCACGAGCTGCACGGCCCACACAATTCATGCAGCATGAACCACACATACGTATACATACATAGTGACCGCCTTCATTTTAGTAAGAATTTTTTTTGTCAAATAACTAATTTTTTAATAAAAAAACGTTTTTTTTTTTTTATTTAAATTGACTAGTTTGAATTTTTTTTATATCTTATTTGACTATTTTTAACTATTATCACTATTATATTAAACAGCTGATATTTTCAAGAATATCAAATTTATGTTACCTTTGGTAACAAGACATACCACAGATTCCTGACACTGTTCACTTCAATGAAAGAGGCTGAAGTTAAATTAGGACAATGCTTTTTTGTTAGAAAGTGATCTCTTCGGCAGCTAAATTTCACTCCATAAATTTCATGCGGATCAAATAAACTTCTTTTTTTAAATAATCAGGCAGAAAACCTAAATAACAGATTTTTGATTAAAGTCTTTTTCTACCACACTACATAAGAAATCGATTTTTTCTAACCATTTTAATGGGTAAAAATTATATTTTTATAAAATTGGATTATATGGAACATAATAGTTGGTTTTAGATATTATACAACATAAAATGTTTCACGAAATGATAGGTTACATAACATAATAATTGATTTTTAAATGTACATGACATCATAGTTGATTTTATTTCTTATACCACATAACATGTTACGTGACATAATAATTGATTTTTAGGCATTACAGAACATAATAGTTATTTTTTAGGTGTTATACGACATAATAATCAATTTTAGGTGTTAGATCAAAGAAATATACATCATGTAAACCGAAGAGTATCTAGTGCAACTGTGCAATGTACAAGATAAACTATAGAGGTATTTTTGTCTGTTAAAATAAAAGTGAGTAGTGATAGTTTTGGTGGGCCAGAAAAATGTGCAATACAAAACAGTGACTAATGTTGTGCTGAATGTCACAACATCAACCACAACACGAAGCAGAAAAAAAAATGAAAGACGAAAAAGAACAAAGAATTTATCCACGAGTATAAAAATACTCGTGGAATGCCAGCAGGCCAAAAATATATTACTTCAAAGAGTAATTATAAAAAGTACAAAGAGATCTTGAAAGAATCTCTTTGAAACAACACACGTCCTAAATAACTAACAATGAAACTCTATGGACATGAAAACTTAGTTGAGACGACAAACAAACCTATCTAAATGTAAAATAGTTAAGAGTATGCAAACTCTATGACTTAACCAAAAGACGGATAAGAATGTTGTGCTGAATGTTTCAACAAAAAACAAGACAACTTTATTACTAGACTTTTTTTTTTTGCATGCTTACTTTCTTGTTTTTCTTGCTTATCAAACGCAGTCTTCCATCTCCTATTTATAGACCTCTGAAATCTCACGTTCATGTTGCATATCTCCATGATCTTCACTTCAAGTTCCACTCTTCCACTTCGATCTCCAATATCCCACGTACAAGTTTGCAAGGAAGACTAGACACAAATAACCAATATCCCTAGATTTAGGGATTTGTTAAATAACTCATGAGACTTAATCAAATCTCATTCTTCATGATATATCAAGAAATGCAAAATAAAATAAGAGTTTAAAAATTTAAACTCTAACAACTAGAAAGGACATTTATTTAATGAATTATCTTTAATAGTAAAAATTAAATATATTTTCTTATTTGTAAATGGTACGTAAACGGGGTCTTTCCATATGTATGATGTATCCAATGGAAGGTCTTACTATTTATGGTACCGTTAACGTTTAAGCCAATAATTGTGAAAAAGTAAAAAATATTTGATGAAATATCAAAATAGATGATTCAAATTGAAAAAATCATAATATGTTTGATACATGTATATATGTTTTGGTAAGGAAATAAAATACATTTCTTAATAAAGGGATTTTAACTAAAATTGAAAATTCTCGAAATTTTAACAAAGCCAAAAATTTAGTCCCTCAATCCAATTAAGCTCGAGCATTTCAGATAATTCGATTGCGCTCCTATTTCTATTTTAAAAAAAAACCCCAGGTATATTGCAAGAAACAATGAAATTAATTTAATTTTCATCTCATGCTTTGCTACAATCAGTAGGCTTAAACGATACAGTTTTCGTTTCCAAATCATACCCCACCAAGAAATCCATCTGCGCCAAATTCCCATAAATTGCAACACTAGTCGCTGGCGCAAATGCCAAACACAGAGAATCTGGGCCTGTCCTTGTAAAACTGTTCTTACTTTGCAATCTCAAATCACCCCCTTTGAAATGAGCAGTGATTTCTGGAACCAATACAGCATCATTAGCTTTTGCCAAAAAGCACAAACTCAACATCCCTTGTGGATCTGCCACTTCTCTCAATCCAATCACCCTTCTCACTTCTGTTTCCACTTCATCGTACAGATCAGTTGGGAGAAAAGTCAACGTTGTCCCCGAGTCTATCACTATGTTCCCCTCCGCCTCGTCATCACCCTCTTCCTTAACCAAATCGAATCTTCGACTGCCAACTGTCATACCTTCCAATGTCAGATAGTAGTAAGTAGTCGGGCTTTTAGTGACGATGGGTGACGTCACCACACCAGGGCCCGAAACCAACGCATCATCGCCAAAACTCATTTTACTAGGCCTCGTGTTTCTCCTCCCATGAAATGGCGCAAGACAGTAAGAGAATTTACCGTTGATTGTGGACCCCATTTGTCGTATCAACGACACATCACCGCCACCTAGACCGACAATCCCCGATGCACTGGCTCCGAAAGTACCTTGATTCGCGTGTCCACATCCCACAATCACGTTAGGGATAGAGACATTTTGTTGTGATGTGGAACCTAACGTGATTGTCTCAGTTGCCACGTCACCTATGCTAAAGGATCTATCGCCATACATTAACGAGTAGCTGCAGGTACATGTGGACTCGTCGCAGGAAGTGCCGGAAAGGGCGCTGCATGAGGTGGAGCTGCAAGAAACAGGCTTGTATGATGAAGAGGAATTTGGATCGAAGAAGGGTGAGTTCTGTTTGAAGCATTGGTTGCAAGGCTTGCATTGTATCCATGTTAGGTCACTGCCTGTATCAGCAATGGCTAGGGTTTCGACGTGGGGTGTTCCAATGGAGAATCTCATGAGGTATTCACCTCTATCTGGGACTATATCTGTTGAGGCTGATTGTGTGGAGATATGATCTTGGAAAAGGGTTTTAGCACGATTGAATGATCGTTGCAGTGCAGATTGTAAGGAGTGGTCTCTGTGAATGAGATCAATGGTGAAACCTGCTGCTTCAATCATATGAAATGTTCTAGGGTTTGAGATGACAAAGATTAGTATTAAGGTTGAACAGATCTGGGCAATGTTATGGAGCTCCATTGTTCTACTCATGAATTCAATATTGTTTTTTGTGTTCTTGGGTTTTGTGATGAATGTGTGATTTATATTGAGGATTCTTGGTTTTGGGCAATTGTTTTAAACTCATTTAATGCAATGGATCTTAGCCAAGAATTTTTTTATGGAATTGTGATTATGGATCATTATTGAAAAATCCCAAACTTATGTAAAGAGGGTCAAAGCTTTAAATGCTTGAAATTTCTATTGAGGATGTTTATTTTTACTTAAATTCAATTTTGGTTCTATATGTAAGGGTTTTCATTTTTTGACAACCAAATATACGTTTTTCAGTTTTAATTTTATATGTTTTAATTTTTTTCCAATTTCAGTACAAATTTTCAATTTTGGTCATATATGTTTCAATTTTTTTTCAATTTCAATCCAATTTTGATCAAAATTCTCAAAATCGTTGATGTTACGTGAGATTTTCTGATGGGCGTCCGACCAAAATTGGATTGAAATTGGAAAAAATTGAAACATACAGGACCAAAATTGGAAAACTTGACTGAAATATGAAAAAATTGAAACATACATGACCAAAATTGAAAAACTTGACTGAAATAGGAAAAAATTAAAACATATAGGATCAAAATTCAAAAACTTGTCTTAATTTATCTAAAATATGAATACATATTAAAACATAACTATATCTATGAATATAATTAAAAAGAAAAAAAATGGAATTTTGTCTTGAACTGAGAACTTAATCTAAATTTCAAGCCTTAAATTGAGGAAAAACAAAAAAAGGTTAAATTGAGTCATTTATTGTGAAACTTTAAAAATTTGGTATAAAATTGAGAAATAAACAATAAATTGGGTCTTATTATGAAATTTATCCCTTCTTTTGGATGTGTTCGAAATTGAGAAAAGACCTATAACGAGACCATAAGCTTAAAGCCCACTAGAATTTTGACCACCAATAGACCTACTTATGGTGGAAGTTAAATACTCACTCCGTCCCAAATTAATTGTCATTTTAGCATTTGAGATTTGTCCAAAAATATTTATCATTATAGGAATCCAATAAACATTTTCTTCAATTCTTCCAATTGCCCCAATTTATTCTTCCTTATTAAATGTTGGGTGCAGCTATCCGCACCCCACTAATTACTAAACACACCCCACTCCAAGTGTTACTGTTCACATCATATGTGAACAGTAACACTTGGAGTGGGGTGTGTTTAGCATTTTCTGGGGTGCGGATAGCCGCACCCTTAAATGTTTTATTATCTCAAAGTGAGTATTGAAAATATAAAAAGGAAGAAAAAAAGTTATGGGTCTCCTTAGTCTGTGTGAAAAATGCTAAAACGTCAATTAATTTGGGACGGAGGGAGTAGTTAATTATACTTGAAGGGCAAATTCGGATATACATGGCACAGAGTGATTTTGAAATTTCGGATTTTTGAAATTCATTTAAATTGGAGTGGATTTGAAATTCACCAAAATAATTTCATAATTAGTTCAAAATGAAAGTGATGGATTTCGTCGTTTCGAATTCACATCTATCCAAACACCACCCATAAATTTGCTAACATAAATTTCAACTCCCTCCTCAAATCCACTTATCCAAATTTTATCCAACTTAATTTTATCTTACGAAAATGATATCTAATCTCAAAAGTAAATTTCAATATTATGTATGATTGTGTCTATATAAACATAATATTATTATTACTCAGATTTAAATAAATAATTCGATTAGGTTAAAGGTAACGTTGGCAAAATTCAAAGAGCTTAATCACCCAACTCAGGCTAGGTGATATAAATATGGTAAAATCACATTAGTTTAACCCAACTCAGGCTAGGTGATATAAATATGGTAAAATCACATTAGTTTAATTCCTTTTATAATTATGATCTCCTGGTACCAAGGACTGAAATATCGCGATATTTCGGCGAGAGTGGCCAATTTTAAAAACACCATATGTAAATTTTCGTCAAAATATCACGGATATATCGGTAAAATATCGTTATCCGTAAGGCTGTGTTCATTTTTTGCACCATATCGCGGATATATTTGGAAATATCGCGGATATATCGGTAATTTATCATTTTCGGTGGAATTTTTGAATTTTTTTTTTAAATACTATATTGGACTAGGATATTGAAGAATACAAAATTGGCCAAGTGTAATGAAGTTATAGGACATACATATATTTTTGTCCCCCATTATGTATTTTATCTTCTTTGTTGTAAATTATAAATAAATGATAGATCACTTCTATGAGTTCATATATTTGGATCCAAGGTTTGTTAGTTATACAAATTTATACAAAATTTTCAATTCTCCTTCAAATTTGGCCTAAACATATTTTTTTATTTGAAATTTAAGTTCAATATATGTATTAATGTTAGTTATAAATTATAAATTGAGTTATTTATCCCTCTCTTTAATTTTTATATATCTATATTTTTATCTATGAGTGGAGTAAACAATTACTTTATATAAATTTAATTAAATTATTTACAATAAATTAGTACACTAGTATTTAGGTTCCTCTCATAATTTAATTAAGTTTAATTAAATTATTTACAATAAATTAGTACACTAGTATTTAGGTTTCTCTCATAATTTAATTAAATTTAGTTAATTTTTTTGAAATTTAATAAATAGATTATGATGTATATAATATTAGGGGCAAAAATC
Source organism: Scutellaria minor (assembly GCA_954870855.1). Lineage (NCBI taxonomy): Eukaryota > Viridiplantae > Streptophyta > Magnoliopsida > Lamiales > Lamiaceae > Scutellaria > Scutellaria minor. The sequence goes on from OX940728.1 coordinate 22,574,770, forward strand.
ATTTTTGGCCCTATAGGAATTTTCGATTCTCAATTGTGGCCCATTTTCAGGCTTTTTTGGCCCAGACGATGAGTCCGTCTAATTTTTAATGGGGATACCACGTGCGGGGCACGTGGTCGTTAAGTGGTTTTTGGGGCAAAATTCATTTTTGGCCCTGTAGGAATTTTCGATTCTCAATTGTGGCCCATTTTCAATTGTAGCTAACGTTTTCTGTTAACTGACTAACGGAGAGGGTTCAATTCGAGAATTTTTGGGCCACTTTTGAATATAGGGGCCACAATTGAGAATCGAAAATTCCTAGGGCCAAAAATGAATTTTGCCCATAATATTAGTGTATCTTTATATTTATTGTAAATTTATCATTTTATTTGTAGTTTTAAGTTCAATATATGTATTAATGTTACTTATAAAGTACTAGATATATTTTTCAATTTTCTTTACAAATTTTTTAAAATTTTTGCGTAAAAAACAGATATGTCCACCGAAATCGATATATCCGTCGATATTTCCGTAAAATCAAGGTACCGATATTTCTACCGATACGGATATTTTAGTCCTTGTCTGGTATCAATATGTTGAAAAATCCATTATACTTGGGAGATAGTATTTAATATAATTATGATTTATCTCTATTGGAGTGGAGGTAGAGTTCCAAGAATCACTGTACTTGAAATTTATATGTCCATCGTGCATGCAAGGGTAATAAAATTTTAAATAATTTTATAATCAACTCAAAATGTACTGCAAATAATGGTATTAATCTCCATGAAAATAAATATGTATTTGAGATTGATGAAAATATTGAATGTGGATGTTAAAAATATTAAAAATTGAAAATTAAATTAATTTATGATTTGATATATGAAATTGAAAAGGAGATGGATTTATCAATGAATATTGTTCTCTATTAGAATTGATATTGAATCAAATATATTGAAATTACAACATAAATTAAAGATTATCCTAATTTATCAATGAAATGGATAGGTTGTATTGGAGGATTGAAAAATGATAATTTGTCTGCTTGAGGATTGAAATATATCAAACGACAATTAACATAATTTGACTCAACTAACGCTATGAATGTCGAATAAAATTGGTGATGTTGTTATACACTTGTTACCTTTCCATCAAATTGTATGGGTTCTAGGTTTCAGTTTAGGTTTAACTATTTTCACCAGAATTTAATGCGGTTGTTAATTAATTTGGAAAGCCCGCCAATTAGTTAATAGCTAGTTTTGATTGGATGTTGGGTTCGATCAATTAAATTGGGAAAATATGGACTTCTCTATGGCTTCGTGTTTAGTGTAAGGTTAAATGTTTGAATGTGCAAGATGATGTTTGTAGCCTATGATCAATGATGCAATCGAATGTCGACACCCTTGAATTGGAGTCTTGTAAGTTATTGAACAACATTTGTTGCGTGGATGTCCAAATCCACTACCGGATGGTTTTTCGGAACTAATTCAAAGAATGAGGGCGTATCAAGACCGTACTGCCAGGGTGGGATGTCTTTCCAATTTAATGATTCCTATCTATACTCTACCACCTTGCACATATGACATCATCACAAAGATTAATCTTCATCATTAATCTTCATCGACAACTACAAACAAAATGTTACCAATCTACCATCGAATTACATCAACAATTATAATAGTGTGTTGCAAATGATGGGTGACAATCGACACTGGATTTAGCGTTTTCACTTCAATTATGATCCGCTTTGTTTTCTAGAGGTCATTTCTCATCTTGTCAATGAGACTATCAAAATTATGACTTAAAATGATACTACTTTCAATGTTGATTATAATGAGTATTATGGTTCTGATGCCTTCATTCAAGATCTACAGACTCAATATAATGATGGAGGTGTTATTGTGACGGTCAACCGAGCCCTGATAAGAATGTGTAGAAACCTGGTTGTCCATCTTCCGGAAAGTTCCAAAACCGTTCGTGATGTCGATGATGAAACTATTGCGGTCATGATCATGCATGCATTTGGTCAAGAATTAGTGACCTTTCAAAGATGTCTTTTTATCAACGGTATTTTAGAATAATTTTTATAAAATCTCTAGAATTTAGTTTCTTAGTTATCAAGGATGTTATAGACTACGGTGTGTTTCATATCAATTTTTAATTTATGCTAATCTATTAATTGTGTGTTTACAAATGTTATGTTATCTTGATAAATTTAAGACAATTTCATTTAGAGCCATACCTAAGTCACTGGATTGTGCAGGAGTCGGTTGTATGTCATAACTTTGTTGTGGATATCCTCAATTGACATAATTGAAATTCATATGGTCCTCCTCATACTCATTAACATAAGGATTATATAATCATCTCATTGTACCAACTTGTCGTAAGGTAGGACACACCTTATGAGAATGTCCAACAATCGAGCATATTCCACAAACATTGACTCGTTGAAACTTACCTACAACCAACTTTTCCACGAGAGATGTTAATGTATCTAACTTTTGATCAATTGAATTAACACTAACCTTTATTGGAATGTTGTTTCTCCAAATTTCATAATAGTCTGCATATGAACTCATATTAAACGTGAATGATAGTTATACCAAGAGAAAAAATAATAATAGAAAAATTCAAAAGAACTAATTCAACACTATTCCCTGGTAACGGTGCTAAAATTTGATTGGTTGTCAAACCAACAAAGATAAAAAAATCTACTCCGAATGAGCAAATGCACAAGTATAACGAAAAATAGGATTCTAGGTTTCAGTTTAGGTTTAACTGTTTTCACAAGAGTTTAATGCGGTTGTTAATTAATTTGGATCGTGACCAATTTAGTTAATGGCTAGTTTTGATTGGATGCTAAGTTTGATCAATTAAATTGGGAAAATATGGACTTGGATCGCGATCAATTTAGTTAATGGCTAGTTTTGATTGGATACTGAGTTTGATCAATTAAATTGGGAAAATATGGATTTCTCTATGGCTTCGTATTTAGTGTAAGGTTAAATGCTTGAATGTGCAAGATGATGTTTGTAGCCTATGATCAGTGATACAATCAAATGTCGACACCCTTGAATTGGAGTCTCGTAAGATTTCTTTTTATCTTCTTTATTTTCATCATTTGTAGCTTGTCTACCTTTATCTCTATTTGTTTGCTTGTTTAGTTTAGTGTTAGTTTCATTAGTTTAATAGATAATCAAAAACCCCTCTTGATTCGTTTATACTCAAGAGAATTAAGCCCTATTTCATGTGGATCGACCCTACTTTTCTTTGTACTCGTGCATTTGCTCATTCGGAGTAGGGTTTTTTATCTTTGTTGGTTTGACAACCAATCAAATTTTCACAACTATCAAAATATATGTCAAAGAACAATCTACGATCAGAAGCTTACTTAACTTCAAATTAGGGCATTCTCCATTCGACCGGACATGATCGATTAATTCTTAGACTGAGCCATCAAATTTTTATCCTTTTTTTAAATCTTGGAATTTATATTTAATGAAAGATATAAATTACAACTATATATATAATTGATAGATTTAGTAATGCCGGACATGATCGATTAATTTCTAGACTGAGCCGTCAAATTTTTATCCTATTTTTAGATCTTGGAATTGATATTTGATGAAAGATATAAATTACAACTATATATAATTGATAAATTTAGTAATGAAATGGATAGTTTTTAATACTTAGGGTTGGAGAAACTCTGACATCAATATTTTTTGTATTTGTTGAATATTCGACAATTTTTTTTATTTTTTTTAATATTCAACAAAAATATATTTATTTTCTATTAATATCATAACCATTTATATATTAAGGAGATATATATATATATATATATATATTCTTTTTTGACATTACCAATATATTTCATATCATATGAGTATTAAAAAATATATATTTATCTTTTCTATCACTATCATAAATATCGAGGATGTAATGACATATATTAAACATTGATAAATATTAAAATTATTAGTATACTTAATTTTTAATTTTAATCATTTAAAAATTCAATATAAACATTTGATATTTTCTTAATTCAAAATATTTATATTTATATCGAGATTGGTATTTTGAATTTGAATATCAAGAATATTTAAATATTGATATGCATATTTTAGTATTGAGTATGATTTACAAAAATATCAATGCACAATAAGGATATATTGATTTGTAAAAACACTATTTATTTAAACAAAAGTACATAACTATATTATATTTACATATAATAACAATTACCCCTACAAATAGAAATATAATAATTTTCCGACCGTTTTCACTTACTAATTATGTGATATATTAATAATTAACAAATGATTAATAGTTGATAATTATTAAATGTAGAAAACATATTGTCTAATCTCCTAAATATGAAAATTGCACCTATCATTAGTTATGTAATATTAATGGTCTATCACACATTTTCTTTATTAATGACAGTATATCTAAATCTAAGCATTATTTTTCTCCATAAAATTATCACCTACATTCGTATGTATATAGATTAATTTAATGATTACTCGCCAATTGGATTAATAAAAATTAGACATTCTTTTGTGATTCCATATTTTTCTAATTGTATTTAAATTTAAACATTACACACGTATATATGTGTGTTGATATAGATTGACTGAATAATAATTATAATTAAATCCGAAAAAAATATCGACTTTTATATATAAAAAAGTAATATAAAAAAAACATGATTAACAATATAAAAATAGCAATAGACTAATGATTATGATATTAATTTATATAAACATAGATTGGTAAAAGATTGACTGCATAACTACATTTCAATATGAAAAATAGTTTTGTCAAAGTTAATAAAGAATTACTTGAAACATGTTTTACTGATACTTTAAATAATAAATTAATTGATACATGTTTTTTATTTTAAAATATTTTAAAATATGTCATTGATATTTAAAAAAAAAAAAAAAAAGACTTTTCAATGTTTAAGAGTGCTTGAAGTATCGAAAGTTGTTTATTTTCATACTAGTACACAATGAAACTATATGATGTTATTTTTTATGACAATTGAGCTAATATAAATAAGAAGATTTATTTCTATGTTGGTAGGTGATGTGTCAAGTTGCCTAAACATAGACACTTCTATTTTAATTCATATTTTTATTTAAAATGTGTTATATTTTAAAATTGTAATTTTATTTAAATTAACGTACTAAATATAATTCGGAACACTTGCAAAAGTTAATGAAAAAATAATTATTATACAAATATTTATATCTAAGTTGTAATTTCATTTATATTATTATATGTACACTTTTCTTAATGAAAGGATATACCTCACATGTAATTTTATTTAATTTTATGACAGTTTGTCAAATAATAATACGAAATAATTATAATGAAAATAATCCCAAAATCGAATATTTATATTTAATCTCAAAAAATTCCAAGTTTGTAAATAAAATGAAATATATATTCATTTGATGTAAGATATGGATATATTTAGTGAGTGTAAAAGTTTAACGCCGCAATTTTCTCTGTAATAAATGTTTAAAAAAGAAGGGGAAACCTCATTTAAATTAAACCCAAACATAAACAATTTGAGAGGGAAATTTGAATGGTTTGATCGAAACGAATTCACAACTGGAAAAAAACTGCTTTCAAGAAGCGGTTACAGGGCCACAGGCTAACACTGTTTATCCTGCCTATACATACACTATACATACAAGAGAGATCTTCACCATCATTTCAAATACAGATCTGAGCTCTCTCTCGCTCATATAACCCTAGAAAACTCAATTTCCCCTTTCAACAATCAAGAAATTCAGCCATGAATTCTCACCATTACTGTTTCCTCGAGCTCTTCACTGTCTCTCTCCCCCTTCTCTGCCTCCTTTCCTTGAGCTGGGGAGGCGCCACCGCCTCCACCCCGGTTCCTTTCCTGCCACAGCCCTCCTCCGCTCTTCTCGCCGCCGATACCCTCCGCAGCCGTGGCTACTCCATCTTCGCCTCCTTGATCGTTTCAGTAACCTCCACTTACAACTTCTCCGGCACTCTTCTCGCCCCGCCTGATTTCGCCTTCTCTTTCGCCTCCGCCAAGTTTCGCAACAACCACCGCCCTGCGCCGCGCCCCTCCGTCCCCCTCCTCCTCTACCACACTCTCCGACCGCCTCTCGTCCTCACCTGGCCCTCCCTCTCCGCACGTGACGACGGCGACGAGCTCCGCACTTTTTTCAACTACAACTGCCTTTACCTGTTGAAAAACACCTACGGCGAAGTTTCGATCTCTTCGACTCCGTTCAAGAACCCAATCGCCGCCGTCACGATCCGCCAGCCTGATCTCTACGTGGACGAGCACCTCACCGTCCACGGCATCGACGGCGTATTGGATCCTTCTTTTGCCACAAAGTGCTCGGTTCCGTATATTGAACCGGCGGCTGACGCCGTTTCGTCTCAGGTGAATCGGGTATTTCTTGACCGTGCAATGAGAGGTCTGTGGCGGAAGGGCTACAACGTGGTGGCCGCGGCTATGTCTATCAGAAGATCTGAACTGTTATCTTTGTCGTCCGTCACCGTTTTCGCAGTTTCCGATGAGAATCTGTTCATGAAGCCCGGCGGTTACCACTACGACTTCCGTCACCATGTCGTGCCAATGCGACTGCGTTTCGCTGATTTTGCGAAGTCGGCGGCGCGTGGGATGGAACTCTTCACCTTGGCTCCGAACAAGACCGTCGTCGTTGAATCTGTTGACGGCGCTGTTAAAGTGGACGGCGTTCCTATGAGCATGACGGAGGTTTATCACAACAGGTGGATAGTTGTGGTTTCCGTCTTGTCGTCGTTGGATGACGTCACCACCGATTCTCAACGAGATCCGCCACTCAGCGGCGGCGATACTCCAAAAAGCTTCGTTCCTTCTCCGTCTCCGTATTCCATTGTTACAGGGAAAGGCAATTCAGCTAGAGATCATTATCCATCTCCGCATCCCATTATTACTGGGAAAGGCAATTCACGTAGAGTCCATTCTCCGGCGCCGGCGCCGGTACATACTAAGCATCCTCGACGCAAACCGCGAGCTACAGTTTCGGAGAAGTCTGCTCCTTCTCCATCCCCGCATTCCGGCGTTTCATCCGACGGAGATTCAAATAGATTTCCTTCTCCGGCGCCGTCATACATTGAGGAACCTGAATACAGCATCCCCAGCTCATCGCCGGCGAGTGAGCCCACCGATTTAGATTCAGTCGAAACCCCATCTCCTTCGCCGGAGCTGGGCGGAGATATAGACGATGCTCTGAGCATGGGAAGCCCCAGCAGCAACCCAGAGATCGATGTTGCGGAAAATCCGGCAAGCCCTCCGATGGATGACGTCAGCGTCAGCAGCTGTCATTTAAACGCCGTGCTAGCAAACGGAGTGGAAGGAGGAGATCTTCTGTGTCCAGATAGAGCTGCGAGAGAACTGCGTGAGAGGAGGAGCTTTGATGGAGATGATGTGGATGATTTGAGTCAATTTTACAGGGTCAAAATTGCTGAGAATGTCAACATTGCTGATGATGTATTCTTTTACATTTGATCTTGCCACGTGGTTCTATTCTTGTTGTTGATACATACTTCAAATTTTTTACCCAAATCAACAATATATTGAAATTTCTACCATTTTTTCTACTCTCTGTTCCCTCATTAAATATGAATTGACATTGTTTTAATATGGATTTGCTATTAATTAGCAATTTCAGCAGTGTTGATTAGAATCAAACAACATGATCCTTGATCAAGGCTAAGGGAAAATCTATTCGAGAGCTTGTGCTATATTGTTCACAAATGAGTGGTATATATAGCCTTTTTGTAAGCAAAGAAAAAGGCTATTTGGCGGAATGACGAAAAATATAAGATAAACCATCAAAGACAAGAAGCAAAGAGAAACACCGAACAAAGCAGATGGTGATCAAGTCTTAAAAATCGAACAAAAAAAAAATTATGGTAAATTTGAAACGGTCTCATTGAGAATTATCAAAAATTGAACAGCGAAAATTTTGTTATGGTAAATTTGAAACAGTCTCATCGAGAAGCGTTTAATGAATTATTGCATAATTTTTTATCATAATTAATTGCCACAAAAAACATGTCCATATAGTAATTTGAAAAAAAAAAAAATCATAATGTATGTCCACTAACATTGTTACAAACAAAAGTGCATGTTATGATTAAAAATTCGTAATTTTTTGTATAATTAATTCTATTATTTTCCAATTATAAGGTTAATTGTAAGTTTGGTAAAGAAAAAGTTTATTATGGGGACGATAGTCTAGTACCATAAAAAGTATTGGTTATGATTCTCTATTATATTTCATGTTACATCTCATATTTTATAATATTTAATACAAGTTAATTATTTTTTTATTAGTGATGTTATTTGGTCCACATGACATGTGATGATTATTTTAAAATATGAGATTTGATAGAAAGTGTAATAGAAGATCACATATACAAAAATACCGTTCTATTTTTAAATTACGAAAAGTTCTCCAATAAATTAATTTCCGATACATGTACTGATCAGTTTGAATTTAAGTTTCAACATTTTATCTCTTCAACCATTCACCTTAGTTGTATTTTACATGAGACTCTCACTTAATGTTTCTTTTCTTTATTTTTACATTACCCCTCTTCTACAGACAAACAGAAGCCCCGAACCAATTTTTAGGTTCTTATTGGATTCAAATTAAGTTATAAGGAATCGAATTAAGTGATATGTAATAACCGAATGAGACTTCATAGCAAAACTCATTTTCTCAACCCCAATTTTCTACATACATATTAAAAAATGATTAAATGTTGTTATTCTCATATTCAGGTCTATTTTATTTTGTTTTCAGTGGCGGATACTCACCATTGGCTTTTGAAAATTCTAGTGGTTTCAAATTTTGGTTTCCACGAAAAATTGGACCCTAAAATGTGTGATGATGTATTGAATTTATAAAAGTTTAACGAGAATGATTTGTGTTGTTAAAGTTCAAAAGTCTTATCATGTTGAAAATAGATTGAGTTATAATTGATGATTTGTTGTGTAATTAAATTAAACATTTAATTTCATCTCTTCATTAACCACCCACCTTAATTGTCTTTTACATCATAAGACTATTTAATTAATGGTTTTTCTCTTATTTTAGCATTATGTAAATGTATAAATTAAAAAACTTACAAAAATCTCCTCTAATTAATTAATCCCAGAAAATCCTTACCTGTCACTTGAATTTAATGTTCATCATTTACATGATATTTTCAATTAATGTTTCTTCTCTTCTTTTCCACCATACCAATTACATACATCCACAAATAATATGATGATTAAATACATAATGTTAAAGTATTGTAATAGGAGACTGAAGAAACACCTTTAAAATAGAGGAAATTGGGGGCAGAGAGAGAGAGAGAGATGAACTCAGGAGAAGGTTATGTATGTTGGTCCCAGAAAATGAAGGAGCAACTAATTTCAGAAGGGTTGTGGGGTTGTGTGGAAGAAGGGTGCAAAAAGGCAAAGCATAAAGGAGGGATATTGAGTGTAAGAGAAATAGAGGAAATTAAACAAGAAAGATTGAAAAATGCAAAAGCATTATCTCTCATCCACCAATCTCTTCCTCCCATCATTTTCATGAATATTGTTGATGCTACCACTGCCAAGGATGCTTGGGACACTCTTCATTCCATGTTCCAGGCTTATAAACAGGTATGTGTGTGTGTGTGTCAATTGTCATGAAATTAAGATTTTATTAAGTTTTTTTCAATGTTGTAGATGGAAGAGAAAGGAGATGAGTCAACTACAGAATACATGAAGAGCTCTAATCCATGTGATGAGAATGGAGTGATGCCACTTTCTGGAAACAAACCATTTTTCCACATGCTTCTCATGGAATCTGCATTCAAACCTCTCTATCATATGGTAATGTTTCTTTAATTACAATATTATATTTGCAAATCTTATAAATGTGTGTTAATTTTATAAACTGGGCTTTTTCTCACTCAATGTTAGACAAAGTAGAAATAGAAAATGTTCGATATTTGAAAGTCACGTGATGAGAATGTACGTAAAAATTCCATTTTCTTTAGAAATATATATGGTTTTAGTAGAAAAATATTATCAATCAATGTGGCATTATTGTTACCATAACAGAAAAAGGTCAAAATTGGCAATGTTTTTAACAATGTTTTAAAAGATGCTAAAAGCCAAATCCGATTGGATGGCATACAAGAGCGTACCACTTAAAGGAATTGGATTGTTTATAATAATTTGGCGTGTTTCATCCTATACTCAATTATTTTTAATTCACGTCAAATATTAATTGATAATATCATCTTTACACTTGACGTGGTTATTTTGCAACACTAGATAAAACATCAAAGTGGAATGGAATAGAGGATCTTGCTTGCTTATCTCCACCTAGTTTTTGCACTATTTTCTACATTAAGAAAATTATTTCATAATATTCTTGATTATTATAAGAAAATGAAAGTGAACGAAACGCAGGCGTTGACCTTGTGATCATTTACCATATGAAAAAATCTTAAAATATTAGGAATCCAACGACAAATTTGAATGTATTTGCATTATATGATTTCAGAATTTTCCAGAAAGGGCAAACGCAATATTGCCATCAACCAATATGGTAGCAAAAGTGAGATTGTTTGGGAAGATCCACGAGATATATTTCTATGGGAAAAGGAGTCCAAAATCGTTTGGAATAGGGTGGAGGCAGCTATTGGATCATCATCATCATCATATGGTAGCTGGAGATTATTTGGTATTGGAAATAATGGAGAGCAGTGATACTCAACTTGAGATGAATATGCAGATTGTGAAACCCACTATTCCACCAGAAATCGAAGAGGAAATGAGGCTAAGAGGAATTAAACCCCAACTTGTCATTAACATTGATGATGATGACGACGACGACGAGGAGTAGCAAAATTTGACGATTATTCACTCTTATCTACAAATTTGGATTCTCTATGTTGATCCAAATTGTCTTGTTTTCTGTTTTAAATTAAATAAATTGTTTTACAAATTCACGTATTGATCAAAAATTAGTTCAAAATATAAGTAATTGATTACAAATCTTTGATAGTAACCATTGATATCAATTATATTTAAATGTCACCCTGATTTTGGATCTTTATCATGTGTTAGTCTCGTTGAACATTTTAATTACATATTATTTTCTAATATATGTAAATATCACATAAACTAATTTTTAACATTTAATAACACACACAGTATTAGGAAAGAAAAATGAAATGAATAAATAAAAAAAAAAGACAACATTTGAGTTGATGTAAATGTACTGGACATGGTCTAATTAAAATCAAAATATAGGTTATGTTGTTTTCGAAAATATGAATTAACCGCTTTCTCAACGGTAATTAACTGTCTCTTACGGTCCTATTTCCTTGATTCATCAATACACGCCTCTATCAATTACACAAAAACTTGTTCTCTTCTCCGATCATCAATCATCTGAAACTTGACACCACAGCCTTCCGCCGCCGCGGCGCTTGGTCCACACCAGGCGTCGCCGCCACCCACACCACCGGCAAATGGCAGATTCAACCGATATCTTCACTTTTCAGGACCCATCCTCCTCCTTCTTTGTTGAAGAAAATCTTGCTACATTGGATGACAATCACAATTATTTGAACTTGGAAAATGATCAAATGTGTCAAGAATGGGACAATTTCTTCGATTCGGAGGATCCACTATCCGACCCTGTTTTATGGGAAATTTGCCATGACAATGGTGATGTAGGGAACTCTGGAAATGACGACAATCTCCCTGAAAATCCTGTTTCTGGAGATCACTCAATGCCCCTTTCAGTAATTTCAGTTCCAGCGTCTCAGTATAATTGCATCTGCTGTCAAATACTTAGAGAAGTTACTCATACTAATGGTGTGTAACTGTGTATTAATGCTCTTAATTTTCCTTTCAAGTTTCTATCCAATTTGGTTTGTTTCTCTATTGCCTAATATGATTTTGCAGGCACACACGTAAAGCGGCTCGAGATTCATGGAGTATTTGGAGTAATCACTCATGCAGTTCTTGGGATATTTGATTGTGCCACATCTTTGCAAACCCAAGATTTCCAAATATTTGAGTGAGTGATCTTGTAGTATTATAAGTAATTTGTGTTGTTTCAATCCTATTTTGAAAATGTTGTTTATTCGTACTTCGTAGTTTTGTCAAGGAGAGCAATGTGACAGTGAAGAACTTCTTGATCCAATATTTCGAGGCTTGTAAACTAGAGGGCTATAGTCCAATGCAAGATCCTCTCTCCACCTTCTACGAAGCCCTCAGTGTTGGATTGAATGCAACTGAAAACACCAACGATTTTCTTCAATTATCACCTCAAAATATTGGTTAGTGTTGGTATAATAAAAGTTGGCTTTCGTAAACAAACATGGTTTAAAAATTTGATATATACATTGCAGGGGATTGCCAGTATAATCAACACGAGACGTTGAGGCGACCAGAGGGTGGAAGCAATCGGAGGGGATTCATGAAAATACCCCTTGCCTTGCAGGTTGTTATGTCTTCTCTTGGATTCGAGATTAGTTGATTGAAAGTTGTTCGTTTCGTTGAAATTTTTATGATGATAATTGGTAATGAGATTATGCAGAGGGAAAGAACAAGAAAATTGAAGTTGGAGGATTTCATAGGTTACTTTGATGTTCCAATACAGGAGGCTGCAAGGAAGATGAATATATGTCCAACTGTGATGAAGAAGGTATGCAGAAAGCATGGTGTGTTAAGGTGGCCTTATAGAAAGGTTCTCTCTCTCTCTCTCTCTCTCATTTGTGCAACACTTGAAGAATCTCTGATTATCATATTGTTGCAGATAAAAAGCATTGAGAGAAAACTATCAAAGCTGGCCAAGATTACAGATACAAGTTGTGATAATGAGGAGAGAAGAAGAGCAATAGAGGATATAGAAAAGTATAGACAGAAACTTGCTAGTATTTATCACACATATACCAAGAAGCCCTGAATTTTTTATTTCTCTAATTCATTAAATATGTAAATACCATTGTGGAATTTAAACAGTTCCATTTGTAATTAAACTACTCATGTATATAAGCAAAGGAAGAAGAAAATTCTGATTGAAGAAGGATAATAATTTAGCAGTATGCACATCCAAATTCTGTTCACTCTGTACAAAAAGTCATACAAACCTATTCTTGATTCAAGAATCAATCTATATATATAAATCACCATGATTGGCCACCTTTTCGAATCTTTCTTCGAAAAGGTCTACAGGCTTCGATGCTTAGATCGACAGCAGCCGCGAGAGCCATGAATATCGCAGCATCCTCCACACAGGTGACGTGGCGCATGGCTAGTTGCACCCTCGGCTTGCTTAGTTTGCCTTCCCCCTGGACCCTACAGCTCATAACGAACCCACCAGCAACCGGGCTCAGCCCTGCAAAGTCCCCGCTGCTCTGTGGACTCGGCACTGGAGTCGCAACCTGCCTATCCGTGTCTATGAAGAACTCGCCACCTTTTTCAGCATTGATCGTTACCTCGGATATGAGGAAGTCCCCTCCTTCTTGTCCATCCGAAAATACATGGAACCGGAAGCAGATGCAGTCCCGGATCCCTCGTTCACGCCATGCTTCAAGCTTTCCCCATGGCTGCCAGCTCTCAGACCTGCACAGGTCGGGCCGGACGATCAACCAGGCTCCTGGGTTGGATTTCGCCACCCAATCACAACCTGTTGCTGGGACAAATGGTGTCGTTATGAAGGCTGCTGCCACGGCCGAGCCTGATAGGTCGTGTATCTTCACCTTCCACCCTTTCCTTTCTCGTCTCTCGATGTCCTGGTAGGACCCGTCAGCCGAATTCGACCAGAAGTTGCTTAGTGGGTCCACCTGGGATACCCTGTATATATTGAAACAAGAAACAGTCAGAATCGAAAACATCTATTTAGTGATCGATTTTGATACGAAGCATTTCAAGATCACCTGTCTTGACTAAACTTGCAGCTGAAAATAGGCTGCTTGACCGTCCCTTGAAGCTGAACGATTTGTGGGCTTAATTTAGTCTCGTCTTCTAATTGAAAGACGTATCTTGGATCAGGGTCGAGCTTCACCCGTAAATGGAGCTCGGCCCCCGGTTTCCCACTCTCGTGCCTGTTTTTGCCGATGCCAATCCAGCCATTGAAAAGAATGACCGGCTTTCCTTCGCACCATTCAGGGCCGACATTCAACTTAAATGCTCCAATTTGCTGCCTCTTCATACCGACGCCGCAATGGGTGCCCTTTCTCCCAGTAAAGACGACTATCTCCAAGCATGCATGAGAGGCGTAGAAACAACCTGGTGCCATCAATGCTTTCAAATCCGATTCTTCAAGATAAAAGCTGGATGTAACACTGTGAGAGTTAGGAGTTGCATCAGGAGATGGTATAAACGGGATTGATGTAGTCTGGACAGGGAAGCCTCGAAGACGAATCTCACATACACATGGGGAAGAGAACGGAGAAATACCAGATTTAGCTGCAGTTACAGCTGTCCCGGGAAATCTAATTCCCAGGGACCCAATTGACAACCTAATAAAAGCCTGAGGATCCATTCTTGTCAGAAATAGAAATAGTAGTCCATTTGCTGGAATGTTTTACGCATAATAAGCTTGAAGGCCTGTCTCGTAAACAACCAATAATTAGGATGATATAACATAAGGAATAGTATGTAATAACTAAAGTAACAACCAAGCAGACAAAATATGCTTCACTCTTATTTGAAATCGGTCTGTTTTATCTTAGAACAACTCGCATTTCTCATATAACATTTGTTCAACGATTATGGATTTCATCAAAACTGATTCAGATATGCCAACTGAGAGTGATAAAGAGCATTATCCAATGAAAGTGGAAAGATGGACTCATTGGTTTACTCAAAGATTAAGCGATTGAACTTATGGCAAGAATCATATACAAAAATGAATTAAGTAATGACAAATAACAGAATTCTTCGTATACCTTTGGTCACACTTAAGTATTGCAGTAGACAACCTTTTAAGTATACGAACAATTATTTCCCTTTTCAAGGGAACTCCCTATGGTTCTCGAATATAATGTTATAAAAAGAAGTAATGAAAGGGAATTGGGGAACTAAACAGTAAACAATAACATGATCGTTTCCAGTTCAGTTGCAGTGTCGATAAGGAATATGTACAGGGGAATTTGGCATTATGTGACACCAACTCCTAGAAATTTGACCTGTAAACTCAATTCCATTAATGCTCGGATAATGGAATTATTCGTGCTTTCACACCATTTGATAGATTCTTTCTTACCTATTAAGTGTAGAAAGCAGCAAGAATTTGGTTTCAATTAGAGAGTCAAAGCTAATTAGCAGCTGGCTATACCCTGGACATTAGCCTCTGTGCATCTGCCATGCTTTGTCGAAACATTAGTCTTTATCACTACAATCTTATTCTGGAAAGCCTTATTCTTTATGTCCAAAGCTATTACCAACTCTTATTGAACTGAATTGAGAATTCTGAGCAAATCCCCAACTGCAGTAGTTTCATTGTTCTTATTATTCTTTCTTCTATGAGATATTGGTCCTAAATTATTACCCAATTCTCACTACTCTAGGATATATATTTACACAAAATTCTTCAGCAACTATGTCACTCTCAGAAAGCATAAAAATCAAAACTTAGAGTGAATAATTTTGCTTCATTAACCACAAAAGGAGAAGAGGGAAAACCAAGTGATGAATAGTCAATACATGCAAATTATACATTACACAACAAAACATAACTTCATGAGCAATTGAGACTCATCCAACAAAGTCAAATTCACTCAAAATCAAGAAATTTACAAAAATCTAAACACATTTCAAGAGTTGAAAGATTTCATGCAACAGAGAAGATCAGGCAAAGAACCCACCTTGGCTACGAAGAATATCTTCTCCTCCTCAGAAACCCCACTTTCACTGAGCACTCAAGAATTCACCTCAGAGAAAAAGGTGCTGAATTTCCATGGCTTTTTCCACGCAAATTTCCCAATAAAGCAAGACTCAAGGTTGAAACTTTTACTCTCTTTTCAGGAAAATATACACGCACTGAAATGGGTTTTTTCTCTTTCACTTTTGCAGATCCAAGAAAGATAATGCAGAGTTGTGAAAAAGGAGAAGATTTTGGTAAATAGAGAGTATTAATGATTGAACCAAACCCACCAAACACAAGCTCCAAGAATAATCACATAGACTATGTATGCACAGATCACAAGAAATGCATAGTGTTTGTGAATGTGTTCTTGGGTGGAAGAAGCATGAGTGTATGCTATGTGTATGTCTCCACCTACTGTGTGTATGTGCGGGTACGGTTTTAAAGCAAGAACAAAGTAGCGGAGAAAGTGAAGGGTAATACATTTTGATCCTTTCTATATCGACGAGTAATAAGTGTAGACAAATCGAATATCTGAAAATATAATATATTGTATCTTTATAATATGAAGAATATTATTAAATATTATAAATACTATTTACAGTGTACAAACATTTATCTTTATAATATGAAGAATATTATTAAATATTATAAATACTATTTACAGTGTACAAACATTTATAATATGAAGTAAAAGATAAAGACATTACATAAATGAAAATCTCTTTCTTTTTCTCCTTTATTTTGACGGAGAATCCCTCCTTTTAGCCTAAAGATTAAAAAAATAATGTTTCAAAGGTCAATTTTTAATTGAAATATTTTCAATAACAAAATTAAGGTGATTGATTTAATCAATAAATTTATGCATAAGTAAAAAACATAAGTTATGAAGCTTATATATGGATTCAATTCATTAACAATAAAAATTATAATTTAAAGGGGTAAGATTGATATCGAATATAATATACATAGAGAGAGAGAGTTACGTAAGTTAATAATTTTTAGTAAACCACTTAAATGGTACAATCCATCGATCACCCTAGAACGAAGGGTGATCTAGTAATTCTTCGATTCTTTGGGTCCTCAAGATCATATTACAACAATCAAATGCTAATTAATTGTAAAGGTAATCAATAAATCTTGTTACGAATTATATCAAAATATGAAGAAAAAAAAAGTTGGCTATTTTTTTGTACATTGTCCACATTTTTGTCCATCATTCTACCTATCATAATGTCAACCAATTTATTGATCTTTATAATCATGTATGTCGACTATAATACATATCTAACATTATAAATTTAGGGTATTATTATCTTTTCCTATCAACAAAAAGGAGATTTTGACCATATCTAACCGACACACTTTTTTATTGTAAATTTTGTATTATTTTAATATAAAACTTGTTATTGATCTTTAATGGTTTACACTACTTTTTGCATTAAAAATGAATATTTCATAAAATTTATTATCGTTAATTTTTTCTTTTTATTTATCATATATTTATTAATATTCATTATTATCGTTAAATAATCAAATGTTGATCTTTATTATTTTGTAACTGTTAAAAAAATCATATATCTTTAAATCTTTATGATTTGTGTTGTATTTAAATTGTATAGTACATCTAAATCATTATAATATTTTTTTAAATAACATATCATGTTATTTCAAATCTTAATTATATATTATTAAAATAATTTTATTCATCCAAAATAACATTTTAGTTACATAAAAATTTTAATATATTAATTATGATATAAACAAATTAATAACATTTAATAACACTTAATATAAGGAAAATTTGAAGAAAAAAAAACGAGAGAGAATATAATGAATAAATAAAATATGACACCAAAAGTTGACTTGTGTAAACCTGACATAGTAATGTCAGATGAAAAGATTAAATGTAAGATTTTACAGCACAGTTGAAAAAGAAAAATCATATAATTAAAATTATTTGACACATTGTTGGAGATGGTATTAAGAAACAGAAAAAAATTAAAATATTATCAGATTGAGTTCCAAGAGGACATTTTCAAAATAATATCCCAACATGTAATTATCCACAATTGTAATGAGATTTCAATAGAAAATAAAAGTATAAGTTGAAATTACATTATTAAAATATGTAAGACTTCTCTCTTAGTACACAACAAATTCATGTATGTGAAAATTTCATGTGCATACAAAACTATCTCATCATTGAAGTAATAATTGACACCAGAAGTTCTAACAATTACTTTTGATAATTGTATTATGCATAAATAAAAAGATTATTCTTAATCATTGTCTTAAAATCATAATGAATTAGAACAAATCTATAAAATTAAGAAGAAAATAATATTTTTCTACCTACTTTTCTCCAAATAATTTTCTACTTCGAGCAAGTTCTTTCATCTGTCCTTTAATATTTTGGTAATAAAAAATATTTTGGTTGGCGGTAGTTGGTAAGGATAGAATACTTAATTTCTTAAATTGGAGATATTGTGAGTAAAAGTGAGGAATATGTTATTATTGTATTATTATTATACATACAACATATACATTTACTGTGTGTAATGTATGTATGTATAGGCAGTGGGGGGTGGGGTGGGGTAGTGGAATTTGGATACAGCTGTAACCAACCCTTTTTAGAGAGAAAGAATAGTTTCCAGACAGTGCATTTTGAGAATGACATGAAAAACCTTCCATTTTTACCCAATACATTATTGCCAGTAAATATTTAAATTGTTAGAACAATTTCAAAGTCAAATATAGATATACATGATTTTAACAATAATTGAGAAAATTAAATACTCAATAGTAGAGCTAAAATTGGATTTTTTTTAATATATATACTAAACTAATTTAGCGATAGTCTTTGGAAAGTAGGATTTGAAATCAATAAGATTTAATAATATTGTGTTTGAGATTACAGCTAATAACAGATATTAACTGAATTTTCCTTGGACAATTTAAATTTATAATTTTTTTTGTTAAACCGTCTTATAAATATAGTTTTGTAAGACGAAATTCTATTACTCACAGTTCAAAGGCATTTTTATAAATCATTTTACTGAAATCGAATCAGAACTATGAGACTGTCATACAAAGTCATACTTTATACTTGAGTTATAATTTTATTTAAGTTTTTAGTGTACATGAGAATAAAGATTATGAGTATTTTTGTATTTAACAAACAACAAGTTGTGCAATATTTTTATTACAGAAAAGGATGCAATATTTTATGACAGGTTTAATTAGTTACCATTTAAATTAGAAAATGAAACAACAGTGTTTTACAGCTAATGAATAAGATGTTTACATATTGACCAATCTTTAAAATCGGTTCTCTAATAAGTATCATTATCAAACCAATCAATATTGTTTTTTTAATTTATTCAAAGCAATCAAAAGCAAGCTAAGGCATGTATATATTTATACATAGTTCAGATTGAATTTGAGAAAGCAAAAATAATTTAATATGTTCTTGCAATTATTGGAACTAGTTAGATAAGTAGTTTTCTGTGGCTTAACATGATTGCCGAATCTTTGATATCTAAGAAAGTTTTGGCAACCAGATAAATTTATATATATCTTAGATGTAAGATATGTGTTTATTTCTTTCACCTGGATAAATGTGTTTATTAAATTCAATGTTCTAAATATCGGTCTGAAATAAACGCATCTATACATGATTATTAAAGAAAAATGTATATTTTCTTTATGCTAAAACTAATAGTTCCTGATGCGAAAAATATCCAAGAACAAGCAAATCCAATATTATCATAAAAGAGCATTCGGTGTTTCACAAAAATTGGGATAATGGTACTCAATTTCATTTCTTGTTTGTTTCCATCATGGATTTCTTGTCTACTTCTGCAGCTGATTCCGATTCGTCTCTTGTCTACTTTTGCAACTGATTCCGATTCGAGGACGAATTGTTTCAAAAACGAGAAGAATGATGGAGAATAGAGATTAGATATATTTGGTGGAGATTTATATTGATTTATTGTTATTCATATCTTTAAGATTCTAGGTTTTTATAAGTAGAAATAGGAATTATCTTTACTATCTTGAGGAGTTGAATTGATTTATGAAATAAGAAAACATAGTTTTCTCTTTACATCCGATATTCCCAAAATCAACGGATTGTAATATTATTTTTATCACGCTTTTACCCGCATCATAACCGAATTGTGGAGAAACCCAAACCGAAACAATCCTAACCGATAAAGAACCGTTGATTATTTGACTTTATCCGAATTGAACCGCTCCGATTAATTTTTGTGTCAACCCCGAATTGTACCAAACCAAATAACCAATTCAAAACCGAATAGAACCGATTTCAAAGAAGTAACTATAGACAAATTTGTATGTATCATTGAATTCATTTTTTTGTATTGTTATATTGGAATAGTTACAAATTTGATTGAAGTTTATTATTATTATTATTATTATTATTATTATTTAATACTATTATAATTTTAAGACTTCATAGAATAAAATAACAATTAAATAATAAAATAAAATAATTTTAATGAATAATTTTGGAAGCACTTAAAATCTATTAACTACAATAGGTATTAATCAAATAATTGGTTTATAACTTATATAAAGTAAGACAAAAACTTATATACAATTGGTGCACGGACCCTACATCCGTGCACACGGGTCGACCCGACCCGTCACGCGCCTGCACACGCCTCTAGGTCGTGGACAAAATCCGCCCAAACATGCTCCCAGGTGTCTGACATTTATGTTATATTAAGCATACCTTTTAGTAGTGTTAGACATACATTTTAGTTATGTTAGACATACATTTTATGTTATGTTAACTATACTTTTTAGTTGTGTTAGACATACCTTTTAGTTATGTTAGTCATATTTTAGTGTTATGTTAAGTATACCTTTTAGTTATGTTAGACATACCTTTTAGTTATGTTAGACATACCTTTTGTAAGACTAGCTGTATCTTAGTATTTTTTTTAAGCTGACATATTAATACCTTTCATACCTTTTAGTTATATTAGGCATATCTTTAGTTATGTTAGTCATACCTTTTAATAATATTAGTTGTACATTTATATATATTACATTTATGTTGATATAAATGTATAAATAATCTCATATAAATGTATGAGTAATATCACATAAATGTAAATATTTACAACTTGTGCCAAATTAGGGTTTATTATGCCGAAATTAGGGTTTAGGGTTAAAGTATGAAATCTTAAAATAAGGGTATCACTAATATAACATAAATGTATGACTAACACAATATAAAGGTCAGGGCAAAAAAAAATGCGCAGAAAAAAAAGAAGAAAATGCCCGAATCCGGGTCGGATTCAGCCCGACCCAACCCGAGTGCATGGATCTAAGATGCATGCACTAGTTGCATACCAGTCCAACTCATAAAGTAATGCATAAGATATTTTGAAAGATGAATTTTCTAATTACTACTTATGAGATGTAGAATGAGAAGATTTCGAAGAATAAAGTTAAAAAAAAATTGAATGTAATATTTATTTTCGGAAGAGACCTACTCCAGTAATTTATCAAATCTAATTTATTAGATTATGACTTGTTTTAAGATATAAATTAAATAACGTTACGATATATTTGTTTATTTATTTTTTCCATTTTGTTTCAATGAATATTTATTTTAAATTATAAAAATCTAAATCTCCAAAATTCGAATTGATCCACACCGTTTTCCCAAATCCCCGAAGGAACCGAACCGAAGTGACGGAACAATTTCGGAGATTTTTTTTTTAAATTCTCCGAAAATCTCCGAACTTTGGAGCAATTTCGGAGATTCTCTTATCTCCGACTTACTCCGGATCGTGCTCACCCTGATTGAAGTACTACCAAAATTGGAAGTGGCAGCCTAAAATTGCAAATACATTCTTCCCATGCCAAAAAGTAAATGTTAATGTTTAATATATATATATATATATATATATATATATATATATATATATATTGTGAGTTTAAATAATTTTGATTAATTCATCATAAATATTAAATATCAGCGTCCAAGTACCTAAGGCGCTATTGTTGCTTAGAAATTTGTAAGATAATGATTTATAATATATATATATACATATATATTTGTATATACTATATAGACAGTAATTACAGTATAAATATGTTGATTGATCAGTAAGTCAAATTAAATATGTGTACAATATCACAAGTATTTATAAATATATACATTGTCGAATTTGGAGATTTATAAAATTATGAAAATGAAGATTCTAGCAAGAAAAAAGAAAGAACATGGTACAAAATATTTAAATACTAAGATTCATATAGCAAATGTCATTTTCCTAGGGACCATTGTTTTTACAGAATTTAATTAATTTTGTTTCACAAGCAATAACTAATAGTGCTTGGCAACATCTGATAAAAAAAAAAAAAAAAAAAAAATTTGTCCTTTTTTCCCTTGAATTTTCTTGTTATTGGTCATGGTGGTGACATTTTTTAATCATGAAATTATGGTAGCTGATTGGTTTGAATGTAGAATGATGTTGGAACAAAGAAACAAAAGACAAATCAAGAGTGGATTTTGATGAATTATCAAAAGAGGCTACCACATGGGATCCTAAATACTATAAACTATATATGATAATGAAATGGCCAACCAAAAAGATGTCTTTCTCGGTTTTACTTTTAACTTTTTTTTCTTTTTCTTCATGAGCGACAAAAATGAAAAAAGGAAATCTAAAATTGATTAAGTTTGATGATGTCATTATTAGGTATAGCTGATGTCAAATAATGTGTGATGATATTTATATATATTGAATGTATATTTGTCATTAATTCATATACATGTACATTTATTTGTGTACATCAACCAAATATACTTAAGTTTCACATGCCATGACATAAAAATGTGAGCTCACAACATATGAGACAGTTTTATAGATATTTTCATCACTCATAACTTCACTGTCTAAAAGTCAAACACATCAATATTTATTTTGTAGGTTGTGGATTTACACATCAAACGAAAATTCGATATGTGAAATGATCTCACAAAATTTCTACTCCTAGTCCTAAGTATTAAAAATTGTCAAATTAGGCCAATTTTTAAAATGGAAAAAACTAGTTAAAAAAGAAAAAAAAATGGAGACAGATTTCACAAATAATGTGAACTTGTTCCCAATTTGTGAGAAATATGTTACTTCTTGAAAGAGGTTTCAAAGAATAATATCCAACAAATAGGTCACATAAGTTTGAGTCAAAGTCAGCACCCTTATCTTTCAAAGTTTCAGTTGGCAAGGTATTAGTTTTGATCGACACCCAATTTAGATTTTAATTTTAATTTTATAATCTTATAAAATAAAATTTCATATAGGTCATATATTTAACAATAATGTCATTACTATCAAATAATGAATAATGATAATAAAATAATCAGGTATATTGTAGGAGTTGGTTAAAATCTATGCTATATCCACCAAATATAATAATATCTACGATTTATTCATAAAAAATGATTCATTTTCACATATTTATAATGGGTGCGGATAGCCGCACTCATAAGTTTTGGGGTGCGGATAGCCGCACCCATTTATAATATTGTTTCCAACACACAAATATCCATTCTTATACACATGTAAATATGGTCTCTGGTCCAATTCACTCAATACAACATCTATAAAATAGGTTAGACACGAGCAATTTTTCAATCTTTCTAATATTTTATTTATAGTTGAATTAATAATTATATAAATTCTTTACTCTGAAAATTACAAAACATATTATATTTTTATTATACATTATTTGTGTCCATCTTAATGTCAATCCTCTATGGGATGGCTGAAATTGAAATATTCGGTGAATAAAAAAACTAAAAAATATATAAAAATAGTATTAATGAGTGACAGCTAATATGGAAGTGAAGTAGCGGCGCATTTGGGCCCCAAAAGAGCGACTTTGCCGCCAAAGTGCACATGCCGCTTTAAGACCAAACAGCGCTTCTTCCAAATTCAACACTTTATCCAAACTACCACCACCATGTGGATACATAGTGCTTATTATTTCTATTTTAGATAAATCCCTGTTGCAATATGTCTAGGGGTGGAGATCGGACGGATCGAATCGGAAATAGGGTGTTTCGGAAAAATTCCAAAAAATTTCGGAAATGAAAAATCAATTCCAATTTCCATCCAAAAATTTTCGGAAATGAAAAATCCATTCCAATTTCGGAATTGTCGGAAATTTCGGAAATTTCGAAAATTTCGGAATTCCGAAATTTTGGAATTTTCGGAAATTTTTTCGGAAATTTCCATCCAAAAATTTTCGGAAATGAAAAATCCATTCCAATTTCGGAATTGTCGGAAATTTCGGAAATTTCGGAAATTTCGAAAATTTCGGAATTCCGAAATTTTGGAATTTTCGGAAATTTTTTCGGAAATTTCGGAAATTAAAAAATTCAGAAAATCGGAAAAAATCGGAAATTTTCAGAATTGTCCGAAAATATCTTATATTATGCAGTATATAAGATAGTATAATTATAAAACAACAGTATAAACTATAGTATGTAGTATAAAATAAAACTATAGTATAAACTGTACTATATACATATAGTATATAGTATATAGTATATAGTATATATAGCATAAAGTATATAATATATAGTATATAGTATTCTTCTATAGCATATAGTATATAGTATATAGTATGTAGTATATAATATAATATAATTAAAAAACTACAGTATAAACTATAATATATAGTATATATTATAAAATAATACTACAAAACTACAATATAAACTATAGTATATAGTATATATAGCATAAAGTATATAATATATAGTATACTTCTATAGCATATAGTATATAGTATATAGTATGTAGTATATAATATAATATAATTAAAAAACTACAGTATAAACTGTAGTATATAGTATATATTATAAAATAATACTAAAAAACTACAATATAAACTATAGTATATAGTATAAAATAAAATTATAGTATAAACTATACTATATACATAGTATATAGTATATGTAGCATAAAGTATATAATATAATATAATTAAAAAAACTACAGTATAAACTATAATATATAGTATATATTATAAAATAATACTAAACAACTACAGTATAAACTATAGTATATAGTATATATTATAAAATAATACTAAAAAACTACAGTATAGACTATAGTATATAATATAAAATAAAACTATAGTATAAACTATACTATATACATATAGTATATATAATATATTTATATACTATCATATAGTATAAAGTATATAAAATATATTATATAGTATATAGTATTATAAAGTATACTATAATATGTATATTTATATTTACACATAGTATAAAGTATATAAAATATATTATATAATATATAATATTATAAAGTATACTATAATATGTATATTTATATTTACACATAGTATAAAGTATATAAAATATATTATATAGTATATAGTATTATAAAGTATACTATAATATATATATTTATATTTACATATAGTAAATGTATATAAAATATATTATATAGTATATAGTATTCTTCTATAGCAAATAGTATATAGTATAAAATGTTTGAATTATTTACAACAATTGCTATTGGTTTGATGATAAGTTTCATGCTTTGAGTATGAGAGGTCTTGTGTTCGATTTTCAAATGCTTTTACTAACTCTACATTTTATAATTTCGGAAATTGGATCGGAATTTCGGATCGGAAATCGGAATTTCCGAAAATTGAATTTCGGAAATATTTCGGATCGGATTTCGGAATTTCCGAAAATTTTAAAACTAATTCCAATTTCCATCCAAAAATTTTCGGAAAAATCGGAAATCGGATTTTCGGATTTCGGATTAAAAATATTCGTTCCAAAATCGGAAAATTTCGGATCGGATTCGGCGGATTTCGGAAATTCCGTTCCAATTTCCACCCCTAAATATGTCACATTATTTTAATACTATTTAAAAAAAAAAAAAGGTAAAATCTATCTAGTTTAATATTTTAAAATCAAGGCAATTCCAACACTTAAAAGAGAGTGATTAATTGATAAATTCATAACTTGTTGTTTAAAAGGGAAAGTGTATAAAAAATATTAAATATTTCGGATGCATGAACATTGTAAGTTTTGAAAAAAGTTTAAGAAAAGATAATTATAAATCGTTTCCGACATTACAATTTTTTTTTCGAAAAAAGATATAATCCGTATCGTAAATGAAAAATACATACTTGAACTTGAGATTATAACTCAAAGATTTGGGTTGGATGTAAATAATTTTTTGCATTAGCTTAGATCTGCAGAGTTTAGACGGATTAATGAAATTATATATCATTAAATCTTAGTTCATATAAAACTAAAGGATTTTTCCTTACTTCACCACAAGTTTCACGTCATATATAATTTCATATCATCAAAATCTTCATTCATTTTTCTATCGTGGTATTATATGTGTTAATGTTATATTACCGTTATATACATAATATAAATTAATAAAATAAATTGATATTGCAAGATACTCGACAATAGATTGACAAGTACAAGGGGAAAAGTGGAGATTGTTTGATGGGTGCAGACGAAAATTCCTCGAATTAGGTGAAAGATTATAGGATAGTCATAGTGATATATTGGTAGGTTCATTGGCTCAATCATGCAATCTCCCTCGAGATCCAAGTCCAACTAAGTATGCATAAGTATAAACATACATGTGACCAAGATTGCACCCAAGATTTTATCATCAACCCTATTTTAAAATGGGTCTGAATTTTCTGTTATATCTAGTATTTCATCACATATTTCATTATATTTGATACATATTATATTTTAATTAATATGGTCATCTGATATATATGATCATATAATAATTATTTTGAAATAGAAGATTAAATATTAAATAAACTAAATATCTCGTGTCTTTGAAAATTGAATTCAGATATTGTAGTTGCAAACTAAGTAATCATGTTTGTTCCTCGAATTCCATCTTCTTCCTTTGCTAATTAAACTGAAAAAAGGTCTAATCCATTAATTATATTTTCACCATTTTTTTTAAGAGCTGACAAAGCGGGTTAGGCCCGTTAGACCAATTCACCCCCTTCCATCAAAATAGAGAATTGTGTTGAATAATCATAGACCTGCGAAAAGATAGAACAAAATGAGTTTGGCCCGCAATTGGTTGGATTTTTGGTGGGTTGACCCGACTTTATTTTTTTATTATATTTTTTCATTGAAACTATATATGAGAAATAAATAATAATGATAAATTTATTTATCGAGTATAAGTAATGATTTATAAAAATATTGATATGAGTCATTATTTATATGAATGAAGAAATTTTAGTAAAAAATTAATTTTCAATTTTTTTATATATTATATTTGATTATGCATATGTGTGTGTATATATATATATTAGTAAATGTAGATATATGTTACATATTCATTTTTTTCCTTTGAAAAAAATTAAAAATAATAAAAAATAAAAATAAATATTTTGGTGGGTCGATCCCGCTTAACCCGCATTTCCCTAGTTGGTTGGGTTAGTTTAGATTTTGTGGCCCGCACAAAAAAAATTCTCGTCCTACCCCATCAAATATAGATTATAGTAAGTTGTGAACCAACCCGTCCCGCCTACCCGTATCAACAGTTCTACTTTTTTCCATTAAATATATAACCGTGGCAATATTTTGTGTGATTTGAGAATAAATTTCTCGAATTCTTGATTTTTGTCGGAAATTTACACATGATGTGCCTCATGAATTTAAAAAATTCTAATTTTATGCATTTTTGAGCGTAAATTTCCTGAAATCACAATTCTTTTTGGATAAATCACAATTCTTTTAGGATAAATTACAGATAAAGCCTGTAACTTTTGATGTTTAGGTGAAAATTTCAACATATATTGGGAAATCAACAAAATTAATCCTCAAATTATGGAAACTTCAAAGTCGTTTGATATTAAATTGCTACCTTATTTAGATAGGGATCAAGTTGCAATTTTTCATATTCTATATTTAAACCCTACGAGTGATAGCCCATTAACATCACAATATCAACATTCAAAAGTGTCCATTCATTCGTTGCAAATGGCTTTGCACTAGGAACATTCACATGCTATGTGTGTGGACTCAAAACCAGACAGATTTAAGAAGCAGCAACATTATGTTTGTCTCAAAACACTCTAATTGTTTTCTGCAATTCATCCTATAACTGCAAGAAACATCTCTAGTCTTGCTTCTTTTTTAATTTATTACACCAAGCAACAATACAGTAATGGTCCCTCAACAGAATCCAGAGAGAGAGAGAGAGAGAGAGCAAGTTGCATTGTGAGAATGTCATATGAACCACTTCACCTTAATGAGAAAGAAAGGGCAATGAGTAGACAAGAGCACATGGAGCATACATGTAATAAGAACATGGGAGTTCAATATATGACATAAATATGGAAAGCGGCTGCTGAAATTACAGGGCAAATACAATAAATGATGCCATTAAGACGGTGACTAGAGGATTTGGTAGCTCATCAAATCATAAGTTTAGTGGGTACATATATATGTGGATGCAGAGTACTACATTACTAATCTCATCTTCAAATCTATGTGGCAAAGCTACCTCTAAGCACTTCACCCCCAATAGGGACGACTTGGATTGTGGTCGTCCAATCTAGATATCTCGTACTTTATTTCACTAACGCATATAGTAATGACATCATAAATGCTTCTATACAGCTCGTACTAGTGAAATAAAATACGGCATAAAAAGCCCAAATGGAACAAACCATATCCTTGAGATGAGGTGCCTTAATCATCAAGATATTTACTCAAACATAACACCCTTCAATATGATTAGCATATAGAAGGCCCGGGAAATTTTAATAGAAAAAGATCGATATGGGAGTGTGAGCGTGAAACATCTTATACTACACTTGTTTATCCAGGCAATGGTTCTACAGACCCTATGATTCAGACAGTGAATAGGAAGCTTGTAATATTACGGGCCATTTGACAACAGTTTTTCCGGAACAACGACCATCATTTAGACCCTTTCACAAGATAAAGCACTTGTTTCACACACCTTTCATGTTTATATCAACAGGGTGCATTAAACAGTGATAGAATAAAATATTTGCTATAAACTAAGATGTCGTACATATATTCAAAATCATTCAGTCGGAAAGTCACTCTCGTCCAAGTAAAGAAGTTAGCACAACTTAATATACACCAGAGCCTGTGCTTGAACACCCAATATGTAAGAAATTACACAAACGACAGATAAAAGATTCAGGAATCAACTACCAAAAATATACAAAACACATACTGCAAGAAGCTATGTTTCGACACCAGATTGCATTAAACTTCATCGATACGGAAATAACAATAGAATAACAGCGGTATATGGCAGTGATGTAAGACAAGTAAGGAGCACTTTTGCATCACTTCCATTTTTTAAATTTATGCCTCCCAAACATGCCATGCTTCCAGCGTTTGCCATACTTGCCGTGTTTGAACTTACCATGCTTAAACTTCCCATGCCCATGGTGGCCAAAGTACCCACCATGATGATGGTATCCCCCATGCGCCAAGTGGTGGGCCCCATAAGCGGCCACAGCTCCAGCTGCACCCCCGGCTAGGAGTCCTCCCATTCCATGTCCTGTAATAGTCGTTTATTGCAACATCAACAAGTTATATAGATGAAGGCGATGGTTCAAAAATGACTTATAGAGATGAAGTATAATTGGTGATTATCCGAAAATCAATATAGAAATACCTGAATGAGATGCACCAGGATAACCCGATGGAGGGTATCCATGGGGAGGAGGATATCCATGAGGGTGGTACCCTGCCGGTGGGTACCCTGTCGGTGGGTACCCAGACGGAGGATATCCAGCCGGAGGATAGCCATGGGGAGGATATCCTTGTGGAGGATAACCTGGTGGAGGATAACCTCCATGTGGTGGAGGATAAGCTCCATGTGATGAAGGATAGTGTCCTGCCCCAGCAGCATATGCGGCAAGATTAGAGAACAGCCCCTTGTCCTGTTCGTCTGGTTTACCATGACCGTCATTTCCACCTCCCATCATTAATCAGTCTGCGATAAATGGATCAACAAAATCATGCAACGAAGAAGTTGTAAGCAAAAAACCAAAGCTTGTATCTTTGTACAACTATCCCAGATATGACATGTATCATGCTTAACATAACGAGGTGCAATAAACTCAATCACGAAAGGAACCAGATGAAACCCATCATTATGTTGTATGTTGTATATATTTCGATATTCTTTATTTTTTTTTTTACAAATCCATCAGAAGGATCATTGATCAAGGAACATAAAGCACTATTTTGTTCAAGATTCAGCAATTATTTATGAGTTGATTACAAAAACCAACAATAGCCCTCTTTTTATCAAGAATAATATAATCAGAAAAACGAAAGCCTAATTAATCCGGAACGCTCAACCTCCAAGCCTTCTCCCCTTCCCATCTTAACAAAAGACAAGGAAAGGGAACCCTAGAATCATCATCTTTAACAAAATACAAAGGGCTTAAATGAGGAACGTGATAGCTGGTAATTTGGTATGTTCATGAACAAATTAATCAATAAAACATAGGCACATGGGCTTCACCAAATCAAAAAATAGCGTAACAAATACAATATCACAGATTTTCAAAACTATAAACATCAGAGAGACAAGAAACTCAGAGCCATCGTCGTATATCATCACAAACGGGTTTCAAAGAACAAGAAATTAAAAAAAAAAAAAAAAAAAAAGAACAATTTTTTTTAACGCAACTACAAAAATCATCACCTAATCCACAAAAATCAGAACCATTAACACACAATATATATATATATATATATATATATATATATATATATATCATCATCATAGCATAAATTTAACCAAGATTTGAAATCTGCATGCCTGGGAGCAAGAGAGAAATTCATTTACCTTCTTGGGAGAACCCCTGTTTTTCTTTTTCAATTTTATTTGGTTAAGGAAGATTGAGCGATTATTTTCTTCTTCAAAAGAAAAAAAGATTGAGCGATTTTTATTTTTTTTTAAACCAAAAGATGGAATTGTGTAATATTATGATTAAACAAAATTCTCCTGAGGTGGTTGGATTATTAAATAGCCGTTACATCATATGCTTATCTAATTTTATAATTCACGCGTTTCTTCTAACGCGTGTTCTTTATTGAATGGGAGTATGGGACTCGCATAAATTCCTTTCGATCGTCTTTCTTTTCTGTTTTCAATTACTTGTATGAATTTCTTATCTTAACTTTTAAGATATATACATAAATAAATAAATAATAATTTTGTTTCTCAAATGTATAATGGTAGTAACAGTTTGACACGTGATCAGAAGTTTAATAAATTGCTACCAATTTGCATGGACTTTTCCAATATATTCCCTAGTGATGGTGTTAAGAAATTTCTTTGGGAATGTTAGTTACAAATTTCAAAAATATCTCAAAACAGAAATTATGTTTGTTTCATATTATTTTAACTAAAAAAAAAATATTGACATTACAAAGATCTAATTCAAAAAAAAAGAACACGAATGGCTCAATTTTCACAAATGAAAATACATAAAACTCAAAGCAAAACGTTCGAAAGTATAATGACTTAATTTCACAAATAAAAATTGATAAACTCAATTTTTTTTAAATATTAAAACAGAGGGAACAGAAAAATGTCTTTCTCCCATTATTGTTAGATAGGATAAAAGCTTTTATAATATACGAAATGGTAAATAAAACACACCAACAACAATTTGAGATTTGGTAAAAATATAAGTTATTGGAACTAATAAATAGACACAATCGGCTGCGGATCAAGTCAAGTTTATCTAAGAAAAATAATTTCGCTTACTCAATGTGTCTTGTTAATTTTTTCCTTCCTATTTAAAATGTACAATTAGTGGAACTATGAGATCGATTTGCATAACTTATTTATGATATTTGTGTGGATGCACGTTGTACATTTGTGTCATTTACCGTTGATCAGACCATTAACCTCAACAATGTGTCATTTACTATTGATTAAATCCCAATCTCTAACACCCTCATTTTCCATAAAACTTGCATAGCATATTTTTATATAAAAAAATTGCATTCTTTAAAAAATAATTTATAGCGTACGATCTTTTTGAGTTTAAGACGAATTTTACTTTTTATCAAGAATAGGTGAGCTAATGTTTCTTTAAGTCTAAAAGTCTTGTAGGATAGCTATCCGAAGAGACCAAGTTCGATCGTGATGCACTCAACATGCACGAGTAAAAGAATGACCAAAAATAGATAAGTTACACATAAAAATGATTAAATGATTAATATAAAAAACATAGCTAATGTGTTTAATCATGCTTAAGTATATTTTATATTTTTATTATCATGTGAATTGTGTGCAATAAAGTGTGTGATTTACATGGTGTATTAAATTAAATATATCTTCATTCATAATTATGTGGCTTATATGATGTATTAAATTGAAAATAAGTTTATGCATAATTACCATGATTCATTTATTGTACATGTCTCATTAGATGGAACCACACTCAATCCCCCATACCCCCATCAAATCCACCACAAGTTTCAATGCTACAAATGATCATCACAACTCTAGTGAATAAATACTACAAGAGATGATCTACTTGTATAATACATGTATTAAAGTATAATTGAACCTCATATATATAGCTAGGGGCTACATTAAATCTTCATACCCCCATATGATGATCTACTTCTCTCTCTCTCTCTCTTTCATTTTAAGCTTCCTTAGTAAAACTCATTTCTCCCCTTCTCTCTACCATTTTTCCTCTTCCAAAAGCCTTTTTTCCCACCTTAAAACAAACTGCAAATTCAAGAATTAACAAAGAAGAAGGAGTTTTCAAAGCAAGGAGAAGAGTTAAGCTCAAGAGATAATCTTCATTCAAGGAATACTCAAGAACTCATAAATTGTGTGCAACCCTAGAGGTATTTTAGCTAAATCTCAACAATATTCTCTTCTTAATATTGAAATGCATGTTGAAGAAAGTATTGCATGTTTGTTTTTCCTCACCTAAACCCATTGCATGTGTGATCTAAGAGATAATATGTGGTTGATCTTCAAAATATGTCATTTTGTATGTTGATTTGATAAATACATGTTCAATTAAGCTTTGCATGTTTGATTATCTTGTCTAAGCTCATTACATGTGTGATAAATTGAGTCAAGATGGTTTATTTGAGGATGAATGGATGATAGAGTTATAAAAGTCGAATTTACATTTTAATTATGAAAATAGGTGGGTTTAATCAAGTTGTGAAAAATTTTAGAAATGGCAGTCCACTTTGTCGATTTTTATAAAAATGTATACTTGGAATTTTTCAAAACTGTTTCGGTATGTTAATACTACATGAATTGTTAAGTCTATGGTTAAAATTTGGTAATTTTTGGAATAGTATATGAATTATGATGATTTTTTCAAAGATAGTCCAGTTTGAGTTGGAATCATGTAGTTTCAGACCTTAGAAAATTAATTTTATAAAATCGGTCCTGTTGTAATATATATATATATATATACACATATTTCCTTATATTTTAAGGTTTCCTTTATATAGCTAGGTTTTCCATATAGGATTAGACTGTAACCTAGGTTTTACTCCCTATATATATGGGAGTCTTTTTACTTGATAATACACAATACATTATTTTCTCTATACACAATACATTACTTGATAATACACAATACACAATACATTATTTTCTCTATAACATTATTTTCTTAATTTATTCTATTATGTCTACTTCAGATTCTACACCTAAGATAAGGACCACAATTAAATTGAATGGTTCCAAATATTTGCTATGGTCTCGTGCTTTTCTTTTGTTTTTGGGATCTCAAAAGAAAAAAGATCATGTTCTCTCTGCCCCACCTGCCACTACAGATAAGCAATATGATACATGGATTGCTGATGATTGTGCTGTTATGACTTGGCTTCTCAATAGTATGGATGAATCGGTCAGTAAGAATATTATGTTCTTGGAAACTGCCAAAGCTATGTGGGATGCCTTACGGGAGATGTATTCTAATGATAAGAATATTTCTCGTGTGTTCGAGTTATATGAGAATTTTTTTTCTCATACTCAAGAGGGTCAGACGGTCAATGACTACTTTTCCACTCTTAAGGGAATTGCTGATGAAATTCTAGTTTATCATCCCTTATCTTGTGATGTTGCGACAAGGAAGACTCAATGGGAGGAATTTATGGTGGCAAAGTTCTTATCCGGTTTGGATGCTAATCTTCGGCCAATTCGAGATAGCTTACTGTCTAGTGATAACATTCCCACGTTATCTAATGCTCTATCTCATGTGCTTCGGGTCACCACTGGTCGTACTGATGCTAGCTCTTCCGATAAGTCTGACATGTTTGCTCAAGGTCGAGGTCATAGTGGTGGTTGTGGTCGGGGTCCTAGCACTGATTCTACCAAAGTTGATCGGTTATGTGATCACTGTGGTCATTTTAATCATGTTTCAGAAAAATGTTGGAAGAAATTTGGCAAACCTGATCGGGCCTACAAGACATCTATTGAGCCGATCTCATCATCCACTGTTGACATAAGCAATTCCTCTAATACTGTTGTCTCCACCACTGCAGGTGCATCTGTTGTGTCTCATGGTAAGTCTTGGATGTTGGATTCTGGTGCTTCTGCCCACATCACTGGTACCAAATCATTATTCACTTCTTTTTCTTCTTTGTCGTTATCTCCTGTTTGTCTTGCTGATGACACTTATTCTCCAATAACGGGCACTGGTGTTGTCAAACCTATTACCAATATCATTCTTGATAATGTTTTTTTTGCTCCTAAATTTCCTATTAGTTTGTTGTCGATTCGTCATCTCACAAAAGCTCACAACTGCTCTGTCACATTTTATCCCTCTTATTGTGTCTTTCAGGACCTACAGACGAAGAGGATGATTGGTGGAGGACATGAGCGTGCTGGTCTCTACTACTTGGATTCTGTTGCACCTGTATCTTCTCATGCTCTCTCCGCAACTGTGTCTCCATATCAGTGGCATTGTCATCTTGGTCACCCATCTTCTTCGTCTCTTAAAAGTTTAGTTCCTGTTGAGTCTACTGATTTTTAGTGTGAGTTGTGTGAGTTGGGCAAGCACCATCGCACATTTTTTCCTTCTAGAGTCGATAAACGTAGTTCTTTTACTTTTGAGCTAGTTCATTGTGATGTTTGGGGTCCAAGTCGAGTTGAGTCTAGAGGGGGTTTCAAGTATTTTCTTATCTTTGTTGATGATTATTCCCACATGACGTGGTTATATTTACTCAAACAAGGATCTGAGGTCTCTACTGTTCTCAAGACTTTTTATCATAAAAT
The DNA here is from genome assembly GCA_954870855.1 of Scutellaria minor. Lineage (NCBI taxonomy): Eukaryota > Viridiplantae > Streptophyta > Magnoliopsida > Lamiales > Lamiaceae > Scutellaria > Scutellaria minor. The sequence continues at coordinate 22,610,018 of OX940728.1, forward strand.
AAAAACACAATATTCTGTTGATTTGCGTATTCTATGTACTGATAATGCTCTTGAATTTACGTAAAACTCAATTTCATCTTTTTGTGATTCTCATGGTATAATTCATCAAACTTCTTGTTTTTATACTTCCCAACAAAATGGGGTCGCTGAATGCAAACATCGCCACATTTTAGATATTGCCTGTACTTTTCTCTCGCACATGCATGTCCCTAAACAATTATGGTGTGATGTTGTTCTTACTGCTTGTTTTCTCATTAATAGAATGTCATCTACTATCTTGCATGGTGATATCCCATTTACCTGTCTTTATCCTGATAAACCCTTTTACCCTATTCCTCCTCGCATATTTGGGTGTGTGTGCTTTGTTTATAATTTCACTCCAAGATTGGATAAGTTATCACCTCGTGCTATTAAATGCATATTTCTTGAATATTCTCGTACACAAAAAGGATGTCGTTGTCTTGATCCTCTAACCAAACGTCATTACACTTGTGTTGATGTTACGTTTTTTAAGTCACAACCTTACTTTTCCCCACCTCTCGTCAAGTTACATGATACTCTTCCCACTACTCCGTTACCTGTCTCCTTGCCCATCTCTCCTACTTCGGGTGTTCCTTCTTCTCAACCATTACAGGTGTATTCCAGACGTCCTCGGTCACAACTTGACTCATGTCCCTCACCTGGTCCTCTGCCTGCAACTCCTGGCAATCCTCCACCTCCGAAAAATGATTTACCCATTGCTCTACGCAAATGTATTCGTTCTTGTACTAAACATCCTTTGTCTAATCATATCTCGTTTGATTATCTGGGTCATACTTTTCGTTTCTTTATTGTTTCTCTTTCTTCTACAACTATTCTGACCTCTTACTCTGAGACATATTACCACCCTACTTGGCGGACTGCTATGGATGAGGAAATATCTGGTCTTGTGTCTCGTGGTACTTGGGAGCTTGTACATGCCCCCCATTGGTTGATATTGTTGCATGTCGTTGGATGTTTACTCTTAAATATCATGTTGATGGCTCTATTGAACGGTACAAAACTCGTCTAGTAGCCAAGGGATTTACACAGACATATGGTGTTGACTACTTTGAGACATTCTCTCCTACTCCTACTGCTCGCTTGAATTCTATATGGATTTTGTTCTCTTTGGCTGTCAATCTCTCTTGGTCGATGTATCAGCTTGATGTGAAGAACGTCTTTCTCTATGGTTATTTGACCCCGACTATTTTTATGGAGCAACCTCCAAGATATGTTGCTCAAGGGGAGAATGCTACTAAGGTCTGCCGACTTAAAAAGGTTATTTATGGTCTCAAACAAAGTCCTAGAGCTTGATTTGATAAATTCAGCAATGTTCTTGGAGCTATTGCTTTCAAGCAATGTAAATCAGATCACTCTGTGTTTGTGAGACATCGTTCAAGTGGGATTGTCGTTCTCATTGTGTATGTTGATGATATCCTTGTTTCTGGCAGTGATATACAGGGGATAGATGAGACTAAGAAATACTTGCAACAACATTTTGTTACTAAGGATATGGGACGTCCTAAGTATTTTTTAGGAATTGAAATTGCTCATAGTAAGGCTGGTATTTCTTTGTGCCAATGAAAGTATGCTACAGATTTACTCAAAGAAACTGGATTGCTAGGAATGAAGCCAGTTGATACTCCTACGGATATCAATCCAAGTGTTTGGAATGATAGTGAAAAATTCTTTGAGGATAAAACCAAGTATAGACGACTTGTTGGGAAACTCATCTATTTGACTGTTACGAGACCTAACATCTCCTTTGCAGTAGGAGTTGTCAGTCGTTTTATGGATAAACCTAAGCAAGTTTACTGGGATGTTGTAATTAGAATTCTTCGATATGTCAAGAAATCTCCTGGGAGAGGATTGCGGTTTAAGAAAAATGATCATCTCAAGATCGAAGGTTATTCTGATGCTAACTATGTTGGTTCAAAGACTGACCGTCGGTCGACCTCTGGATACTGCACTTATGTGGGGGGAAATTTAGTAACATGGTGGAGTAAGAAACAAAATACTGTTGCTAGATCCTCTGCGGAGGCTGAATATCGAGCTATGGCTCATACTGCTATTGAGATAATTTGGGTTAAGAATCTACTTGGGGAATTGGGGTTCATCAACAATGAACCTTTGATTATGCATTGTGATAACCAAGCAGCTATTCACATTGCAAATAATCCTGTTTTTCATGAGAGGACTAAACATATTGAGGTTGACTGTCACTATATTCGAGAGTGTGTAATGAGCCAGAAAATTGTTACTCATTTTACTTCTTCATCTAATCAGGTTGTTGATGTCTTCACTAAACCATTGGGAGATAAACGCTTTTTTGAACTTTGTGGCAAGCTGAATATGATTGATATATACGCTCCAGCTTGAGGGGGAGTGTTGTAATATATATACATATTTCCTTGTATTTTAAGGTTTCCTTTATATAGTTAGGTTTTCCATATAGGATTAGACTGTAACCTAGGTTTTACTCCCTATATATATGGGAGTCTTTTTACTTGATAATACACAATACATTATTTTCTCTATAACAGGTCCCTTATACGTTTTCAAAACTATTTTACTATATTTAAGTAAAGGGCGTTAGAAGTCTAAATTATTAATTTCAAAAGGTTTTAGGAAATATAAAATTTACGGTGAATTTTATAACACAGGCTGGTTTTAGAGCATTTTCGAACAACTTTTTATTATAGTAAATGATTTATTAAAGTTTTTGTGATTTGAATGTATCCCTTATATTTTAGCATGGATAACTAAGGGTTGTTATATAAATGCATGCTTATATTCATGAATTTTGGATGATCGTTTAAATTATGAAAATTGTTGTGGTAAAGAGTGTCTTTTCTTCCTACATATTACTAACTTCAAGATCAAAATTTTATCTATGATTTAAGAATGCAATTTGACCATATTTTGAAACTGATATTATGTGATTAAATGTGTGCTTATGTGTGAAGTGTTAAATAATTTAAGTCCTTAGCTTATGAATTATAGTTTTATGAGTTAAGATGTAAAATACGTTTTTTCTTTATTTTCTTCAAGGTACAATTGATGCTTGTTTGAAAGTATACTTTAAAATTTCTCCTAAATCAATAATTATGTTTTGTGATATACATATGTTATATGTACGATAAACATAATAGGTTAGATAGGTATGATACAATTGAAATGCAACATAAAGACTAAGAATTTATGAACATGTCGAGTGCAGTACGAGCGACCGGATACTTTAGGAGCTATCCCAGCTTACAAATCAACGTCAAAAGTGGGTAACATTTATTTACAGTTATGTTGATTAGAATAACTTGTATGTTGTGTATGATGAAATGAAATGAAATGACACCTTCGGGTGAAGTGCCAGGTTGACGAACCTTGGATGTCAGGTCTTCGGACCTTGGATGTTTATGCCAGGTCTTCAGACCTGGGATGATGACATGATTAGCATATTGGTTAATCTCTTTAGCATAACAGTTAATAAGTGTTATCCACTAAGATTTCTCAAATTTTATGTTGCTATGTTTAAACGTTTTCAGGACCCCCTTACGCGAAACTGATGTGTAGCCAGCTGTACGGACCCCTCTCTAAAAGCATATATATATTATATGTTTTTAATATATGTTAATATGTATGAAGTTAATATGCTTAATGCCCCTTTTTGACACTTCCAATATTGGCTTAAGTAAACTTTTTTAAAAAACATCTTAAAAATATCGAGGTTTTGATTTACAAATATGGGTAGAACACGAGTTAGTTCTTGCATGCTAAGTTTTTCAATTTAAAATAGAAAGAAAAAATATATATACTCGTGTTTAGTAAAGTCTTCCGCTGAGTTCATTTTCGAAAATCATTTAAAAAGAAAAATGATTATCTCTTTTACGAAATCATTTGAGCATATAAGGTTAAGGTGGTGTCTCAATCCTACAATGATGGGTTAGGGTGCTACACAGTCTATCTACAAAATACATCAAAATATAATGTTAAAAGATACGTCTTCAAAAAGCATTCAAATTGGGCAACCAACCATGACTCATGCAATAAACATATCGCCAAACGTCATTGCAAGAATTCAATGCTTAACCGCGTAGATTATTCTTCAAAACCTAAAATTAGATTCAAATCGGGTTTACTACGGAATTCATTTATTTAGTCGTTATTTGGTTAATTTATAATTGTGAAAATATTTGGTGGAGTTGGTATTTTATATTTTAATTTAACATTTTATATAACGTACTTAGTTTAATTTATTGAACCACAATCATATAATCCAAGAAAAGTGGTTGATCATAATATAAATGTTCTCACCCTTTTCCTCGAGTCTTTTAGCAAAAATCATATATTAGGTGCAAATTTGATCATATTTTTTTATGTGGTTTCGTGGAATGTTGTTGAATCTGAGATAACTTTTATATATATATATATATATATATATATATATATATATATATATATATACTTTTTTTTGAACTGGTGACTCGAGCAAAACGAAAAGATTCTGGAATCAGGTTCAAAATCGCAAGAATTCCGGCCTTAAAATTGCCGAACCAACTGTTGCATGAAAACTATTTGCTCATAACAGAATTTCAACAAATTGGCTCGCGATCCATTAACTTTCTATAAATAAATGGGGCTCATTATTGTGCTTGTAATTTCACAATTCTTCTTGGTTTGGATTAGAGATTAAGTAGCTTTCGTTTTAGGGTTCTAAGTTTAGATAAACCTTAAGTTTTTTATTCGATTTGTAATTTATAAATATTTGATTTCTTAGTGGATTTGTGAATGATCTACTTTTGTGGATGTAGGGCGATGTGGTGTGCCGAACCACGTTATAATTTGGTGTTTTTGTTCAAGTTTTTCATTGATTTCTTTTGTAAGCTTCAAGGATATTTTTTTCATGTGTTTTTCTGAATTTTTTTTATCAAAAGTTCGAATTAATGCATTCTTAAGCTGAATTCGAGTTTGGATTCATATATATATATATATATATATTGAACGTCAATTAATTTGTATTATTATATACATGATGTGTGTGGTAATGATAATATAATAATAGAAGATAAACATTATTTAAATAGATAAATTTATATGGTATAAATAACCTATGTTCCACCCACAATTACTTGGTGTGGAAGGGTTGTTTGTAGGGGTGGAAATTGGAACGAAATTTCCAAAATCCGCCGAATCCGATCCGAAATTTTCCGATTTTGGAACGAATATTTTTAATCCGAAATCCGAAAATCCGATTTCCGATTTTTCCGAAAATTTTTGGATGGAAATTGGAATTAGTTTTAAAATTTTCGGAAATTCCGAAATCCGATCCGAAATATTTCCGAAATTCAATTTTCGGAAATTCCGATTTCCGATCCGAAATTCCGATCCAATTTCCGAAATATTTCCGAAATTATAAAATGTAGAGTTAGTAAAAGCATTTGAAAATCGAACACAAGACCTCTCATACTCAAAACATGAAACTTATCATCAAACCAATAGCAATTGTTGTAAATAATTCAAACATTTTATACTATATACTATTTGCTATAGAAGAATACTATATACTATATAATATATTTTATATACATTTACTATATGTAAATATAAATATATATATTATAGTATACTTTATAATACTATATACTATATAATATATTTTATATACTTTATACTATGTGTAAATATAAATATACATATTATAGTATACTTTATAATATTATATATTATATAATATATTTTATATACTTTATACTATGTGTAAATATAAATATACATATTATAGTATACTTTATAATACTATATACTATATAATATATTTTATATACTTTATACTATATGATAGTATATAAATATATTATGTATACTATATGTATATAGTATAGTTTATACTATAGTTTTATTTTATATTATATACTATAGTCTATACTGTAGTTTTTTAGTATTATTTTATAATATATACTATATACTATAGTTTATACTGTAGTTGTTTAGTATTATTTTATAATATATACTATATATTATAGTTTATACTGTAGTTTTTTTAATTATATTATATTATATACTTTATGCTACATATACTATATACTATGTATATAGTATAGTTTATACTATAATTTTATTTTATACTATATACTATAGTTTATATTGTAGTTTTTTAGTATTATTTTATAATATATACTATATACTACAGTTTATACTGTAGTTTTTTAATTATATTATATTATATACTACATACTATATACTATATACTATATGCTATAGAAGTATACTATATATTATATACTTTATGCTATATATACTATATACTATAGTTTATATTGTAGTTTTGTAGTATTATTTTATAATATATACTATATATTATAGTTTATACTGTAGTTTTTTAATTATATTATATTATATACTACATACTATATACTATATACTATATGCTATAGAAGAATACTATATACTATATATTATATACTTTATGCTATATATACTATATACTATATGTATATAGTACAGTTTATACTATAGTTTTATTTTATACTACATACTATAGTTTATACTGTTGTTTTATAATTATACTATCTTATAAGATATTATACTATCTTATAATATATAAGATATTTCCGAAATTTCCGAAATTTCCGACAATTCCGAAATTGGAATGGATTTTTCATTTCCGAAAATTTTTGGATGGAAATTGGAATTGATTTTTCATTTCCGAAAATTTTTGGAATTTTTCCGAAACACCCTATTTCCGATTCGATCCGTCCGATCTCCACCCCTAGTTGTTTGTATCCAAGATTAGTTAAGATAAATATTCAAGACACCTAAAGCCAAATATTTCTTCGTTTTATTTCTTTTCTTTTTTTCCCTAAACATTAACGACATGATTGGTACGATGGAATGGAATTAGGTGGGAATGAAATGAACTCAAGAATGGAATGAGAATGAAATGAACTCAAGAATGGAATGGTGATGGGAAATGAATGGTATGATGGAATGAAATTAGGTGGGAATGGAATGAATTCAAGAATGGAATGGTGATGAGAAAGGAATGGTATAAAAATACTAATTCGTGTGATTGGTATCACAAAGGAATAAGAAATTAATGAAATAATCATTATAATTATATTTTATGATTGATAACTAGAAATAAAATGTATAATATTAAATCAATCTTTATTTGACCAAATTACATTCCACTATAATTTTATTTAATATTCATATTTAATATATCACTCAAATTTAAAATATTTGGCATATTTAAATTTAAAAATAATTCTTTTTACAGAAAATTAATCATTATACTAATATTAAGATATATTATATTTATATTTTTTATTTTTTATTTTATTATTAGTTTACTATTTTTGCATTATTTACATATTTTTAAAGTATTTAAATAATAATAATAATAATATATTTTTCATATTTTTTTATTAATTATTCTATATGATTTTATATTATTAAAATCTTAATATCTTATTTTATATTTCTAAAAAAATATTTTAGTTACCATTTATTTATAATTTTTTATATATTCTATTATCTATACTAATATTCATTTATCTTATTTATATGTATTTACAAATATATATATATATATAGATAAATCTTATATCAGAACTAAAATTATTTGTATTATTAAAATTATATTCATATTATTTTATTATCTTTTTAAGATTTTATATTTATTAAAAAAATTGCTATTTTTTATATTTTTATTTTATATTTATTTTAAATTATCAGTTATTATTTTATATTTTTATAAATAATTTAATATTATTTACGTAATTTTATATAATAACTAGTATAAGGCCCGTGTAATACACGGGATTTTTATAAAAAAATTAAATAAAAGTTGGCTAATTTGAAAAATATAAATATTATTTATAAATTAAAATTAAATATATGATTTGTGCAGTGCATATCATTTAACTGAACATTAAATATAACATAATATGATTAAATAATTATTTAATTGTAGAATTATAATTAGTTCCATTTGTAGAGGATCATAATTTTTTATTTATTATTTTAAAAAATATATATATTATTATGTCTATTATGTTATTCATCACACCCACTTTTTTGTTTTTTTTTGTTTGCTTTTTATTTTCAACGTCTATATCAAACCTCACCTTTCTTTTCAAATAAATGATAAAAAATGAAAGTCAAAACTTTACAAATAAATTTCTTAATTTATTTTAAATCACATATTCAAAAAAATTATTCAATTTCATTAATTAATAAGTTTGAACTACCATTTTCAATCAACCCCACCTTTATTTAAGTTTTTTTCTATTTATTTATATTTTTTCTTTAAACTTTTAAATTTAATAAATTTCAATTATGGAAATAATTTATATTATTGAATTTTAGCATATGTTATTTAGATAAATCTATTAACATTACTATGTTATTTAATTAGTAATGTTTCTTAGTAACATAAAATTTGAAGTAATTAATTAGCTACATTTAATGTGAAAATATTGTATGTTTACCATGTGTTATTCTTGGTCCTTCTTATATATATATATATATATATATAGATTTTTTTCTATTTATTTATATTTTTTCTTTAAACTTTTAAATTTAACAAATTTCAATTATGGAAATAATTTATATTATTGAATTTTAGCATATGTTATTTAGATAAATCTATTAACATTACTATATTATTTAATTAGTAATGTTTCTTAGTAACATAAAATTTGAAGTAATTAATTAGCTACATTTAATGTGAAAATATTGTATGTTTGCCATGTGGCATTCTTGGTCCTTCTTATATATATATATATATATATATAAAGATAAAGATATATATATATATATATATATATATATATATATAAAGATTAGTAATGTTTCTTAGTAACATAAAATTTGAAGTAATTAATTAACTACATTTAATGTGAAAATATTGTATGTTTGTCATGTGACATTCTTGGTCCTTCTTATATATATATAAAGATTCAACTTTACGAAGTTAATTTGTGAAAACATAAAATAAATAATGATAATTGTCAAAATTAATATAAAAAAAACTTACATTTTCTTCAAGACAAGAATATGTAATACCATGAGATAAGAAGGAATGGTCATTCCCCATACATGGTAATATCAATTTATGCAGAAATCATCATTCTCATTTATAAAATATACCAATCAAAGGAATATGAATGAAAGTAAGAATGATGATTTCATTTCCACCCCACCCCATTCCATGCTCACCTCATTCCATCATACCACCATAAACAAATTTACAATATATACTTTTGACAGAATTATTGATTGATGAACTTTAAAAACAATCATCTATGAGTTTTGCAGAAAAATGCGTACTAAATTATTGTATTATAAGGTGTACTAAATTGATTTTTAACATGTAATGTATCAAATTGACCATCTTTTAAAATTCTTTAATTTGATATCCATATTGTATATATAAAAATAAAACTTTGAAATTTATATTTTATGAGTTTAACAAATCAAAATGTTTTGAAATTTAAAATTTTAAAATTTAAAATTTTAAATCAATTTAAAATGAAATAGTTATTGAACTTTAAAAATTTTGGAGAAAATTTGTAATCTACTACTTGCCCCTCCCCAAATCAGTATAAGCCATGTGTTGGTTTTCTTCAATTTTTTTATTTTCTCTTTTTGCTTTTTTTTTTCAATAACATGTCTATTTAAATAAAACAATTAGGTGGTAAAACATTTTATTTTCTAGACCATCATGACATCATCATTATTATTATTATTATTATTATTATTATTATTATTATTATTATTATTATTATTATTATTATTATTATTATTATTATTATAAATAATACATGACCACAACTCTTGCTCTAATCATTTACAATCCTGATGTTTCATTCATTCTACTTTTTCCATCACTTTATTACCCTCATCACTTTATTACCCTTATCCAATGATGAAAATTTCAGTTTCGATGGAAATATCGATATCTTAGTTTTTAATTTTATGAAAATATCGTGGAAATATCGGTATCGATGGATAAATTTATCGATATTTTTCCGTTATTCAACGATATTTATCGATATTTTCCCGACATTCCACCGATATTTATCGATATTTTCATGATATTTATCGATATTTATCGGTACATAAATTTATCAATATTTTTTTGATATTCAACGATATTTATTGATACATAAATTTATCAATATTTTTTTGATATTCAACGATATTTACTGATATTTTCCCGACATTCCACCGATATTTATCGATATTTCCATGATATTTTACGGATTTTCATATAATTTGTACCATGAAACCACCGATATTGAAATCAATACCGATATTTATCGATATTTCACCTATTTTCCTACAAATTGTTGGATGAAATCACCGATATTGAAATCGATATTTCGCTGATATTTCACCTATTTTCCTACAAATTGTAGGGTGAAGTCACTGATATTGAAATCGATATTTCGACGATATTTTACTATATTTTGACAAAATTTCTCATTTCTTTACCAATTACGTGGAAAAATGAAAATACCGGAGATATATCGATTGCACCCTAGTTTTGTATATAACATCTATTCATTATCGGGGAAATATCGAAGATATTTCAGAATATTTTCATCCATGGCTGTATATAACATGTATTAATTTTATGAATATTGCATATGCATGCTTAAATGACTGTATTTGAAGGACAAAACGACTTAAGCTTCCCCAATCTTTCCATGACTATTCTTTCTTTACCATTTGAAGGACAAAACGACTAATGCTTCCTCAATCTTTCCAGGACTATTCTTTCAATTTACGTGACATCACCAGATCTCCATGACTATTCTTTCAATTTATGTTCTTTTAATTTATGTGACACCACCAGAACTGGATATATAGTTGCTTTAAAGTTGCTTTAAATATAGATTAATTGTTTTATCTTTATAGTTTATACCTACATTTTGTACTTACTGCATTTCCATTACTATTCTTTCAATTTACGTGACACCACTAGAACTGGATATATAATTGCTTTAAATATAGATTAATTGTCTTATCTTTATAGATTATACCTACATTTTATACTTACTACATTTGAAAAGGGCAGGTCATCTAGGAGAGTTATTTACTTTACTTATTACATTTGAAAAAGGCACTATTTTTACTTACTACATTTGAAAAAGACACTATTTTTTCAATTTACGTGACACCACTAGATATATAATTGCTTTAAATATAGATTAATTATCTTATCTTTATAGTTTATACCTACATTTTATACTTACTACATTTGAAAAAGGCAGGTCATCCCGGAGAGTTATTTACTTTACTTATTACATTTGAACAGGTCGTCCAAGGGAGTTATTTACTTTAGAGGAGAGTTATTTATTTACTAATAGGCAGGTCGTTCAGGGGAGTTATTTACTTTAGAGGAGAGTTATTTATTTACTTTAGATAGGTATGTTGCCGAACTCTTAGTATTAGAAAAGGGTGAAAGAATAATCGAAAAGACTAGACAAGAATTGGAGGGCTGTACTTTAGCGGGATCAGATGAGCTCGAGGTATCATAATCCGACCACGTTGATGGTCTGAAATTTCTTCAGCGTCGTAATTGGGTGGGGACGGTGAGCTCCTCGCTAAGTAAGGAGTGCCTCATCGTAACGACATCGTGATCTTGGAGGAAGACATCAGCATCGTGATTTTGGAGGAAGATTGAAGCTCATAGGTTGGGATTGGGAAGGGTTATGTTAATGTAGTATTGTGTGTTTTTCTTATTTTTTCTGTAAGTTGCAGTAACCATGGATGAAAATATCGAGGAAATATCTTTTCTTATTCTTTCTGTAAGTTGCAATAGCCATGGATGAAAATATCCGGAAATATCTTCGATATTTTCTCGATATTTTCATTTTTTCACGTGATCGATACAAAAATATTTCCTCGATATTTCTATTTTTTCACGTGATCGATACACAAAAAAAGGTGCAATCGATATATCTCTGATATTTTCTTTTTTCCACATAAATATCGATTTCAATATCGGTGACTTCATCCTACAATTTGTAGGAAAATAGGTGAAATATCAGGGAAATATAGGTGAAATATCGGGTAAATATCAGCGAAATATCGATTTCAATATCGGTGACTTCATCCTACAAAAATAGGTGAAATATCGATTTCAATATCGGTGACTTCATCTTACAAAAATAGGTGAAATATCGGGGAAATATCAGAGAAATATCGATTTCAATATCGGTGACTTAATATCGGCGAAATATCGAATAAATATCGATAAATAATCTATGTTCCACCCACAATTACTTGGTGAGTTGGTGTGGAAGGGTTGTTTGTATCCAAGATTAGTTAAGATGAAATATTCAAGACATCGTTTTTCTTCTTTTCTTTTTTTCCCTAAACATTAAAGGAATTCACAATATATACTTTTGACAGAATTATTGATTGATGAACTTATAAACAATCATCTATGAGTTTTGCAGAAAAATGCGTACTAAATTATTGTATTATAAGGCTTATCAGGTTTACAAGAAGATATAAATAAGATACATACATAACTTGATACAAGAAGATATAAATAAGATACATACATAAAGATACACACATAATTTTATAAACGTGTTACAACTTACTACGACATGATTATGGATAAAACATTTTATCTAATTTTATGCTAAAAAATTCCTTTCAAATTATTATCCAATTCATTTTGACTCAACCACATCTATATCAATACAATATTTGTAGATATCATCAAAGTTCTAAACACCATTTATACCAACCACATCTATATCAATACAATATTTGTAGATATCATGAAAGTTCTAAACACCATTTATACCTATCGATAATCAGAATTTGTATTATTGCCAGCTCAATTCTCGAATTTTAAAAAGTCAATATTATAATAATGATAAAAAATAAAAATAGAAGTGAAAATTTGTAGAGGAAAATTATCATATTAATAATGTGCTCTAACTCCTTTTCTTTTTCACTTTTGTATAATACAAAATCTCTCAATTATATTAAATTAAACACAAAAACCCTCAAACAATATGAAAATTGTAGGATTTGAGTGCTGGATAATTGGATTGTGAGTTGACCCGTCTGACACAATACATTAAAATTCCATGAGACGGTCTCACAAGAGAGTTACTAAATTGCAGTAGTATTTAGATACTAATGACATGATTGGTATGATGGAATAAGGTGAGAATGAAATCATCATTCTTACTTTCATTCCTATTCCTTTGATTGATATGTTTTATAGGTGGGAATGATGATTCCCGCATGAATTGGTATTACCATGGATGAGGGAATGACCATTCCTTCCTACCCCCATGATATTACGTATTTCTGTCGTGAAGAAAATAAACATTTTTTTATTAATTTTGACAATTATTATATTTATTTTATGTTTTCACAAATTAACTTGCTAAAGTCGAATTATTATATAAAATTTAGTAAATAATATTAAATTATTTATAAAAAATTATAAAATAATAACTAATAATTTAAAATAAATATAAAATAAAAATATAAAAAATAGAAAACAAATTAAATACATAAATAGTATAAAAATAATTAATAAATATAAAATCTTAAAAACATAATAAAATAATATGAATATAATTTTAATAATATAAATAATTTTAGTTCTGATATTGATTTATCTATATATATATATATATATTTGTAAGGTAAATGAATATTAGTATAGATAATAAATTATTTAAAAAAATATAAATAAATTATAACTAAAATATTTTTTTAGAAATATAAAATAAGATATTAAGATTTTAATAATATAAAATTATATAGAATAATTAATAAAAAATATGAAAATATATTATTATTTAACTACTTTAAGAATATGTAAATAATGTAAAAATAGTAAACTAATAATAAGATTAAAAAATAAAATATATAAATATAATATATCTTAATATTAGTACAATGATTAATTTTATGTAAAAAGAATTATTTTTAAATTTAAATATGCCAAATATTTTAAATTTGAGTGATATATTGCATATGAATATTAAATAAAATTATAGTGGAAGGTAATTTAGTGAAATAAAAATTGATTTAATATTATAAATTTTATTTATAGTTATCAATTATAAAATATAATTATAATAATTATTTCATTCATTTCCAACTCTTTTGTGATATCAATAACAGGAATCAATATTTTTATACCATTCCTTTCCCATCACCATTCAATTCTTGAGTTCATTCCATTCCCACGTAATTTCATTCTATCGTACCAATCATGCCGTAAGATTCACTCCTATTTGTTAAAAACGGTTTCTGAAGATTACCATTTCAGGTAAAATCAAACTTAAGATAATCACATTATTCGGGAGAGATCCTAAAGTCTCAATAACCTTCATCGATAAAATCATTAAAAAAAAAAAAAAGAAAAAAAAAGCGGCAAAAAATACAGCAGAATAACTACCACAAACGTCTCAACCGGTTGTTGGTCGGCGGAAGAAGATGGCCGTGGCTATGGCTTCGCCGCCACTTCCCCCACCACCATCACAACTCAGATTCTCATTATCCTCAAGGCGCTGCTGCCGTTGCAGCTCCACACTCTCTCAGAGTGACTCTATATCTTCCCCGCCAATCACTTCCACCACCTACCGCCCTGCCGTCATTCTTCCAGCTAAACCTCTCTCTCATCTCTCTCTCTCTCTCTCTCTCTCTCTCTCTCTTTCTCTCTGTGATGTTGCATTTCCACTGCATTTGTTAATTTCGTGGTGTAATTTCCTTTTTATGTTTGTGTATCGTGCAGGGACTGGGGAATAATACAAATGACTATCAGAAATTAGCCCTAATTTTGAAAGATTATGGGGTTCCCACAGTGACTGCCAAGGTTTCCAGAATCGATTGGCTGAGAAATGCTGCTGGATTGTTGGACTCAAATTATTGGCGAGGCACTCTCCGCCCTCGCCCGGTTCTCGATTGGTCAAAATCTTACTCTGCTCTTTTAGTTTGTATCTCTTTTACTTGAGTCAAATTATTCATGGTTTTATGTATTTTATGGAAGGTATCTTAAGAGGGTTGAAGAAGCTGTGAATGAGGCAAAGGAGTTGGCTCAAGGTTTTAGCTTAATTGCAATTTTATATTTACTGTTACATTGTATTTGATTCAATTTTAATTTCCTTTTCACGCCTCCAAAATTTTTTTGTTTCTCGAGTGTGGTTTTAGAAGGTCTTTCTGGCAATCAAGGTTTGAATTCGAATGAACTTCAGTTGGCTCTATTAGCCTCAATTTATTTATTTCTCTAGTTTGTGCATGACATGCCATTAATTCAGTGATTGTAAATGCAATGCCAGAATAATTGACTTCTCTGTCTCTTAGAGACTCATTTCGTTAAAACTTGCATCAGCTCTGAAGTCTGCTGGTTAAGATTTTAATTAAACCATCATAAGAGTTTATAATTGTTATGTACTGTTGGTCCTTCCATAATCTTGCACAGCTGAGTTTACCAGGCATGATTGCAGGTAGTAGATCTTTGATTTAATCTGTTTCAGGCTATCTGTTAAAAATATCTGATTTTTCAACAAAAATACAGAAACGGGAACAACAGATGTGAATGACAGCATAGTGATTGTTGTCGATCGGTATTTAAGAACTTAGAGTTATTGATAGCTAGGTTGCAACTGATATTATTGTTTCTAAAAGCTAGTAACCCAATTCAAGTGCTGGTAACAGATTTCCTTGGTTTTCACTATATCAAAGTTACCATGTTCTTGTGATATGTAAGGTTGGTGTTTGTCTGGTTGGAAACAATGTACATCCTAGTAACTTGTCTTTTAAGTTCAGGCTGTCTCTTTAGTTGGATTTAAGGTAAAATATGAACTGTGACTAAACCAGGTACTTTACATCCAATACGAATGTTACTGTTTCACCACTATTCCTTTTTGATCAAACAAGACCTGTTCGATGGGCTTTTTTTTTGTGAGGCATGAAGCGTTACATACTTAACATCCATAATCTAGGCATTTTTGTTGTAGGTTCAAGTTTATCTTTGATTGGGCACTCAGCAGGGGGATGGCTTGCCCGTGTTTATTTGCAAGAATTTGGCACATCTGATGTTTCCCTGTTGTTGACATTAGGAACCCCACACCTGTATGTAATTTCTTTCAGGAATACTTATTCCGATTAGAAACTATATTTGATTTTCTTTTTTCATTGTGTGGCTACTCTCTTTTAAATAAAGCTTTGATTTCTTAAATTAATAGCTATGGTTTATGGATTTTGCTTTACATTATTCTGTTGTTTATGCCAGCGCACCACCCAAAGGCATATCAGGAGTCATAGATCAAACAAGGGGCCTCTTGGATTATGTTGAAAAGCATTGTGCTAAAGCTGTCTACACCCCTGAACTAAGATATGTGTGCATAGCAGGGAGGTAAAAACTGAACACTCTAGTGAAAAGCACTTCCTTAATTATACGTGAGCATTATTCTTCAATAACTTGATGCCTCTTAAAGAAATATATCATTTTTAATATTGTCACCCATTTGAATGTCATGATGGTGGTGATGAAATGCATCTTGCTCTTCTTCTGTTTCTAATGGAATAAGGGTCTTCTATGACCAAAAGAATTTGTCATTTCTTTGCCTTTTTTTTTTCCCTATCTGTGTCAAGATACTGTAGAATTGTCTTCATTAAGATGTATTTGATTGATCAAATATCTCTGTAACTGTTGGGAAGGTGGCTGAGCTTGTAGAGTGAAAATGCTAAAATGGTTCCTTTTTTTGTATTTGCTGAACTCTTTTTGCACTATGGTTGAGAAAACTATTCAGCAGAAAGTGTTAGGGATGCAATTATTGTTTAATCAATCGTCAACTTAATAATAGGTCTTTAAAAAAAATGAAAGTGAATAAAACAATATCATTTATTCTTTTTTCAACAAAACATATGGTTATCCAGAAACAAGAATAAAGTTGGAATACAATCTCAATGATAACATATTCGTACGTTGGATTTGTCAAGCCGTTGAAAAATCATAGGGTGCAAAAGTTCTGGAAAATGGAGAAATTATCTTGACGTAAGGGTGGCTATTACAGAGCCTCAGATTTTGTGAGGGGAACTGATTATTTATAACATTCTCATAACACTGAAGCTTTGAGCTTGGGGAGATGATTCATCTCACATTTCTATTTAACGAGTTTTAGATCACGTGTGTTGTACATGGAGATAATTCAAATTAAGAAAAGAAATATTAATACAAATACCTTATATATAACATTTTTATATTAAAATTCTAATTATAATAGAATTCTCTAAAATTTTGAATTAGTTAGGATTCTAATATAAAATTTTCTAAATATGAAAACTTAAATTACTATTATAACCTTAAATAATAATCTTTGATAGAGATATATTCGGCAATCTTTATTTTTTAAGAAACATCCACATTTTATATAGGTAATAGATATGTGAATTGCTTTATATGTTGATGGAATACAACAGGAGTTATGTTTAGCTCTTCTACCTAAGGGGGGGTGACTTCTTTGATATTTCACTAGAACTATTATGATTCAAAATATTATTGAATTTTTCGGGTAATGAAGTTGAATTGTGGTTCAGTCTATTACAGAGCAAAAGCATCACTATCAACTTCTTCAATTTGTGATATTCTTTGATGCTAAACCATTTGTGTTCAGGGGAGAGAAGTGAATACGAAAAGCTTTTGTACTCTTCATCAAAATGGCCTTTCTATGTTTTCAATTTGCTTATTCACTGCATAAATTTATTGAGACCAACCCGTTCATTTGACTGAAGATTAATGTGATCACCTACATGCTCAATAAGGACTCAATAGAAGGGTGATTAGTAAAATGTGGAAACTGCAACCTCAATCTGAATTGAGCAAATAATTTTCACGACGAAAGGCCTCCCAAACCCACAAAAGACTGAACTTGATGGTGCATATTGCAGGTACATACAAGGGGCTCGTCTACTTGGATTGAGCAACAATGACAATCCTGAAGTCATAGTTGAAATCGACCAACCAGTTGGCGAAATGACTGCCATTAATACATCAACACCAGCATCTGCCACCTTACAAGATAGATTTGTAGGTCAAGGATATAAGCAGGTAAAAATGTATTGCTGGTTCAGGTGCATATTATTCGATCACAATCTGATTTTTGGGAGAATGCATGCCAGGTTTGTGGGCAAGCAGATGTATGGGGGGATGGAGTTGTTCCAGAGATGTCTGCACATCTGGAAGGTGCACTAAACATCAGTCTGGATGGAATTTATCACTCGCCTGTTGGTTCGGATGATGAAACAAGACCCTGGTATGGCTCTCCTGCAGTTGTTCAGAAATGGATACACCATCTTCTCAACTAATTGCAGATTTAGGTGCTCAACAAGAAACAATTTTCTGTTTACAAGTTCTGGGTTTCAGTTGGGGAAACCTGGACATAATACTTGATGAAATATTCATGCTTAACTGCAACAGGTACACAGAGCAACAGGTTTATGCTCTGTGATGGTATTTAATAAAAGTATCATTCTTGAGTTATACATGATGCTCTCTCTATCTGGAATGCAAATGCTTTCAAATACTCGATGACAGAGAATGGATAAGAGAGTGTAGGAAGAAACAAGAGAATGAATTCGAAAGCAAATGTCAATATGTCATAAACACATTGAATCATCCTACATTTTACATGGCGTCAAAGCTAGAAACATAAGTTGCCAATATTCCCGAAAACAAAAGGCTACATACAAAACTGCATGCAACATTTCAACGAGGTTTCGACATTAATTCCCCTAAATAAAGTGGTGGCCAATGGAATCAGCGTCTAACCAGTCTTGATAAAATGCGGTGAAAGCAACTTTGCAATTTCTAGAAACCCAACTTTGTCCTTTCCATCAAATATTTTCTTGAGCTTGGCATCACAAAAGATCTCCCTCTTATCCAAAGGGTTCTGCAAGTAAAAATGCCACAAACCATGGTATCAATTAAGGTAAACCACAACGGCACCACCAAAAAAATGTGAATTATTATTAAGCGCATCATGTACTTTGTCTTAATCAATGTTTTAATTACATTTCACAACATACAAAAGAAGCAACTGATTTAATGAAATGAAGCACAAAGGTTTTTCACCAAAACGTGCAAATTTGATGAAATGAAGGAAAGTACAAAGGTCATCTTCCAGTTACATGAGCCTTCTAGTAGTTAGACAAATCATATGAATCATATCTTCAAGGAAATGTTGTCATACAAATCACATGAATCATATGGGTTACATATAATGACTGGGATCACATGTTTCTTGAGGAGTATTGTAACAATGCAAAATGATTGAGATCAAATATTAAAAAAGTTAAACTAAGTGTTCTATGAAAAACTTGTTTCCAGTCCTTTTGCCTTTTTCTCAAATTAGAAGTTGATTCAAGTAATGAAATCAAATTTTCAAGTAATGATTTATGAACTGTCAACAAATGCAACAAAGTCAACTCTGCAAGCATGTGGCAACTAGGAAGCATGACTTCCATCTCTTCAGCTCATAATGTGGAAATACAACATGAGGTTCTCAAGACACTGACAAGAAAGAAATTAGTAAAACTAGATGTACTATGGGCTATTGCAATACAAAAATTTCTTATATTATCTTAAAATAATTAACCATTAATATAGAAGACCAATGACACGTCATGTTGGGACAGTCTTAGCATTAATGCCATAATCTCTTCACATACAAATAATAGCAACATAAACATTTCTGAGATCCTAATCTTTTTTAACAAACTATTAAATAAATTGAGCAAACAATCCGCTAATAGTTTGGTCAGACATAAATTACAAGAAACTATGTATGGCCAGTAAATAAAAGTCATTTATGAACGGAATTTTCTATAAACCATCAAAAAGGTATTTGCTGATATAAAATATTCTAATTTCAAGTACCTTTATACTAACATTCTCAATATCTACAAATTAATCATGATGAGGACATTTTATTGCTTTTAAGAGTACTGCATAAAAGGTATAACAAAAGGACATTAACATACTAAGCAAGATTCAAAAAACAACATAGGATTAACCAACAAGAAGATAAACTATAGTATGTTTTATAAGACACAAGAGGCTTAGCAAGGATGTCTTTACAAATAAGCACATCCTTCACTAGGTTATTCTAGAATTTTATCATGGTTAGATGATATTCTAGCATAAGCAAAATTACATCCATTCTTTTTTTCCCTCCTTTTCCTTTTTCCCCTCTACACCTTCCCCTTTCCTGAAATAGTAGAACAATATAGACCCCAAAGGGAGAAGAATCATCTAAACTTCACTTCAGAGCTTAGAACAAAAAACAGATATATATATATATAATTAGGTAAGAATGTCAAACCAATCTGAGAACATCAGAGGTATGACAGAATATAATAAAACATAACCCCTCCGTTTCATTCCACAAGTTGTTTAACGAAGTCTCTCAAAAATTAAGAATGCGATTTAGTAGGCATAATTGAAAAAAATCAAGATAGGTAGAGTTGGGAAGAAGACTATAGCTCTCCTAGGTAATCTTAAAACAATAGATGGAGTGGAACAAATTGTTTTTTGCTTAACAATAAATATAAAACGAAACCGATGGAGAGGATATGATTTGATTGAATTTTTTGCTATAACCCACAAAAACTATGGATCAAATGCACAAAATGTAACAACAGCTCAACTTTACTTCTACAAAGAAAGTGAAAAACAATAATTAAATCAGAACTAGCTCAAGCCACATTTTCAAACAAACAACAATAACAAATAAGCAAATGCTCACAATAAACTCAACGTCCATAAAATTGTAAGTCTTACTAAACATGTAAATTCAGTTAGCATATCTGAACACTTCTTATAGATCCAACACAAGCATAAAAAAATAAAAGACTTAAGCACATTCCATATTTCATAAACTAGCTTTATTCATATTCCTTCATTTTATCTACCACTAGTTTAAGCAAATACACAATTTCCATGCAACCCAATAAAAGGGACTGAAAGAAATAAGAAAAATAAAACGAGACTTCTAAAATGAGATTCAAGTGCAAAGTTTAGCTTCAATTAAGTATTCAAGAGAACCCTAATCACATCTTCACAAACACTTTCATTTCTCACATTACGCTTACCATCATTCAAATAGACCCTAGAAATAGACGAAACAGCAGGAATAGAGGGTGAAGATTCTGGTACTGTACCTGGAGATTGTTTTCCTTGATGTAAGCCCAGACTTTTTTAACAGCTTCCACACGAGAAACTTCTGGGGCACCCACAAAGTTCTGGAGGGCAAGCGATACGGGCATCGACTTCGTTATACCGGTGTTTGTACTCTTCTTTTTCGCTGGTGATTTTGCGGCGGCGGCGGCGGCGGGCTTTTTGGTGGAGGACGGAGGAGCCGTGGGCTTGGGTGTTGCAGCGGCGGACCTAGCGGCGGCGAAAAGGGCCCTAGATCCCCGGAGAAACCCAGATGGAGTTGACATTGGTTTCCTTGTCGGGTTTGGAAGCTGAGAAGTACACAGAGCTCGGCTGAAAATGATGGAGGCGGAGCGACGGAGAGAGAGAGAGAGTGAAGGACAGTGGTTTTCAAGGTTTTCTTCTATTTAAATGGCGATGTCGAGAATTACACTTTTTTGCACATTACCCCCCGAAGAAAACAGAAATCTAGTTTAGCCCTACGTTTCTACATTTTTTGAGCACTTTGCCCCCTCAAGTAGTAACGTCTCTTTCTGAGAAATTAAATTTCCTTCAACAGTTCAAATATTATGTCAAAAAAATATATACTATTTTTTTTTTTGAATTTTTAAATATTTAACTATTATTCTCATCACATTCCTCATTGCCTTTAAATATATTTTAAGATTAATTATATTTTAAATAATTTGGTAAACAAAATTTTTTAAATTTCTTTTCAAAAAAAAAAAAGAGTTGACTAAAATTTTGTTGAAGGAAATGGGCTGTTTGAGCCCAAATATTCTGAGTGGAAGGCCCAAAATAAAGCCCACATATAAAATGAGAAGAGGGGGAGAGAGGGTACAGCGTGGAGCCTCTTGTTGGTTGTCTTCCTCTCATCCTCATTACTCTATGCAATTCCCTCTTCTCTTATCCTTTTTATTATCCCTTTCTTCCATACAGTAAGTACTACTCTCTCTCTTACTCTCTCTCTCTCTCTCTCTCTCTCTCTCTCTCTCTCTCTCTCTCTCTCTCTTATATACAGACATCTATTCAAGTATGCATTTTACACTCTCTTTTGTCTGACGAGATTACCTTCTTCAACCAAATACTTTTGCTTCATTGATTCATCAGCTGTATTATGCTTTCATAAGTGTGTAATTTGCAGAATTCAAAGAAAAGGATGTTTGCAAGTATAAACATTTATGTATGTGAATGAGTATATTGGACAAGGATGTCGTGCCTATTGCCACATTTCAAGTGCTCGCCTGACACTTTTGCAGTCAAATTCAAGTTCCAGGGCCATTTTTCTATCCACTCCTGTAAGTCATTTCTCTCTCTTCCTCTCTCTATTTAAGTTTTTGTGATTGTCATGTGTTTCTTTTGTTGATTCTGTGTTTGTTTGTTGTGAAAGGAAAATGGTCAATTGAGATATATATGGTTTTCATTTTCCTTTTTTACATTTCTTAAGTCATCTGTGCAGCATTTCTTCTCCTTTATCTAAAAGTTAAGGTTATGAGAATTTCCATAGGTTTATGGTATAGGGAGATAATTGGAGAATCGAGATATGAGATTTTTAATCCTATTTTGTTTATTTTGGTATAGGACATTCTGAGTCTTCTATCTGTGGGATATGAGATTTTCTGATTTTGAATCCTATTTAGTTTCAACTTTCAATCTTATGAATTAATCTTAAGCATCTTCCTTGGAGGCTTTGAGTTCCTGGATATGATAAAAGCAATTAATTAAGTAGTTCTACATTGGATATTTCACAGTTGGAGCATGTTTAACATTTTGTTATCCTAGTTATTTTGCTTTCCTTGGGATTCAACTGAATTAGCTTCCGCATAATTGATATTATGTTCTAATACCTGTACTCTTATTCTATATTAGAATTGAAGGATTATGTCATATGTGTGCTCAATGTGTCTTTGACCTTTTGCAATACAAGTTTTGCAATAATATGCTTTTTAAATTCTTGAGCTTGGTCGAAATACCAGTCAGCCAATCTTCAAATCATTATAGAAATTTATGCATCTATGCATAAAAGAAAAATGCCAATGATCACATTGCAAATTCAAAGTCGCATTACTACAGTGAATTCTTTGTTTACTTTTTTTAGAAATGCCAAATCCATATGTCTCAGGTGCTTAGGTCTTTAAGGTTGCTAAATAGTATGATGCGATGTGGTTCTGGTACTAATCATTTTCCGAATTATGAGACATTGATATCTTTCCTTTAAGCCTGTGTAGTTGTCCAGTATGAAGTTATGGTTTTTTTTATATAATAAAGTGTTATCTTTTGGTTGACTTTCCAAGTTTGGATACTATACAACACCAGGTGGATCTTAGTTTCCCATAGGGTAGTTGAGCACCAAGACTAACTTTGTTATTCAATTAGTTATCTTTCTAATACAGGAACCTAGTATTTGTGATCTCCTAGTGTTGATTCACATCATAGAATACTTGAAATCAGCTGCTCATAGGAGGACGAGGGTAATTTTAATGCTAATTGTGGACCTCAAGCTTATAGAACTATGTATTTATTTTGATAATGGACTTACTATGCAGCAAAAAGCAGAGATGCATTCAATTTTCGAACACAATGTATCTTGTCTGTTGCATCGGCACCAACAGCAACGGCATCATCTTCAGTGCTCGAGTTTGAGAAGCTACAGCTATCACCATTAGAAGCTATTCCCAATTCACTTGCTGCTGATATATCATGGACAACATCAACATCAACAGCCAAATCTACAGTGCTTGACTTGGAGAAAATACCTTCTTTAGACAAGCATCCAAGTCCTATTGTTGCAAACAAACCATTAACATATGTTGGAGCAGTTGGACCCCCTTCTGAGATGGTATACAAATCTTCTTGTACATTTATGCGATCAATTTTTTATTTATTTTAATAGTGACAAGAACTTGTTTCGAGAAAAAAAAAAAAAAAGAAGGTTTTTGGCAATATATCTTAGTTTTCTGTTGTGGGAAACATGCTTAATCCTTTTTTGTTATTTATCCAAAGTGGGGAATAAGCATGAGATGTAAAGAGTCTAAGGTCTTAATTTTAACTAATCCTGGACTATTTTTGTGGTTGTGCCCCACAAGAGAGAGTGATTTCTACCATGTATAACTTTTATTGGTCTATTGTAGTTCTTTCTTAGATTGGAAGTTATATAGTAGCTTCTGCTTTCACCAATTTATGTTTACCTGGATCTTGAATTCCCTATTTTCAAGTATTAAAGCTTTTTCTACAAACTCATATGCAAAAACTTGTGTAATTACTATTCCCCTCCGAATTCATTTCAAGAAAAGGAGACAACCCAGCTGTTTAGTACTTCAAGAATTCTTGATAGCACTACAATGCTGATGCCATCATTGTTATATTTAAACGAACATGCAGATAAATATTGGAACTAATTTGGATAAGGAGACTCTTCTTATGAGTGAAGAAGCAGTTATTACTGCTGCTGCATCTGAAGCACTTGCTTTAGCTAAGGCAGCAGTCAAGGTTGCAAAAGATGCAGCTACGATGATCAGCCAGCATAAATCCACAGAGTCGGTTAGCAGTACCACTGGAATCTTACCTGAAGTAGATACTTCAATATTTCAGAAGAGTCAGCTTACCTATCTTTCTGAAAATGGGTTGGCCAAAGCCTATCCAGCTTCTTATACCCTTACAGAACCTGGTGATGTGGATCCTAGTGTTGAGGAACTTGAATATCTCAAGGCACAACTATCCAATAGTATATCTGTTAGCTCAAATCGTCAGAAAGAACGAAAAGCCTGGAGAACTAGAGCTGCAGAAAAGGCAGCAACCAACATTGTGTCCGTAAAATCTGGTTCTTCTAGCCGGAAAAAACGTTCTTCTGTGCAGGAAGTAGATTATTCTGATCCCCTGCGTTATCTAAGAGGGACTACAAGTTCTTCTAGGCTACTTACTGCTTCCGAAGAACAGATGTTGTCAGAAGGGATCCAGGTAGCTTTAGAGAAATTTGGCTTCCCATTGATTTTGTTTTTCTTTTAATACATTCATTTATACTGCCATTGATCTTTAAATTACTTATTAAACCGGTGATTATGTTTATCTCATCTCCTAGCGAAGACCACTTACTACCCCCTTTAGTATGTTGATGTTTGACTACAGCAGCTATTAGTTTCAGATTTAAATATTGAGAATTTCCATTTAACTCAAAGCTCCATCATAATGAAAACCCAAGATTGCTGAGCTTGTTTTCTCATCTTTATTTTTTTTCTTTTTTTTTACATTTTTTTAGTTAGACCTTCAATAAATTTTAAATGATCTTCTTGTGAAGTTGCAGAAGCTCATAATTCCTCTCTACGAATTTTTAGATTGAATGAATTGTTTTAACTTTGTGTTCAACTTGTTAAATCTCTGTTAATTTAATGAATTATCCAGCTTTATTTGACCTTAGTTTTTCATTTAACTTATTGAAGAAACTGTTCTTAGTTATCACCGCTTCTTGGCACATTATTATGAACTCCTTCTGCCCCAGTTTAGCTGATTTATGTCTATTCTATTCTTTAAAAACTATCCACTCTGAATGCAGGTTCTACTGAAATTGGAAAGACTTCACAAGGAACTAGTGCTACGTTGTGGTGGTGAGCCTACATTTGCTCAATGGGCCGCAGCTGCTGGTGTGGACCTGAAAACCTTGAGGAAGCAATTAAACTATGGGGTTCTATGCAAAGATAAAATGATTAAAAGTAACATACGACTAGTCATTTCTATTGCAAAAAATTACCAGGGAGCCGGAATGAATCTACAAGATTTGGTTCAGGTACTCGTTATTGTGAAGTATTTGATTGATGACTTGAAGTATTTAATGCAATAGAAACCATAAAACCGATCACTTATTCCTTAAGTGTGTCGTCTTACTATTCGTTCTTACGGTATGTCCTCAGGAAGGATGCCGAGGGCTCGTGAGAGGTGCAGAGAAATTTGATGCTACAAAAGGTTTCAAGTTCTCCACTTATGCTCACTGGTGGATAAGGCAAGCAGTGCGGAAATCTCTTTCTGATCAATCCAGGACAATTAGACTACCCGTAAGCATTCTTCTACATACTTTGTTATCTCAGTTTAAATTCAAATTTCCTCTACAATCTGCATGAAGTTGCCGTTTTAGCTAGAAAGATCGAATGTAAGCTTTGCTTTGTCCACAGTTTCACATGGTTGAGGCAACTTATAGAGTGAAGGAGGCCAGAAAGCAACTATACAGTGAAAATGGTAGAGTTCCCAATGATGAAGAAGTTGCTGAAGCAACGGGGCTTTCAATGAAACGGCTTTCTGCAGTCATGTTGACTCCCAAAGCTCCAAGATCCCTGGACCAGAAAATTGGAATCAACCAAGACCTCAAACCCTCAGTATGACTGAAAATTACACATGTTCTCATGCTATCTATTCCAACATAACTACTCATTGCCATCTCACTCTCCTTGCTCTCTCTCTCTCTCTCTCTCTCTCTCTCTCTCTCTCTCTCTCTATCTATCTACAGGATGTGATATCAGATCCTGAAGCAGAAACATCAGAGGAGATTCTCATAAAGCAGTTTATGAGAGAGGATTTGGCAAAGGTTCTAGACAGTTTAAATCCAAGAGAAAAGCAAGTGATAACATGGAGGTTTGGGCTAGAGGATGGTAGAATGAAGACGTTGCAAGAAATCGGGGAGCTAATGGGTGTTAGCAGGGAAAGAATCAGGCAGATAGAATCGTGTGCGTTTCGTAAGTTGAAGAACAAGAAGAGAACCAAGCACTTGCAGCAATATGTAATGCCTTGACAACCCCTCCCTACTTTCTTTGAATTAGTCCTATAGAATAATCTCCTTCATTCTTGAGGCTCAGTTTCTGGTTCAGCTTGAGAGTATCATGGAAATTATTCCTCCCATTTACCCTTTCTTACATATAATGCTCAGAATAGTTGTCATTTGTGAATATCACATTTTTGTATTACAAACATACGAGATTATTTCTATGAAAGAGAATTTATATGCACATCATGTTTGTTTGACTATAATGTGGGATACTTATTACTTTTATTGGCACATTAAATTATTTTTCGAATCATTTTCATCAAATTATTCAGATAAATTTTCATGCTTCCTTTCAATTCCATCCAAGCCTACTTCAAACCCTTCAACTGATCAATTTAACTCAACAAAATTATAACTTTTAAGAATATATAATTCATTCATTCATTTTAATGAATATATCATGAACAATGTGAATATAGTTTGTATTTAGGCTAAATTGAAACAATCCCAAACTTTAATAAAAATGCAATTAAATAAACACTAACGAAACGAACAATACGTCTAATGGGCTTGTTATCGTTTAATTAATTTTTCTTGTAAGAAGCTCATGCTTATTTATATATGTAAGCCCATTTGCCCAACCTAGTAAATTACAAAAACTGGGAAACCTGCGTCCTCAAGGGCGATCTTGATGAAGAAGGTAATAAAAAAAATAAAAATAAAAATCTCTGCTTCTTCTTTCTATATTTGTCTTTGTTATTGTGTTATTTAATTCCATTTTCGGATGCCAGATGCTAGATATAAGGCGCGGTAAAGCCCACTTGCCTGATCCTCCGAAAAAATTAGGGCAAGAATCGATAGTGACTGTGCGCGAACGAAGTTGTTGAAGGTAAGCCTTTGCTTCTTCTTTCTTTGCCTGAAAATCTTGTTTCAATTTTCAGCTGAAGGAAGGTTGCTTGATTATTTATACCAACAATTTAGTTAATTCACATAAAGGAGGAGGCTGCAGATTGACTATTTATAATGTGTTGGTGTCAGAACTCAATCTTTCCTTAATCTACCATAACCAAGCATAACAACTCATGACCTTCATCAAACAATGATCCATGGAAAACTCAATACATTGGTGTTGGAAATGCAGGATGATTTGTATTGATGTATGAAAAAAAATTTACAATTTGACTGAAATCATGCATTTTTCTGTAGTGAATCGGATCCCTTTTATAGAGCAGCAGAAATGTTAAACTACTTCTCCAAATTAAATGCTACCAAACCCTCGTAACGAACTTTTAAATCCTAACTAATTTTCTAATTGCTAGCAAAAGTCTTGTTTCCATTTACTAGAAGAGTCGTTTTACATATTACGTCTTTCAAACGTGTTTTTTCCTATCGCTATTTCACGTTCATAACTGTTTGATCTGATGGAGTATGCTGAAAATGCTTTCAGAATTGTGGGTTGAGTGCGCTTTACACTTTTGACTACCTATATAAATTAGAGAAGTGGTATTCGAACTTGTAATAGAAGTTTATATCTGCTCTTAGCTACCCTGCAATGAAGATCTTAGAAATTCGTTAAGCTATTGTTTCAAGTTCTACATATGATAGAAGAAATTCTTGCTGTGTCTCATGGCCGTGCCCTGTACTTTTCTTGATGTAGGGCTTAATGTTAGTGTATCTAATACTTGTATACTAACTTTAGGTAATCCAACTCTCATAGATAGAATGTGTTGCTTGCTGTCTTGAAGAGACACGAAACTTGGAAGTGTCATAATTTCCTGGAACAATCTTGATGCTCTTCATTAATGCTTAACTTATTCCTGAGCTTTAAATGCCACCTTTTTTTTTTTGCAGAAGAAGAGCACATAAGTATTCTAATACGATTCCTTGCAATATTGTCTAATCATGGACTCTAGAAGAAACCTACCATCAGCATATGATGAGCGTATTAGACAAGGTTCAGGAATGATGCGTCGTGGTCCGTTGCCTACCACACATCATCCTATGGAACCACCTTCTCCTGCATTATTAGAGAACGAATTGGCTTCCCAGGCAGCAGAAATAGAACAACTTGGTGCTGACAACCATAAATTAGCAGCTGGTCATTTGGCCTTGAGGCAAGATCTTTTAGCAGCAAGGGGGGAAGCAGAGAAAATGAGAGAACATATGAGAAGTATTCAGAATGAAGGTGATATTCAAGTTCGCATTTTGCTGGACAAGATTGCAAAAAGAGAAGCTGATATAAGAGCTGCGGACAGTATAAGGAAAGAGCTTCAAGAGGCCCGTATCGAAGCACGGAGCGTGATGGCAGCTAAGCAAGGGCTGTCTGTTCAAATTGAGCAGGCAGCTGAGGAACTCGAAGATTCGCGTGCAAATATTAAAAAGCTTCCCGATATGCACGGCAAACTTGATAAACTGAGGCAAGAATATCAAAGATTACGGTGTGTGCAACAATTTTTTCACATATTTATTTTCTTCAATGCTCTCTGACTGCTGTGTGGACCTCCATTTTATCTTATATTAGGATGGATATCTTATTCTGTGGCATTTTCCATTGTGGACTGTATGGAGAAGAATTAACATTACATTTAGAATCAACTGAAATTAGGAACAGCTTGGACAGAGATATAGGTGGCCTGAGCAACAAATGAACTTATGTGCGTCATAAATGTAGTTAACCGTTTGTGCTTTGGATTTTAGTATTTCAATTTATTTCTTTAACTAGTTGATGGTATCAATTTATTTCCACTCATTCCTCAAGATTTCTTTTGAAATTCCTCAAGAATCGTTCATATGAATTTTCCAAAATGAACTGCCTTGTGCGGGTCGTGCAAAAACCGTGCGGCTCATGCACGCAGGTCGTATGTGCAGGTAGTGTGGGTCGTGCAGCTTGTGCAATTTTTTTATTATTATTATTATTATTTTTTTTTTTTTTTTTTTTTTGCGCTTGGAAGCGCCGTGTACCCTTCATTTCATTAAGGGTAGAAGACTTAATTCTGTTTATGGTACATTTCATCTCTACTTCTGTGCCAGAATAAAAATAGTTTGAGTCTCCCCTAGAAAGGAAAAAATAAAAAGTTTGAATTTCTAAAGTTGTATGTTCCTCTGAAATTTAAGCACGTAATTGCATCTTGGCTCTCTGAAGGCTTTACTTGTTTGACCTTTGCCTCTTAACCTGTTGATTGCCCTGATGTTGCAGTCTTGTTTCTTTCTGTGATACATCCTTATAATTTTTGTTCTTACTTTTATTCTTTCCTTTTCTTTTATTTGTTATGGGAAATGTAGCAAGACCTTCGAGTATGAAAAGGGATTGAATAAAGAAAAAGTGGAACAAATGAAGAGTTTGGAGCAAGATCTGATTGCAATAGCTGGAGAAGTAGAAAGGTTACGTGCTGAGGTGCTAAACCCCAAGCAGAGGGCTCCAGGTACATGTTTTGTTACTGCTAAGTCCTAATTTTGCACAGATGAATAGAGAAAATATCTCATGCATGAACCAATGAAGAAATTTTATTATGAACAGAGTAAGAATTCCTCTTGAATTTCTGCAAGATTACAAAGTATGGAAAAACTGTCATTACAGCTCAATTTTGTCCTATTAATTGCTTCATTCTCGAGTTAACTAAATAAGTACCATTAGTTATTCAAACGATTGCATTATATTCCCCTTCTAACAGCTAACACGTGTTTTACTAAATAAGTGTGATATTTCATGTTTTTAAATACAATTGGGCATATTTGACTTCCCATCTTCTTCTTCCATACTTCTCCACTTTAACAGCACAATTATTTTCATGCAGTTGCAATCCCTTACGGTGGTCCATATATGAACCCCTGTAATGCATATCCACCTCCTTTTCATGGTAATGGTGGTGTCTATCCGGGCAGTTTTGGTGGACCTCATCTTGATGCAGTTCATGGGGCTCCAGTGGAAATGGTGAATCCATATGCCAGAGGTGGATTTGCAGTCGGCAATGGTGGTGGTGGTGATAGTAATGCTCATACTGGTTGGGGAGGAGTGTATGATACTGTTAATCCATCACATACTCAGATGTAGTACTGTTAGGCTGCTTTAGGAAATGATCAAGTTAACTAGCTTGATGATCCATCGTGTAGTACTTTTTGTAGTGATTTTATCATGTTGTACAATTCTTTTCGTATCTTGTTTTAACAGTTTTGTTTACAACTTATTTGCTATGCCCATAATTATTCTCATGTGAACTTGTTACGGATGTATAAAATTCAGGAGTTAGTATTTTGTTCAAGGGCCAACTACAAATAACCATTCAAACTATGTCCGTTTTTGTATTTAAACAACTAATATTTTTCTTGTTGCGGTCAATTTTAGTCACATGTCTTGCACCGCCTTTACTATTAAGGATATATATATATATATATATATATATATATATATATGTGTGTGTTTTTTTAAAATTTTCAAGTTGCAACTAATTATCTTCAATTTACTATTTCAATTTTGTCCAAATTGCAATTTAGCATTTGAGACTCTTCATTTTCTGACCAGATTTTAATCATGCCGCATCTTGCTCGCATTTATATCTCAATTTTACCCGAGTTGCAATTTAACATTTGAGATCCCAAGATGTTCATTTTCCTATCAATTTTAATCATGTACGCATATTGCACGCCCTTTTCATGACTTAACATATATCATGAACCTTGAAAATTATGTACACAAAGCAGCATAAGCCGGAGAAGAACAAGTTCCCCAAACATGATTGAAAGTAGCCGCAGTTTTTGGATTATTGATGCCGGAGAAGAACAAGTTCCCCAAACATGATTGAAAGTAGCCACGGTTTTTGGATTATTGATGCAGAGGTTTTTCTGAGAAGAATTCTCAGCGGCTGCAGAGATGAAACATCTTTAGAGAGAAGAAATACCGACTGTAGGAGATGTTGATCGGAGAATAATCCCAACAACGGTCGTCGTTTTCTCGTTGGAAAAACCTCGTTCGACAACGCCATCCACCAAGAAAATAAATGGAGGTAACTGAAGAAAAGAAACAAGAAAATGAAAAGCCAGAAAATGAAAGAGGAAAATGGGAAGATGCAAACATGATATTTTCATGATGCGGCCAAATAATCATGACATGGAGTCAAATAGCTTGTGTGTCTTGCCACGTGTCTGTCATGTCATTAATTTTGATTCAAATTTTGATTTGACTAAAATAACAACTAAATCATGGATAAATTGACAAAAATAAAAGGATTTGTTAAAATAACAAAAATCCGAAAATTTTTGGATTTTTTTGGCTATTTGGTCTTTTATTTTATATTATAAGATGTATGAGGAGGGTTGGGTTGAGTCAAACAAGAAAAAAATATGTAATATTTTTGGAGTGAGTCTTATGTGAGACCATCTCACGGATCATATTATGTGAGATGGGTCAACCACAACCCACCATTCACAATTCACATGTAAATTCATGAAAATGAGTTTAGTTTATAGGTAAAAATGATCAGTCTTACGAAAACTATCCGTGAGACCGTCTCATGCAAGTTTTTGCGATTTTTTTGTGTGTATTAGATAATAATTTTTATGTATATTAGAAAATACTTTTGTATTAAAGGATGCATGTGACAAGTTGGATCAGAGCGTTGCCTTGTGCTCTTCTCTCTCATGTGTGGGTAATACAACATGTAATAGTTTGTGTATATTTTTATATATATCTGGTAATACTTTTATATTATGTATATATAGTAAATACTATTATTTGTCAAAATTATAATTTTTTACAAGTATTACATGATATACATAAAAATATCATAATACACTGACCCGTCCGTCTCACAAAAACCGTAAGACGCTCTTATTCAAAACTCACTCATTCATGAATTGATATTTTTCACAATATTGATACATAATATACATAAAGTATTACTTAATACACTGACTCGCCCGTTTCACATAATCCGTAGGACTCTATTACTCAAAACTCATTCATTCATGGAGTGGTATTTTTCACAATATTGATTTAGTGATTTTCACGACAAAAATTGATATCATGAAATTTGAAAATATGTATATTGATCGAAATTGTAAAATACATCTTTTCTTTTTTCAATTAATCAAAAATTTAATTAAAATTGCAATTGAGGAAAAATTATTGATTTTCCAATCAATTAACTCTTTTAAAAAACACCCATTAACATTAAAACAAACTTCGAAAATCGGTAAATTGGTTTTAAGGTTGATTTGGGTATGAGAGAGAGCATCCCGCTAGACCTGGCTAGGGAGTGACAGTTTCTCGAATTCTCAACTCCAGCTCACCGGCGGCTGCGACGGCGCAGGCGGTGGTAGCACATAGTAAAGGTAAGACCTCAACCTTCGCCTTCCTTCTTTTGCTCGACCTCGAATAATACTTCTTTCTGCCATTTTTTGGAATATGATCTGGACCGGTGAAGTTTCACGAGTATAAGAGATAATTGAATTCATGAATTTGCCTTATTACAATTATCACTTTAATATACTTTCGTGTTTGATGTTTATTTTAGTATGGAACTTCTGATTGTAAGCCCTTGTTGCCCCAAATCAAGTTTTTTACTTGAAAGGATATATTAGGAAAGATAATATAGACTATGTGCAAAGGGTGATTTTTCTCTTGCTCTCTTTTCTTTTGTTCTGATTTTACATCTATCCTTTTGTAATTTTTTTGTTCATATTGCACCCTGTTGTGTATGGAATGATTGCCTGTCTATTCCAACCAGAGGCACTGTGTTGCTCATTGAAGCTTACAGATGGTTGAATGCTAGAGTTCCTTTTGCTTCACTTTGTTAGAATATTGATTTCAAAATTTTGTTTTTGATAAAAAGTGATAATGCAAGTTATGGATTTGGGATTATTTATGCTATGAGTAAGGAGACTGCAATGTATGTCAATCGATTGATGGAATTTTATTCTTGTCTGTGTGTATGTGGTATCAATACAAACAACTCTGAGCTTGTGCCAAAGCTGTTTGTAAAGTTTTTTGTGTTTTTTGTGAAAATTGCATGATACTACTATGTCATGATGTGCATTAATAATGTGATTTAGATTTTATGCTCTCTTATGATCAGTGATACTACTCACTTCAACATCTGGTTTTGTTTATAATTTGTTGTTTTTCAAGCATTTTTGTGTGTTTTCTTGCAGATATATTATTAATGAGGTTCTTAACAGATTAGAGGCATGTAAACACCATGAGTATAAGATGGCCAAGGATTTTGACGCCCATTCATCTCTCACAGCTATTACGTAGCCAGAAAAACCCATTAAAGGCTTTGGACATTTTCAATGAAGCTAAGTGTAGATATCCAAGCTACTGCCACAATGGTCCAGTATATGCTACCATGATCAAAATCCTGGGTTGCTCAGGGCGAATGACTGAGATGACAGAAATAGTTAATCAGATGAAAGAGGATTCCTGCAAGTGTCAAGACTCACTTTTTGCTAGCGTAATCAAAACTTACGCTAACGCAGGTATGTTTGATGAAGCCATCTCTCTATTCCATAGTCTTCCTGAATTCAATTGTGTGAACTATACAAAATCTTTCAATACTCTTTTGGAGATAATGGTTAAGGAATCAACGCTAGAAACTTGTTATCACTTTTTTGTGGAGAATTGTCGTGGTTGGGAAATCAAGTCTCGAACCCCTGCCTTGAAATTACTCATGAACACTCTTTGTCAGATGCACCGTTCTGATCTTGCATTGCACATTTTCCTAGAAATGGGTAATCAGTGGTGCTATCCTGATAGAGACACTTACTGTACCTTGATGAAGGGTTTGTGTGAAGATGGAAGACTTACTGAGGCAACCCAATTATTGTATTTGATATTCTGGAGGATTTCTCAGAAGGGTTGTGGTGCTGATGTTTCCGTTTACAGAACACTTTTGGAGTCTCTTTGTGACAATGGACAGGTTGAAGAGGCTGTGGAATTACTCGAGAAGGTCTTGCGTAAAGGTCTTAAGGCTCCAAGAAAGTACTTCAAGCTGCTTGATTTGAGCCAGTTCCACTGTAAAGATGAAGCAGGCATTGATCATGTGAAGGCTTTGATCAACGAGACTTTGATGAAAGGTGGAGTTCCGAGTTCAGATGGCTACAAGGCAATGGCCATCGACCTTTACTCTGAAGGAAAGATCTCGGAGGGCGATAAGGTGCTCAAACAAATGCACAAAAAAGGCTTCACACCATCTTTGCCTTTATACGAGGCTAAGGTATTAGCGTTATTTGCAGCAGGTAAGGTCGCTGAAGCAGTAAGCGTAGTTGAAAAGGAAATGATTGAAAATAGCTGTGTTCCAACTGTGAAGTTGCATAATGTTGTGATTGAAGGACTCTGCAACATGAAAGAATCCGATTGGGCACTCAGGTACTTCGAGAAGATGTCTAGACAACTCGGTTGTGTTCCTGATAAAGAGACATATACCTGCCTAGTTGATGGATTATGTTTTGATGGTAAATACATGGAAGCAAGCCGAATGTTGGAGAAGATGTTAATCAACTCTTACAGGCCTGGGGATGAGATATACACGAATCTTATCCGAGGCCTTTGCTTAATGGGAAAGACGTATAGAGCTGTTATGTTGCTGGAGGAGATGATTAGTGAAGCTAAAACCCCTGAAATATCTGTTTGGTATTCTTTAGTATCTTCTGTTTGTTGTGAGCAGCATCAGATTGATAATTTGTCTGTAAAACTGAAGTACTTGGAAACTTCTTAGTTTTTCTTGCAAAGATGTATTTATTTATTTTTTCTTTGGAGAAAGAAAAAAGGGAGAAAAGGAAAGAACATCGAGTCATGCTAAGGAGTTTGCAACTCATTTTGACTTCAAAAAATGTGATTATTGAGAAAAATTACCTAACACCAAAACTAGGAAGTGTTTAACACAGAAGTGCTTTTTATATAAATTAGAAAAGATGAAGTCTATACAAAACAATCATCTATCAAGCCAAAATGGTTCTGTTAATTAAATGGTTTGTTATAATGCCAAAATGTTTGTTTCTAAACTATGTGCAATTGTGCATCATAATTTCTAAATTTCATAAATACACCACATAAAACATCAATTTTGCCATTTCATAAAGAAAAAAAAAAGCCTAAAATTTCCAATGCCACGTTCTTTTAACACAAACCCTCGAATATCTTGAATATGTTTAACCCTTGTTGGGAAACTCTTGGAAATGTTTGGTCATTTTTGTCATAAATTATGTGATGTATTTATTTATTAGTTACAATAGATGAAAGAATTGGAAACCCAACATTGAAACATTGCTTAAATTAAAATACACAACATGTCAAAATTAGTTATAGAATAATATTAGTATTATTTATTTCTGGTATTTAGGCACTGCCATTGTAGAAAGAAGTGTCCTTCACCCTGGCGCGAAAATCACTCTCTTGCCCACATAATTCACAAAAAATTAAAATTTTAAAAATAAAATAATTTGCATGCCTGAAAATTCTTATTAATTTTTCCACTCTAATACTCTGTTACAGTTTCATATACACTCTTATAGTTTGTTTCTTCTGTTTTTTCCACGCATGCATGGTGAAAAAAGGGGTTCTATTTTTTCAGGTTCGTGTGCATTCAATCTCTCTTTCTGCGAGCTCTAATTCATTTTTCAGAAACTTGTATCAATTCATTTTTCGTTCATCCTGTGCTTTTCCTTTTTTGATTTAGATCAATTAGTTGGCGCCCTCATTGCTGCATTGGGTTCATTCCAATTTAGGTATGGAAATCAATGATTTTATGATAATTATAACGATCAAATTAAATTCAACCTTTTTCGAATAAGCATGTTCTGCAGAAATAGCAGTGTTTGTGATTTTTTTATTCTCTGGCATTATTGGCTTTATTTTCCCCTTATTGAGAAAGTTGTGTGTGTGTTTGTGTGTTTAATTCTTTGGAAACCTGTGTTGTTCTGAATGTATGTGATGATATGTAGAATGAATTGATAATCATACAAATTGGGCTCAGTCATCTGATTCTGATCAACCTTATCTATATTGTGGGCACAGGAACATGGAATTCTATGATTTGTGCGAGTTGAAGAGGTTCTTGATTCTTTGTTGGTGAGAAGCTGAGCCCAATTTGCTATGCACGATGTTTGATTCGAATTACAAGACACAATATATAGGTGGGCAAAAGGAGAAATTTGTAAGGTAATCTAGAGGCACTTTCTCTATCACTAGCATCTATATATCTTTCTTTCAACTCACGTAAAATGCTTTCATACTTGTTGCGTTTTCGCTCTTTTATTTACATAGGTTGGACGACTTGGACTCTTTTAGATCTGAAATGGCTCAAAAGAATAGATGTGGATTTAGTTTAGAGGGGTTGACAAACTCAGGGGCTTCCAATACAAATACATCAAAGTCATTTAAAGTAGGATTCCAAAGAGGATCAGAAGGGCTTCTTACATTTGGCCGGTCACTAAGATCTGGAGTCACGAGAGCAGTGTTTCCGGAGGATCTTAAAGTTTCCGAAAGAAAGATATTTGATCCACAAGACAAGAGTCTTCTTTTTTGGAATAAGCTTTTAGTCATCTCCTGCATTTTTGCAGTATCAGTGGATCCTTTGTTTTTGTTTCTGCCAGTTTTCCAGATTGACAGAATGTGCCTTCACATACATGAGAGTTTGGCATACACAACCACAACTCTTAGAACTATAATTGATGCCTTTTACATTGTACGGATGGTTCTCCAATTCCGGACAGCTTTTATTGCACCTTCATCTCGTGTTTTTGGACGTGGGGAACTTGTGATTGATCCCAAGGAAATAGCAAACCGGTATATACATCGCTATTTTTTCGTGGATCTCTTTTCCGTGCTACCTCTACCACAGGTATGGATAATGCTGACAGTTGATGAAACTGCATGTGTATGAGCTTTTAAGGTGTAGTAGCTCTTGATTAAACAGTAAAGACCATTGATAATGAGTTCCTTGATAGATAGAGAATCACTTAAGAAATTAGTTTGAATTCAGAAGTATGAGCCATTTCACTTATGTTTGCTGCTGAACAGTAAATAAATTGGATGCAATGTAAACAGTATTAAGAAAGTCCGCGTGATGTTTTGACTCAAATGTTAACTGCTCGTCTCTTTCCTACACTTGTCATTGTGGAGGTGTTTGATATTCAGTTTAAGTTTTCTTGTCTTTGACAGATTGTAGTATGGAGGTTTTTGCACCGAGCAGAAGGTTCAGATGTGTTGGGTACAAAACAAGCACTAGTGATAATTGTATTTCTTCAATACATTCCTAGGTTTTTGCGGTTTATTCCACTAACTTCAGAGTTAAAGAAGAGTCAAGGCGTGTTTGCAGAAACGGCATGGGCTGGTGCAGCTTATTACTTGTTATGGTTCATGCTTGCCAGTCATGTAAGCAAATAATGCCTGTCTTGTGGTGACTTTCTGTTTGAGTCTTTTTGTATGGTCAGAACATTCAATCATATAAACAAAGCTCTATTGCTTAGTGGACATCATCTCAATTGTATTACTTTGGGAAGCTTGTTGCATTACATTACGTAGGTTATCTGATTTTGCATCTCAATTGCATTACAGATTGTTGGGGCTTTATGGTATCTATTAGCAATTGAACGCAAAGACACATGCTGGGATATAGCATGCAAAGAAAGTCCAGAATGTATTCCAGAAAATCTGTATTGTGCTAATGAGGTTTCAAACCTTGATGTATGGAGAAACATCAGCAAGACGGTTATATCACCAAAATGTGAAATAAACGAAGAAGCAACTTCACCATTTAAGTATGGGATATACGAACAAGCTTTATCATCTGGTGTTCTGGAATCTGATCGTTTTGTCTCAAAATACTTCTATTGTTTGTGGTGGGGCCTGCAGAATTTAAGGTAATTGCAAATTTTCCTATGTTTTATATTCAGATGATAGAACAATCAACAATCTCAGTCCCGTATTATTTCTGTACATTAAGTTGGTTATATAGCAATCAGATCAGTCGATAGTTTTTGTTCCAGTCTATGATTCCATGAATAGGACACTTATGCAATAAATACAAGATTCTAAGCCTGGTAAAGAAATTTATATACGTTCTTTCCTCCAGTTCCTTTCAAAATCTGTTGGCTGCATTCACTGAATTGCTCATAACTACCTCAGTATTAACCAGCAAGAATTTAATAGTTTCAGTAGCCGTAACCTTATTTCAGTTGGGAAACAATCTCAATCTTAAATCGCCATCATGATTAGCCACATGATTTTGAGACTTCATTTCCTCATTAACTACGCTAACACTCATCAAATAAGCATGCTTATGGTTTTCCTGAATCTCAGAATTAATGACTCTGAAGGCTCTCTTACAGAAAAACAAAATTAATGATTCTCAAGGCTCTTGTTATGTGTCTGTTTGCATTTTTAAAAGTTGAACTGATAACCATATTACTTTGCACAAGGAACTAATAAATGAAAACATATTAATGTTGATTGGAGTCCTAATTTACATTGCTGCTAACATAACTTTTGATAAATGTCCATATGAAATGTTTTCTAAGCCAGGGCCAAAATATCTTGTATTTGACCTGCTACAATAGAATTCGTTGTAACTAATTGTATTTGAATCTCTGAAGCACGCTTGGTCAAGGGCTCGTGACGAGTACATATCCTGGAGAAGTTTTGTTTTCCATAGCAGTAGCTATTTTTGGGCTGCTCCTTTTTGCTCTCCTCATTGGTAATATGCAGGTATATAAGTTTCGTCTTTTCAGTGGTGTAACGTAAGTTACTTTTATATGAACTTTAGTTGCTGGTTATTAGGTTATTGTAAAATGACAGTCAATGTCTGCTCTATATTGGCTCTGGCTGAATATGCTCCATGCGTCCTCTAAAATTCAAGTTTGTTGTCATTTCATTTATTCTCGTATTATATTATTTGAATGGGCTTCCTTGCATTTTGCTCTGTTTCTTTCAGACCTCCTTCACTGGTTT
The DNA here is from genome assembly GCA_954870855.1 of Scutellaria minor. Taxonomy (NCBI): domain Eukaryota; kingdom Viridiplantae; phylum Streptophyta; class Magnoliopsida; order Lamiales; family Lamiaceae; genus Scutellaria; species Scutellaria minor. The sequence goes on from OX940728.1 coordinate 22,649,939, forward strand.
CCTGCATAGATGTTTACTCTCCAAGATTTTAGCTTAAGTTCTATAATCAATGTTCTCTATGCTTTGTTCCAATATTTTCTTTCTTTTATTGCTTGAATCGGTTAAGTTCCTCTACTGCAATGAAGTGAATACAAACTCAATGTATGGGAAGTTTAGTTTTAAGACATAAGTTTTTTGAGATTCTAAACTGATCTTCTTTCTTACTAAATATAAGTCTAAATATATATCAAAATACTTGATGTTTAAATGCTAAATAGTTCAAACCTTGTTTTTGCTACAGACATATCTTCAGTCTCTCTCAGTTCGGCTGGAGGAGATGAGAGTTAAAAGACGTGACTCAGAGCAATGGATGCATCACAGAGTACTACCACAAGAGCTGAGGGAAAGAGTTAGGCGTTACGATCAATACAAATGGGTGGAAACTAGAGGAGTTGATGAGGAGAGCTTGGTCCAAAACCTACCCAAAGATCTTAGAAGAGATATTAAACGGCATCTCTGTCTGAATTTGGTTAGAAGGGTAAGTATACTTTGACATTGAAATTTCCATGGCAAAGCTTTTGGTTGATTGAACATTTGTACTGTTGTTTATTTGTTAATGATTTTTACCAGTGTTTTAATCTGAATGTGATACCATAATGTTCAGGTTCCTCTTTTTGCAAACATGGATGATAGATTGCTTGACGCCATTTGTGAAAGGCTTAAACCTAGTTTATACACAGAGAAGACATATGTTCTCCGTGAAGGAGACCCCGTTGATGAGATGCTCTTCATCATCCGGGGTCGACTTGAGAGTGTAACTACAGATGGTGGAAGATCGGGTTTCTTTAACCGTGGATTCCTGAAAGAAGGCGATTTCTGTGGAGAGGAGCTCCTGACTTGGGCCCTCGATCCTAAAGCCACATCCAACTTTCCACCTTCTACACGTACGGTCAAAGCTTTGACTGAAGTCGAGGCATTTGCTCTAACAGCAGACGAACTGAAGTTTATTACAAGCCAGTTTAGGCGCATCCACAGTCGACAGGTTCAGCAAACCTTCAGGTTCTACTCACAGCAGTGGAGGACTTGGGCAGCCACTTTTATTCAAGCAGCATGGAGGCGGTATTCTAGAAGGAAACTGACAGAGCTTCATCAGAGTGAGTATGAGGATGATAGTTCAGAAGAATATGGGGATGATGATGATGTGCAAAAGGGATTGATTAGTGGGACGTCGTCTAGGTCTCGTAGTGGTGGTTCATCCAAGGTTAGTGCGACTATGTTAGCATCTAAGTTCGCAGCTAATGCTATACGTGGAGTTACCAAATTTCGTACTAAATCAGGAGGTTCAGGCAAGAAAATTAGACTGGCAAAGCCACATGAACCCGAGTTTGGTGATCACTAGTTAACTCATTTTATAGTAGAATAGCCATATTAGATAGACTGATATGCCATAATGGTTATATCCCATTTTTCCACACTCAAATTGCTAACAGTTTTTTAGCACTCCTTTCTTTTGTAACAAAGACAGATTCAAGTAATGTTAATCTATGCACAGTGTATAACAAACATTACATTACCAGGCACAAGTTTTGTGTATGCTCATCGGTGTCATGTAGAGCTATTCCATTTCTCCAACAATCAATATGTTTTAAAGATTGCCTCAGAATTGTTTTATACCATCAAGGTGGCCATAACAAACAATGCCAAATAAACCAATCAAGAACTCTAAGAAAGCTACTTACTGAGAACACCGAGGTAGAAATTAAAGAGTCGAACTAATTTTTTGGAATATTTTTTCCCACAATTTTTGCCGGAGTGATGCGGAGAAGATTTCCTGGCTTACCAGGAACAGCACCTTTGACCATGACAACATTGAGTTCATTGTCAATCTTGATAATCTTCAACTTCCTTATCTTTGTCTTGGTGCCTCCCATTCTCCCGGGCATTTTCTTGCCTGGGTATACACGTCCAGGAGTAGTACCAGCACCAATGGATCCCAGTTGTCTGTGGCTCTTTGACCCATGAGTCATTAGACCTCTCTTAAAGTTATGTCTCTTGATTCCACCTAGTAACATAAGCCAATGAACTTCAATAACAACTCTATAGTAGATTTACATATTTATTCTGATTCAAGAGTAGGTAATGAAAAATAGCACCTTCTTCAAAATATAGTTTTGAACTTTCTTAAATACTCAAGTAAAACGAGGGGCCTTTAAAGCAGATTTAGGTTTCAGAGGGGTGAGAAAATGAAATCTCATTTCCCACTCCATTACTCAAAGAAAGTCCACTTACGGGCATTCAACAATCTTTTTATCCAGAGAAATGTAAAAAGACCGTTGGGATGTTACATATATGCCCTCCAGCCATCACTGCCATCAAGACCAAGCAGACTTTACCTTGTGCTAAATAAGCTTTTTTAGGTAGTGGCTAGAACATTCTTATATTCTTAACCTGTACAATCTCATTAGATCTGTATATGCTTAGCAAGCCTATTCAGTAGTGGCTACAACATTCGTTTATTCTTTGCCTGCACAATCTCATTAGATGTGTATATGCTTAATAAGCTTTTTCAGTAGTGGCTACAACATTCGTCTATTCTTTGCCTGCACAATCTCATCAGTTGGGTATATGCGTAATAAGCTTTTTAAGTAGCAGCTGTAATATTCTTCTACTCTTAACCTGTACGATCTCATTACATTTGCACATGCTTAATAAGCTTTTTAAGTAGTGGCTACAACATTCAGTCTATTCTTAACCTGTACAATATCATTATATTTATTATATGCTTGCTTATGATTCGGTGCACGACTCTATGTCATCTTTTCTTATGTTTTTTATAGTTTCAAGTAAAGTCGTGTTTGATCGTCTTCCTTCTATCTAACCCCATTGCTAGACATTTTATTCTCAACTGATACACATTTTACATACACAAAAGCACATAGACGATCAGAAAAGGAAAGCTACATAAACCAAACACAACCAAAACATTTTGCATTTAGAAACATGATTGCTAATATGTGTGTTCCTGCTATACAATATGCAGGCCATGATTTCAAATTTGCAGCACATAGACCTTCAGGATTGCCAAATGATCAATTTAGTCATATAGATCATATGTTGTTCGCAAAATTTCCTCAACAAAAATAATTACAGTAGTATGCATAGCCAGCTCACATCACCAACAAATTCAAACTGATGACAAAATAAAAAAGCCATACCTTGAAACCCCTTTCCGATGGACGTGCCGGAAACATCCACTAAATCACCTTCCTTAAAGAGCTCCTCAACCTTCAGCCGTTGAGTAGGCTCAAAACCTTCAACTGACTGCAGCCTAAACTCCTGCAAATGCCGCAATGGAATAATTCCGGACTTCTCCAAATGCCCTAGCTCCGGTTTCGTCAGTTTACGGTCACGAACCCTGCGGTATCCCACTTGAACAGCATCGTAGCCGTCGGTGGCCACAGTCTTCACTTGAGTGACAATGTTGCCCTCGCGGAAGCCGACAACGGTGACGGGAATGACGGCGCCGTTAGTGTCGAAGTATGACATCATTCCTAATTTGGTGGCCAAGACGCCGATTCCGGCTTCCATAGAGGCGGAGATGAGAGGAGGTTTGGGAGAAACATTGAGAGAGAGTGAGGAGAAGCGTTTGATGGGGAGGCGGAGGAGGAAGGAGGAGGAGGGGACGGATGTGGCGGAGGAGACAGGCGTTACGGTGGGGATGGCGGTGGAGAGGGAGGAGACGGACATTGTGAGAGAGAAAGGGAGAGGGAGGGAGAGGGAGAGAGAGAATGTGAGAAATTTCTGGTTTTCTTATCCACACGCGGGACGTTTGAGAGGCGGGATTCCCTGCTTTTTGGTGTACCGCACCAGAGCTAAGGCTAAAGTTTCCACCAATCATTTGTAAGATTTTCTCAATCTTATTATACAATCTATGATATCTATTTTGTAAGATAAAATCAATTTTAATTTATTTAATTTTGTTATTAGATTAAAATTGATCAAACAATGATACTATCGTCACCTCATGTCCTAGCTTAAAATAATATAAGAAATTTTGACCTTATGGCAAGCAGATTTTAACCAGGGTGGGGCTATTCACACGCCCTTTATATTTATTAGTACACCCACCTTCTAAATACACCAATAACACTTTTGTTAATTATCCAAATTATTAAATACACCCCTTTTACTTTCCAATTTTATCCCTTTCAAAAAAAAAAAACAATTACTCTTTTTAACTGTTTACTCTAATATCTGAATCTTTCATCCATTTACTTTCGTTGTTTTCTCACAATGTCCCCATTCTATGTTTTTATTATAAAAACACCATATTTTACTGAAACTCATGTAAAGGTTCATTCAATGGACTGTGGAAACTTTCGACATTTTGTATTGTGTTTAAAAGTTTTGTCTTCGTGAACAATGAACAAGAATTTGGTGGAAATGAATTGCTATTGTGATGAAATCGAGAGTAATTTTAGGTGAGAAGAATCTGGGCCGGGGAGGGGGTGAAATGGAGTATTATCCACATGAATGATTGAAGGGGTTCGGAGTTTAAAAGTTGCAGAATTTAGCCATTCAAATGTTGAAGATGACGATAAAAGATACAGTTTTAGCAATTGATATTATTTTCATGAAAGGGGCAAAGCTGGAAAACTAATTGGTGTATTTCGTGATTTTAGATAATTAAAAAAACGTGTCGGGTTTATTTAATAAAGTGGGTGTATTAATAAGAAATGAGGGTGCGAATATCCCTACCCTTTTAACCAACATACTAATCAACTATTCAATTTCACTAAATAAAATAAATCAATTATATTTGTGGATGCATATATGTGATGTTTCATTTGCAATATTGCAGATAATTTCATAAGCAAAATCTCCCTTTCCCTGACAACTTTGACGGTTCTGATCATAAGCTACAGCAACAAATTCAGCTGAAGTAAATTACATTATTTCCCTCCTTTTTGAAGACAAATCATAAAATAGGAAGAAATAAAAGAAAATTCATAAAATAGGCAAAAATCATCTGGATTTAGTAATAATTCTCTTGGCAACAATGGTGACTATGCTAGACTTGGAAGGATAAATTGATAGCATGACTTATCAGTTCCAGTTATTGATGCTTCCTTCTCCCTTGGTCAACAGGGATAAAAAGGTATGTTTCGGGTAAAACTAAATGCGAAAATCGAGCAAGGTGTTTAGTCAATATTCTTGTTGATATAAAGCTACTGGGATACTCGATCGATGTCTTCTTGGCTGGTAATAATCTGTTAAGGAGAAATTGCATTCAATCAATAAATCATACAAGTTAGCAGAAACATGAAATGGTGCACACTTTTCCACATTTCTTACCGTATCTTCCAGCACTGTGCCATCAGGAATTCCTATCCTCGTACCTGGTTGAGCTTGGATACTGACTTTTCCCTGAGGAACACCAACATGAAACAAGAAAACTATCAATGAAACAGCTATGAGATAAACCAGAAACTGTAATTTAACATGATTTAGCAAGGAATGGTTCCTATGTATATGTCAGATTTTATTATATCTGGAAGAGCTTTAGAAATGGATTGGCACTAAAGCAATCTCATTTAGCATGATATGGTTTTCAGAGAATCCCCATTGATTATATTGAAGTTGAATGCGTGCACAAACACAAGAAAGGTAATAGGATATCTCATTTGATGAAACTAGTCATCCAACTATTTCCATCCTCTTCATTTTGAAACATTTATCCCACTAGCAATTATCCTTCTCGTTCCCATATTAGCCATAACTCCAAGTTGAGTCTCTCTCTCACTGTTTACTTACCCTTATTCTCAAAAAACTATGTACAGTTCCACATAAACTTGATGCTTGCAGAAAATGCCATGAAATTCTGCTTAAGTAGGAGTTTAGTTACCTTCAGAGTTATGCCGGTGCCAAACCAAACATCACCAGTCACCTTCAAGCTGTCAAGTCCAAGAATACTAGGAATGGACTTGAAGCGCTCATTGAACTCATCCACCTAAGAAGGAGAAGAAACAATTATGGAACTCCATGCACAAGGTAAAAAAGGAAGCACTACACAAAAGCTCCAGGTTAGAAAAACATTACATTTTTGAATGCTGGTCCTAATTCAATGGATGGGTCAGTGGGATTTTCTCTGTCTGTATTTCGGGTCAGGGTGCCCTCGCTAAAGGTGTACAGATCCGACTGCATAAGCAGAAACTAATTATAAACATATATATAGATAGATAGATATAACTAAAATATTGAAAAAAAAAAAAAGGAATGATACTCAAGTAGTGAGCTAATATTTGACCTGTAGCAAAACTAGGTCTGATGTTGCTTCAACTGGAAGATATCTCGACTTGGGAACACTTAATGCAAAATGTCGATCAAAAAGCTGAAAGATACATACATGAGGAGCTAGGAATACTTCTAAAACAAAAATATAATATGAAAGAAGCATAAAATAGACCTTGTACAAAGAATGAAATTGCTTAAGAAATATAACAGTAACAAATGGTTTGTGCAACTCAAGGTATGAGTCTGGCCATCCACAACCTGATGAGCATTCCAGAATTAACACAGTTACTACCTTGGATATGGTGAGATTCTCTTTTGCATTGCGTCCTCCCACAAGCTCTTGTATAGATTCAATATCCATCCACCTACCAAAAATCGGGAGTAATGAGGAATAAGAGATAGCTTCTTTCATTCTGAAAATGAAAAAGAAGTTATCAAAAGTAAATAACTTACACTGAGTCAACAAATTTCCAATTTTTCTTTGGAGTTAGAATCTTCAAGAAGCCCACATGGAAAAGCACAGATAAACAACCATTGTGAGGAAAATGAGCGACGCGTGTATACCTAGTTCCTTGACTACAGTTGAGATTAGAAACCAATTCCTCAAATTTTAAGAATCTAATACTATATCCGTCCCTCAAAACGAGTCATGTTTCATAGAAGTTTTTGTCCTAAAAAATGAGTTAAGTTTCAAAAGTAAAGTTGGTCTTTAATTAAATAATCTATAATACCAGAGTAACTAACGTGTGATTGGTTATAACAATTTTGAATGGACTTAATGAATAGATAGAGGGGTATGAGTGAGACTCCATGTCTTACAAAAGGTAGTGCATTTTCAAATTTAAAAGGTGCAATTTAGTGAAACATGGCTTTTTTTGGATAGAGGGAATGTACACCTACAGCTTGACTTGATGCAACCTCAACATCCCCAGAGATATGTTTCACTCAAGTATGAAGCATAAATAAACAACTGAAAAACACAAAAGCAAAATTTATATGATGTCCAATATGTAGTGAATTAGGGATATGGCAATCTAACAATTTCAAATATAGGAAAGTAAGCTTAAGTTTAAATGATACACTTTTCCAGCAAAATAACTAAAAAGTTAATCTAATCCAACTAAAACTACTGTAGACTTTGGATCCTCAATGGTCGTATAATGAAACCCAGACTGCCTCATGAATCTTCCAAGTATGATTACAGGCTTTTGGCTCCAGCTCCAAGCACCATATTGCGGAAACTATATAGAGTCACCTTATTGTAGGTTGCCCATATTGTTGAGGGATCATAGAGTACCCATAAATTAATTTCAGCCTTGTATTTCTATATAAGTTTCTTTGCAAAGTACCGAAACGATGGATTAGTCTGTTTTCATTCCCAATGGTGAATTTTTAGATTTTCGCTATTCCAAAATGAGAAATCCTGGTCTTTATCCATTTCTAATGAATACACTTTTCTAATATATATATATATATATATATATATATATATATATACATCACAAAACCTATCATTTCCATTTCCATTTCTAACCCTATACACTACCTATAATGCCACATATGCCATCAATATTTCCACTATTCACTTCATATTTTACAAATGAGGCCCATCTTTTTCAAATACATCAACTTTTATGTTACTATATTTAAATTTTATATATTAATGAGACTCTTAACCTTTCAGATCACCTAAACAATGATCACATTCAAATTAATTTAAAAAAGCATGATAAATGTAAAAACATAACCAACCGGAGTCTCTTCTTCATTTTGTGATTTTTTACTCTCTTCTATTTCAGAGGATTTAGGCATCACCTGCCACAAAGCAAATGGTCACCAATAAAAGCAAAAAAAAAACAAGTTGGGTAATTTGTGTAGCATACCTCTAGGCAAAACTCAATATTGCTCTCAATCATATGATATAAGATTTCTATAACCCTGCATTAAGGAGCTCAATTGTCATATATTTCAGAATCATTTGAATATGCAGACATCCAGATACAAATGTTATGAGGAATTGGCAAGGATGTGAAAATTCAATGAATGGGAACTGATGAGATTGGTAATAAGGATACTAGGGTCAATGACTTGAGCAATATTATCTGAACCCAACATCAGGACATACTCTTTGCCCTGTCAGGAGAAAAAGCTCATCAGAGTCCAAAAAACATCATAAATGAGTTCTCTGAAATTTCACTTAAAAGAAGACATCAGATGAGGGGTGTAAATTAACCTGTGATGATAGTATATCCAATTTTTCACTATTCACCAATGGGGAGACGACTTCAGCAAGATTGAAAGAATTCCTTCACATGTAAAATAATAATAACAATAATAATCAAAATCAACATGATATGCACAATTTATATGAAAATTCCCTCCCAAGCTAGAAAACATATGAAACATACAAACAGCTAAGGTATACATATAAATGTGTAGGATGCATTAAAAGGTAAGCACAGCAGTGTCCTAGAAGCAATCAAGCCTTTGGAGGCAAAACAAATGATAGCTACTTCGGTATTCCTTATGTTGGTTTGGATAATGTTCCTAAGAGGTGTGTGCGGTGGGGTTCCATTTATTAATGATCACAAAGGTGCATCAGATGAGTAACCAGGTAAGAGAGTGTGAATGGATATTGTTTTAACCCTTGTTAGCAAGCATCACATTGCAGCATCAAGCTGGGTAATGAGCAATATTATGGTTCTCAATCTACATTCAATCTGGAAACAGAAGCTATAAAAGTTGTTCAAGCACAGATCAGTCCAGCATGTTGCATTGAATTGGGAAATCAAAAACAATATTCACCGAGAAATGAACAAGTTGTGCACATTTATGTTTCAAGATCACACTTAACAGGCTAAGTTGTTTGCCAAGACACCATTGATAGAATTGGATAATAATCAACACAGCATCCACAAAGTTGGCAAAAATATCCAAACTCTAAATGGATCTTTCTTTTAAATGAGTCTTTAACTATGAACAGAACCAATAAAACAGGTTATTTGAACCCACACCATCAATAACAAGAACTCTAAATGGTTCTTTCCTTAGACAAGTTTCCTTAAAATTGAAGAGTATACGGCTAAAATACATGCCATAGTCTGGAAAAATATTCACATACCCTCATCATAAGTTTGTTAATTTGTATGTACAGATTTCCATATTGATCACTGATCAGGGGTTGATAGCTAATTGGTTACTTCTAGAAAACCTGATAAATTTGACGAATAAGGATGGAGTTTTCCAATGGACAGTGATAAGAAACATCCAGCAGCTTAATGAACAATCACATGGAACGAGAAAGCGTCAATAAAAGAAATTGAAACTATTATAGTTCGCCTTAACAACTGTGAACACATCAACCAAAGGTTGTTCCTTGACACGAGCCAACCATTTATGATGACTCGTCTGGTGCTAAGGATTCAGGATTTCATTAAAGGTGTAAGTTCACACCTATTATCCTTTCTCTCAAGGTCCCAATGATGGAGTCATTTTTTGATATTCAAAACTACAACTAAAGTAGCATAACCTTCCAGAACAGGATACTTTTGCATAGGGTAGTCATTAAAAATATAGCAAATATTCACAATTAGACTATCAAAATAACAGCAGCCATTTTATTATGAAGAGAGATGATAAAAGTTATATTTATGTTGCTAAAGAATTTTAACCTGATTTGTCTCAAAACATTAACTAGAAATTCAACCATATCAAAGGGTGCGTAATTCTTTAAAAAAAAAAAAAAAGGAATAACATACATTTCATCCTCGTTATCTCGACCCTTAGCTGAGGTAGGCATAAAGTTGCTAACATTGTCTAGGTCGAGGCTGCTCTGTAAAAAACATGTATGGTATACAAAACTGAGCAAATGAAGCTTTCAAAAGAAAGTTAGATGCTTGCAATAAATCACAGACACAAATAACATAAGGATAAAAACTGAACCTGCGGAACAGAATGAATGTTTTTATTCGGATGCTTCTCCAAGAACTACCATCAAACGAGAAGAAACCATTAGTTTCCAACAAAACTCAGCTCCATATACTATGCAAGAAAGTTACCTTCAATACACCCCTATGTGCACTGCCTGCATTCACTAAAAGCAAAGGAATATCGCATCCATATTTTGCATTGAGAGCCTATAGACATTCAGATAATCAGAAAGATGAGACTAGGGTACAGCTACCAACAATAAATTGAAATGCTAGATTGCATGAAAGTAAAGAACTGAGTGGAAAATGACCTCAATCTGATTGATTATCAAGTCGAGGCATGTCAAACCACCACCAATTTCCATAGTACACCTGCATCATTCAATATCGGATATTGAGATATAGAAAGGTCATTTGGGCATTATAAGTAAGCCTCAAATAATTACCACTTAGATTTGACCGGTCATGTTAGACATAAATCATACAAACCATAAAACTTTAATTAAAAATAAACAAAGGATATAGTAATAATTCCCCATATTTGTCATCAATAGATAGAATCAGTGGGTGAAACAACTTATAGCATTTTCAGAACAAATTCAATTGCCACATCTGATATTTCTTTTTTTTCTTTTTTTTTTTTTGGTGCTTCAAAGGAAAACGAGAAAAGTACTTAAAACTGAACTCCACGTTTTTCTTTAGTACAAATTAACTATTAAGTTCAGGTACTTAAGTCCTAGAGTGCAAGCAACATGCATAAGTTTTACACTTCCAACTCAACCAAGAAAAGATCCATCCAGAGAACATGTGCAAAAAGATCTTCTATAAGAGGAAAAAATGTCATTGTATGTGACAAAACGGCAACAAATTGAAAGCCACAGCCTTCACTGTGATTCAACAAGTAAATCCTATACAATAAAAGAAAATTCCAAATAGATAAATTATTTAGGCAGATTTTCTGTCTTGGAGAAGCACTTACTGGGGGCCCTTAAACCCTATCCTTGTCCCCAGACCGCTGTTATACTTCACTATGACAAGCTTGTTCAAAAGCTCAGTTACTGAGATATCTGCAAACGTGGAAGATTTAATGGCATTACATTGTAATAAAATCAGCTGCCATGAAACAGAGCAACTGAATGGTGGATTAAAGAAAACTATTAAATTTTTGTTTCTTTAATTTGATATAAGTGCTCATTATACAATAAAAGCTTTAAAAATCTGTCAATGATATTCCAGTCGGAGATCAGACAAAATATGAATTTTCCAAAAAACAGAGACTTTGAACTTGAATTAACAAAAACGTTTTATAAAATTGAATTATCCTTTCAAGAAGGTATAGAGCTAAATCGTGAAACTCAAATCAGAAATATAAGTGCACTGTTAGACCCATTTAACATACCTTTCGACCACAAACACAACTAAGAGAAATTTAAATTTTTGCACCATGTTAGGAGAAAAATTTGACGAAATTGGTATATTTACCCTCAGGAACAGCAGGTATATTTTCATAGGGGAACACAAATTTCTGTGATGTTTGATCAATCTGGTCATTTTGTTCAACTTCTCCCCTGCCCATGCAAATTCCAAATGAGCAAAGAAGTCAGACAAATAGGATAATGAATCAACTTGAAGAACAAGTTATGAAGCAAGAAAGGACATAAAATGTTTTAAGACATAATTCATACTTGCTATAAGTATATCGAAAAAAAATATCACTTTGAACTGGTTTCCCAAGGGAAAAAGATAACTTGTTTTAATCAGCAATCAACAGTAAAACCCATTTCTCACCAAAATTCAAGTACTATTGCAATCATACAAGCAACCTAGTATCATATTCTCCACCACAAGATCACAGAAAAGCCCACAGCAGTATTGATTGCTATAAGTATATTGAAAAAAAAGCCCACAGCAGTATTTATTGCAGTGACATACTTACTAACAGAAAATATAAGAAAATACACCCAAGGATTTAAGGGCAAAGAAACAATAGAACCTGTCAAGAAAAGAAAACTTATTTCAGCATCAAAAAACTCATGCTCAGACATAAAATCTCTGAATGGTTTATAAAAATCATCTAACAGAGCAAATTTGATAATCATAAAGTAGGTAATAATGAGGCAATTACTGTAAAATGGAATTACAAATTTTAATTTAAAGTTAAACACGCTAAAAGGCAAATTAGTATACCCTGTTATGTGCTCCCCATCCTTCTCAGTCATAGCCTCTTTCTGCTCTTTCAAGATAGTCTTTGTGATTAAATTGCAAAACAAATAAACAAACTCCACCGAATCATTAGCAGGTACAGGATACGTGATCTTCTGATAAGTCTCCCAAGGCATGCTCGAATCAACCAATCCAACGACGGGAATCTGCAGCCTGTGTGCCTCCCTGATCACCGAGCTCTTCCTCTCCGTGTCGAATATCACTATACAATCCGGAGGCTGAGCGGAACAAAGATTAAATCTTTTGTTTCTCCCACGAAACTTTCTTGGACTCGAACTGTTTGTTAAAAAGCCTCCAAGGCGCCAAGTCGTGTCGTTCTTGATTCCGATGGTTTGCGTCATCTGGGCTACGATTTCATCTAAGAGAGAATTAGTGTTGACGAAGAGCAACCGCCCATTGTTGCGGGAAAGATGGCCGATGAAATTGCAGGCGTTGCGGAGGCAAACTAGGGTCTTGTCTGAATCAATGATGCTGACGGAGTTGCGCGAGCCCTCAGTGAAGATTTTGAAGTGGCTGGCCGTCACGCGGCGGCCGATGTGGGCGTTCGCGTTAAGGAGCTTCTGGAGTACGACGGAATGGAACGACATTCTCAACTGAATCAGAGATTGGTTTTGATTGAGAGGAATTGTTTACTTTGCTGATTCTAGATGGCCATAAATGAGTGTTGTGTGTAGCTTGTTAGTGTGTGATAATGGAGGTGGGTTTTGCCTGCGAAGGGGGGGTGGCAGGGTTTAAGCGGCGGCGAGGTGACGACGAAAATGCTAAATCGGAAATGTCACCACAGGGTACAACATCTGCTGAGTATGGTACAACTTCCAATTATCATACGTTACATTCTATCACTTGTGGAAAATGCACACATTTAGTGACCTTTTCATTATAGGTGGATGCAGATGGTGCGATTTTAGCAATTTGTCTCTAAATTAATTGAGACATACATGATTCAAAGATTTATATTAGATTTTTTTTATTTTTAAAATATATATTTCTTATTAATGCATTGCAATTTTTCTTTCAATAATATTTTGAAATATTAGTGTTAGAAAAATATTTTCTTTTGAAAATCCATATTACCTAATAAAGTAATTTATTTATTTTTATTTTATTTCTTTATTGAGCTATTTCTTAAAGATTTGCGATGATCTCATGAATTACTTAACACAAATTCATACATTCACCTTTTAAAAATATATTAAACTAAAAAAATTGGGAGTACGATTTTACAGATTGTTCTTTGTAAAACAAAATCTCAAACTAATCGAACCAAACCGAATCGAATATTCAACTTTCCATTGACGTTAGATTTTATATATTTATTTATACTAAAGTTGCGTGGGTTCAGAAATAATATATGGGCTTGGGAGTTGGACCACTAAATTACCCCAAAAGAAAAACTTTCCAATTCATAAATCCAAATCAAAAATTCCTAAAATTTGAATTAATTATAAAATCTAAGTTCCCAATTACTTCTTAAAGGGGTTAAATGCACCAAATCCCCTGTGATATGGAAAATCTGTGTCGCTCTCTTGTATTTTCAAAATAGCAAAGTTAACATGTGAGTTATCAAAAAATTGGCGCGTTTTCCCCTAAATCGTGAAAGTTAATAGGAGTGCAGTACACGCGCCTGTAGTGCGAAATTTGTTGGTTTTTAACCAATTTTTAACTGTTTTATCCTTACCTTTTATCTATAAATTGCACCATGCCCCTTTTTCACAATAAAGTTTGTAATTTAATACTATTTTATTTATTCTCTTTTTTTTTTGTTCAATTTTTGGGGAAATTCACTTTATTTAATAGAATCTCTCTTTTACTCCAAAATTTCTAATTTATTTAATTTAATTATTTCTATTATTAGTATTTATATATATATATATATATTTATTTTTTGAATATTTTACAATCTTAATTTTAAAATGAATTTATGCTCAAACTATTTTTTATTTGATTAACATTTTCTTTTAAACTTTGTATACATATAATTTATTTTTTAATTAATTTTAAAACCAATAAAATAAATTTTTGAAAAAAAAAATGAATTTAACAAATTCTTTTTTAAAATGTGAAATTTTTTCTGGTGAATGTCTTTACAAAAAATAAAAAAAATTTGCAACAAATCTAATTAAACAAGAAGGGGATCGGTGTCTGGGTGTTCGGTGGCTCGTGATGGTGGAAGAACAACAACACGGTGGTCGGTAATACTGTAGCGGCGGCATTACCAAAAAAAAATCAGAAAAATAAAAAATTAGCCCTAACACTGTTCATCTGCTCTCTTCTCTCTTCTCGCAAGTCTCTCTCCGCCATTGCTATTCTCTCACCACCGCCATCTTCTCCGATCCGACAAAGCTTGAGCACCATCTTCATCACTCATCTCCTCCGGCCTTCTCCGCCATCTTCTTCATCGCCCATCTTCTCCATCTCCGACCAACCACTCTCTCTTCTTGCAACCCAAATTGCGTCGTTGCTCGGTTATCACCACCTCTCTCCATCTCTCTCTAATATCGAACACCGATGTACCACCCATCTTCTCCGGCGGCCATCTTCACAGCACTCCGCCATCACTCTTCTTCTCCGGCCATCAACTGAGCAGTCCATCACCACCTCCGGTGTGAGCCCGTTACCATCTAGATTCGTTGTTCCGCCATCATCTTTTTCTCCAATTATCCACACCGCCACCATCTTCTTCCCCAGGAAACCTGCGCGAGAAGGTAGAAGAAGATGAACAGGATGAAAATGATTTTTTTTAATTTGTTTTATTTTCAAAAAAAAAATTCTCATTTCAATTTTCAGAGCAGTTGTGAATCTAGATGGTGGTGATGTTTGGGTGTTCAATTTTAGAGAGAGATGGAGAGAGGTGGTGGCTGTGAATCTTGCCGGAGTCGCTGTTGTGTTGAGGGTGAAATCAGAGAACTCACCGTCGTGAGATAGTGGTGGAGGATGAAGATGGTGGAGGCGGTGACGCTGCTGTTCACGGTGCGACGGGGTAGCAGATCGGCGGCGGAGAAGCTGTGAACATCGATGAGACAAAGCTGAAGATGGTGGCAGACGGCTGGAAAAGATGGCGGTGGTGAGGGGTTGGTCTGAGAAGAAGGCTATGATGGAAGAGGTGTTGTGCGGCGGCGGAGATGGTGTCTCCTGTTTCATTTTAATTCTTTTTTATTTTATAAGAATTTTTTTTTAAATTAAATTTTAATTATATTTTAAGGGTATAATAGGAAATTCAAGACAAAATATAACAGCGTTAAATCCAATTCGAAAAAATGGAGCGTATGCCAACTTCTTGATAACCCACGTGTTAACCTTGTCATTTTGAAAACACGGGGGAGCGACGCATATTTTCCATATCACAGGGGGTTTGGTGCATTTAACCTAGGGGTGGTTCGGTACGGTATACCGTAAATTTCTCGTCATACCGTTACCGTACCGAAAATTTCGGTATACCGAAATTTCATACCGTTACCTTACCAAAAATTTCGGTATACCGTACCTTCGGTATACCGAAATTTCGGTATAAGAAAAGTTCATATCGTTACCATACCGTCATTTCGGTATACCGGAATGGACCGGCATACCGTTCCATACCGGTATACCGAATGGACCGGCATACCGTTCCATACCGACATACCGTTCCATACCGGTATATCGGAATGGACCGACATACCGTTCCATACCGAAAATGATTTTTGTATTACCGAAAAAGATTTTTGTATTAGAATTATTAAAAAATAATATTGATATTTATTTTTATACCGGTATACCGAACATCCTTTTGTATTAGAATTATTAAAAATAATATTGATATTTATTTTTATACCGGTATACCGAACATCCTTTTGTATTAGAATTATTAAAAAATAATATTGATATTTATTTTTATACCGGTATACCGAAAAAAAAAAAAATTCATACCGTTATCGTATCGAAATTTACCGGTACGGTATCATACCTTACCGAAATTTTCGGTATACCGATATTTTCGGTATTTTTTCGGTACGGTAAGTGCGGTATACCGGTATTTTCGGTATATTACCCACCCCTAATTTAACCCCTTCTTAAAGACTCAAACTCTTAACCCCCAATAGCAATAGCTATGCAACTCTCTTCACTCATTGAAGCTAATAAATGGACATTGAGGACAATTAGGTAGCAAGTTTTGGGATAAAATTGTTCTGAAAGTAACACTCATGGGATGATTTTTCAGGAGGGTTTATGAAGGCTTTCTCGCGTGATATCATCCTACATTTGATAGATAACTTACATTTCAACATCTTGTGTTTGAGAGCAGGTCTTTTGTGCAACTGATACATGAATTTTACATCCATGTATTCGGATCAGATCGGATCTGATTTGGATTGGCGTATTTTTCTTTTTTTTCCTAACTTTTATGTTATGTTAGTCGTATCTTTATATTATATTAGTCATATATTTATATTATATTGGTCATACATTTATATCCAGATTTCATACCCTTACTGCAATACTTTAACTTTAGAAAAAAATTCGCTGACCTTCATACTATGTTGTCATATCTTTATGTTATATTAGTCATACCTTTATATATAAATATCATACTTTTATATAATACTTTAGCTAAAAAAAATAATCCTAATTTAGGCACAAGTTGTACATGTTTACCTTTATGTGATATTACTCATACATTTATGTGATATTATTTATATTTTTATATCAACATAAACATACTTTTATATAATATATAAAGGTACAACTAATATAACTAAAAGGTATGACTAACATAACTAAATGTATGACTAATATAACTAAAATGTATGAAAGGTATTAATAGTTGTATGAAAATATGTTAAAGTACATGTAAAAATCTAAAATGTATGACTAACATAACATAAAGACACTACATAAAAGTATGTTTAACACTACATAAATGTATGACACCTGGGATCGAATTTGGGCGAATTTGTGTGTGATCTTGGGACGCATGCGGTGCGTGGCTGCATGTGGGAGACGAGTTCACGGTGTCAGAACTGTGCAACAGGTGTATAAAAGTTTTTATCTATGTTTGAAGTTGTTGTTTTGGTTTTGAGAGGAACAATAGACTTTGAAATAATTAACGCCTTTTATACTATTTAAAAAAGGTAGGATTAAAGGCACCCAAATGAATTCTAAGCACACCCTATCTATTAAGAACACCTAAGGATGAAAATTTCGGTTTCGCTAAAAATATCGGTACCTTGATTTTACGGAAATATCGACAGAAATATCGATTTCGGTGGAAATATCAAACATTTTTTTAAAAATATGGAAACTTTGTAAAAAAATTGGAAAATATATCTAGTAATTTACAGAATATTATAACTAACATTAATACATATATTGAACTTAAATTCCAAATAAAATGATATGTTTACAATAAATATAGAGATAAACTATTATATAAACGTTGTCTGTTATGATAGCATGACAAATTTTGTACAAAATTAATACATGGACTAGTAATAGCTTGAACTCCTATGAATAGAAATCTCATTTTATTAAGGATATTACTTATTAGAGATAATTGATGTATATATATATAAATATATATATACATGAAATATATATATATAGACAAAAACTTATATACACATTGTGCATGGATGGATCTGTGATCCATGCACCAGTTCCGACCCGACCCGTCATGCATTTGGATGCGCCCGCACGCGTCTCTAGGTTGCGGATAAAATCCACCCAAACATGCTCCTAGGTGTCTGACCTTTATGTTATGTTAAACATATCTTTTAGTAGTATTAGACTTACCTTTTAGTTATGTTAGACATACATTTTATGTTATGTTAACTATATTTTTTAGTTGTGTTAGACATACCTTTTAGTTATGTTAGTCATACTTTTAATGTTATGTCAAGTATACCTTTTAGTAGTGTTAGGAATATCTTTTAGTCATTCTAATGTACATGCAGATATGGAGGTAGATACATCAATAACAATGATGGTTAGAGCATCATCATCACACACTTTGGTATTGGATTTTAACACTAATCCAAATCATGAGTTTCAATCTCCATTACTCGAACTAGATCTTGATCACTTACATGAAGAAGATGGAGATGATCAGACAATGGAATACAGTAATCACTTTCCCATTTTCTTTAGTCATGTAGAAGCAAATATTTGATTCTACAAATGGAAAAAGAAGAAGGACTGGAATACAAATGCATGAATTAAGGATAACTCTCCAAAATATTCCAATAATTGAAGATATTATCGGATTTCGTGGAGTTAGTTATTTTATTTTCATATGTTGCATATATATCATACAATCAATTCATAACATGAACGTGAGTTTTACTCATGTTCTTTTAAATTCAGAAATGTGCAATGTGGATAATTAAATCCATGAACGTGTGTTTTATTTATTTTATTTTAATTCTTTTTCGGTCTTGATAGTGTCTTATATGTGTAGTTGTAATTATTTTTGTGGGACTATTAGGCGGAATGTGAATATTTACATGCTTCTTTATTTATTTAATTTATGTTAAATTAATTATTTTTTGTATATACCTAAATATCATGCTAATTTATTTTATCAGTATCTACATAAATTGTTGTATTTATTTTTATGAACATAATTTTTTTTAAATTTTGTAATGAACTTTACATGCAGAGAATAGTGAGTCATTTCATGAAGCAACAAGTAGAACGAAGAAAAACTTGTCAAATAACCAAAGATTGGCGATATACAATGCTCTATTGGAAAGAAGCGTAAATGGAAAATTGAAAAAGAAAACAACTACAGAAGTTTCAACCTTATTTTCAGTATATATACGAACAATTCAAAGGATTTGGAAACAAGCTAAAGACACTCCCAACGGTCAAGTTGTTGATGTCTCCAATAAGAAAACAAAAAATTGTGGTCCTAAAAGAGTTCAAGTTGACCTAAACCGAGTTCTTGATGTTCCGTTACATCGACGAACAACATTACGTTCACTTGTCAATGGTTTAGGTTTAAATTATTCAACATTATTTAGACTTCTGAAGAAAGGTCTCCTTCGGCGTCACTTCAATGCCATTAAGCCACACTTAAAGGAAGAAAATATGAGAGCTCGACTACAGTTTTGTGTCTCGATGTTAGATCGAGATAGTCTAACTCTTGAGCCAAAATTTGTGGATATGCACAATATTGTTCATATCGACAAAAAATGATTCTACATGACCAAGAAGACCGAAACTTATTATCTACTTCCAGTTGAAGAAGATCCTTTACGCACATGTCAAAGTCAGAATTACATTGGAAAAGTAATGTTTTTGGTTGCCATGGCTCGTCCAAGGTTTGACGAGCAAGGAAATAAATTATTTTCTAGTAAAATAGGAGTATTCCCATTTATTACGTTGCAACCAGCTCAAAGGCGAAGTAAAAACAGAGAGGTTGGGACTTTAGAGATGAAATCAATTACCTCTGTAAAAAAAGAGACTGTAAAAGCTTTTTTGATTGAAAAAGTTATACCAAAAATTCATGAAAATTGGCCAAGGGAGGATTCCGACAAAACCATTTTCATCCAACAAGATAATGCTAGGACACACATCGATCCAAAGATAGAGAATTTCAAGTAGCAGCTTCAAGAAATGGTTTTGACATTCGGATACTATGTCAACCACCAAACTCACCGGATCTAAATATCTTAGATCTTGGTTTTTTCAGTGCTATTCAATCCTTGCAATATAAGGTGTGTCCAAAAAAATATAGAAGAGCTTGTTAATGCCGTTGAGAAGTCATTTGATGAATATTGTCCTAAAAAAGCAAATCGGATCTTTTTGACCCTACAATTGTGCATGCAAGAAATCATGAAAATTGGAGGATCCAACAAGTATAAGATCCCACATTTCAGAAAAGCCACATTGGAAAGAGAAGATCGTCTTCCTACACAAATAACTTGTGATTCTACTCTAGTACAAAATGTAATGAACTTATTAGCATCTTAGAATTTAGGAAATGTGACTTTGACGTTGAAAATGTTAGTGATTTTTTTTTTCTAATTTGATATGAAGTGAACTTTGCATGAGATTAATTTTTTTGAGCATAATATAAAGTTAGTCTATTTTATATCTTTGACCACAAAGTTATGTGTCATCTAACATATACTCAAATTAATTCATAATTAATCTAATTCATAATTAATCTGAGGATTAAACGCTTAGATTATTTATGTAAATGTACCAACACATGGTGCAACACCTTGAAAAACAAAAAATAAGTACAAACGAAAAATGTAGTAAAATAGAAGTACTTAATTATATTACTAAACTGCAAATGCCTTACAGGAATTGCATACCCATAAAAAGATAATGCCATCAACTTCATCCATATATTTAAAAATATTTAGGGAGAATAATTTTCAGCATTTGCACAATCATTTCCTGAATCTCCTTGTTGGGATGAAGCTCCCCCTCATCATAATAAAGCTTGTCCAAATCAAAAGCATATTTGATATTGAGATTTGCATCACGATGCGGTGGAATGTCTTCTTGCTTCACTTCAATGTAAGCGTAAGAGTGTTCAACAACATTTTCCATTTCAGCATAAGAGTCTTCAACAACAACATTTTCAATGTCTGCGTAAGAGTCTTCAACAAAATGAGAATTGAAAGCTTTCTCATTATTCATATTAAAAAGGGACTGTATCTTGTTCTTATGGTTCACGACAAATTGCGAAATTTTTAAGATTAGATTTGCTATATTTATAGTTATATACTATGGCAAAGTGTTCATGCATGAGAGTTTAATTAGTTCTTGACTGTTCAATTATTGTTCAATTACTCAAAGTGCATGCATTTTTTCAAAACATGGGAATGTGCATACAATAAATAAATAATTAATTAAGTATAGGGGCAATTTTGGAAATAACCCTCAAAACGACACTTAAAAAGAATAAATCACAAAGTTCTAAAATGATACTTATTTTGAATCAGAGGGAGTATATTACAAAATAAAAATAATAAACAGAAATGAGTCAACCACGTTTCTCTACTAGACAACCATTAATGATAAAAATTAAAAACATTTGTGAAATGAACACATTATTGATAGATGTTAATGGACATGGACTGTTGACTGTTCGGCACACAGAATCGGTTCCCTTCTGTTCTTTTTTTTTTTTTTTTTTTAATATATATTTTAAACTTAATTTCGCAATCAATTTATACATGCAATATAAGTCGTTCGTTACGTTTGCTTTTGTCACAACATAGCACCAGGTTTGTTGAATGAGTATGGCAATCACTGAGAATAATGAACACCTGACTGGTATGATTGTCAAATTTGTTAGTAATGATTCTGCTTATTTGCTATATGCGAGCAGATGATGAATTGTTTATATGTTGACAGATTGAAGAGAGTGTCAGATGAAAGATCGGATGAAGTGGATTACTAATGTATTTAAGGAGTGCACGTAAGATGTTTGATGAGTTTTCTCAACCATGTATTGTTTCGTGCAATGCAATGCATGCTTGGTGCTTTTGGCAAAAGTGGCAACTTGGGTTTGGTTTTTTCAATGTTCTAAACATGCTAATGAGAGATGTTTATTCATGGACAAGTGTAATCAGTGGTTATCTGCAGAATGGGTCCTTTAGGAGGCGATTAGTTTTTCTCACAGAAATGATGGCAGATGAGGATGTAATCCACCTCTTTATACGGCCGGATAAGGCAACCTTTGTGAGTGTCGTCTCTTCATGTGCGAATTTGGATGATGATTTTGCATTGTCCCAGGGGAAGCAAAATCATGGACACATGGTAAGGATTGAAAAGGAGTTGAGTGTTTTAACGGAACACCATTGATTTGATGGTTTTGCATTGTCCCAAGGGAAGCAAAATCATGGATACATGGTTAGGATTGACAAGGAGTTGAGTGTTTCAGTGGAACAACATTGATATCATTCTAGGGGAAATATGGCTGCTTAAGTTATGCATTTAGAGTGCTCAATGCTATGGCAATAGAAAAGTTATGCATTTGGAATGCCATGATATGTTCACTAGCTTCAATGGCAGGGAAAGTCAGGCCTTTGACATGTTTGAGAATTGAGATGATGAAAAGCATGGAATTGCACACGAATTAAGTTAATTTTGTAGGTCAGCTGTTAGCCTGTGCTCGGACAGGACATGTAGGCTTGGGAATGGAATTTTTTTAATCAGTGTCCTGTGATTTTGCCATTAAGATGTGTAGTTAATCTCTTAGGTAGAGCTGGCCTTTTGAAAGAGGCATATGAGTTTGTGGAAAGCATGCCTTTTGAAGCTGATGCCTCTGTCTTGGGTGCTTGTAAGGTTCATATGCCTCTTTCAAAAGGCCAGCTCTACTGTTGGATGTGCAAGTGTTGGAAAGGTGAATTTTATATTTATAATTTCTTCACCTTAGAGCTTATTGATAGCTATTGATCACTATTTGTAGTAGGGAGATAGAAGGAATAAAATAGCTTGTATGTGCTGAATTCTTTCTGTTCCTACTGATGTTTTCCAAAAAAATGATAGCCTGTGCACATCGGCCTTTTTGTAACAGTTGTAACGGTAAGTGAATCATATTACTTCAAACAATTGTATGATTGTTGCTTGATTACAAAGGATACAAAAAATCAAAAGGAAAAAAAATCATGGTATAAAAAGAAGAGGATTTACACTTGAACACTCACACTCACTCTCTCACCATCCGAAATGAAAATGAATATATATTCATTCAAGGAATGGAAAAAATTACTTCTATGTATGGAATCAAAATTGGAGAAGTGAAAAATTCTCATTCTGTTATCTGCAACAGAAAATGGAAGTCTGATCTCTGACGAAGAAGAGGTGGTGGATCCACATCAGATACATCAATAGCTTGAAAAGACTGTGAGATCTCATCCATGGAGAAAGGTATGCTGTAATTTGCACAAAAAACATTAATGCAATGTGATTGTTTTCAAATTCTCTAGTATCAAGTTTTAAAGTTTGATTACCTTGAATCCACATCGAGCAAGAAAGTATTGTTTGGTGTACTAATTGAATCCTCCACTGTCAGTGTTTTCATCTTTGCGATCATCTAAGTACAGATAGTTGTAGTGAGTGGAAGGTCAACGCATGAGAACATGAAAAGGACTTATTTATATGTTTTTAAAAAGAAGTATGAATCTTTTTCTAATTGGAAAAATTCCTAACAACAAAAGGATGATATTCTTAGGACCACAAGAGCAGAAATTTGAAATTTATGCTGGCAATGTCTGCATGTATAACTCTGCCATGATGATGACTTTTTTAGCTTATGTATTTAAATATAGTTTTAAATTAAACATGCTACTTTAGTGAATTAAAATGTTGATAAAGCTCTAGTCCCTAAAAGAGACCTGAATAGCGTCAATAGAAAATGAGAGTCATTACCTCTGTAGATAATCCTTGGGTTCCATATTTGTCATCCCAGAACATGGTTCCAATTCTATATATTTGTGCAATGCTCAATACCTGATCAAAAAAATAAAAAAAATTGCTTGATTTTATGATTATATACAGGGGATTCCCTTATGACCTCTTAGAGTAATTAGATATGTCACTGAAAAACAATGTAATCATTTTCACAGTTTTAAGTGCGAGTTCAAATACAGCATAAAGAATCATACCGGGCAGAGTTCATTTGTTATCTCATCCAAAGACTTGTGATTTTTCTGATGCAAGACCTGGCAAAGTTAAAAGCATGATTTGATCAATTGCGATTCCTTTCAAATTTGATGTAAGCTGAAGTAGATTCTTATAACTATACCAGAAAAGCTACAGCTTGTCTTATGTGTTGGAGTTCATCCCATGAGGTTCCAGCATACTGCATAATGATTGAAATAGGTGAGATGTAGGTAATTCCCAATTAGTTCAACTTCTCTTTATTAGTCTGCAAGAGTTTCTTCATGTTCATTTACCTCAACTGTTGCTTTCAAACACCAATTTTCTAGTTCTTGTAAACCAGCCTTTACATATTCTCCGTTGCTAAATGAGCAGCATTCACGTCGGAGCAGTAAGCTGAAAAGTGGAGGCATAACATAATTGCAACATTGTCATCTATTGCATATTTAGTTCCGAAATATTTTCTATAGTAAGAATTGAAGTAGGAATGATTCCTTACCTATTGAAAAGCTGAACATTTATGAACGAGAATACCTGGCTGAAAATTTTCCTTGTGATGATGGATGGAACCTAAACACAGATCCATTAACATGGAAAAAAAATTATTCATTCATATGCAGTAGCTCAAGGAAATACGTGTGAAATAAAAATACTTTTGCTTACATAATTTTCAGACAATATACCCATGGTATGATCCAAGCTGTGGACAATATTTTGCCAGTGTATACTAGAGCCCTGTTGTTTCGCAATGATATGTGAATGGATGGTCTTAGATGATCCTTTCACTGGTCTGATCCTTGCCGCTCTTGGTGCCTGTTTATAACATCTTGTGATATAAATTGTAATTGTAAATAGTGTTGATTAGTAATCTTTTGGAATGGATAGTGCTTACTTGTATACATAAATTAAGAAATGGGCTGATCTCTTTCTTCAAGCCGTCGCGAATCATCCCATATATTTTCTCAACACAGGCTGTTAAATGTTGCTTAAACAATAAAGCCGGGTATTTAGCTACAATCCTTGATTTTGCAATTGGGTTGCCCTCCATTCCGCTGTAACCACTAGATAGTCCCGTGATCATAGAAGATGATCGCATCTGACAATGGAAATCAAGACTTGTAATAATTGTCCATACTTTTTATGCAGGAGACTGATTTACATTCAATGGCTTACCTGTGCCATTCTACCAAAAAGCGTCATTGGTGAATTACGGTTACGTTTTGAAAACCCTGTTGATGTATTGCTTGCCTTAATCGTTCTTTGCAAAAGAAACAAAAGAGTTGAAGTTGTGGACAGCCAGTATGCGAGGTTTTTGGTGCTGTCCTGGTACTGCACAAGAAAATTGTTTTAGAAACATGTCTAGTAGCACTTTTTACCATGCGATAAGGATTATTGGTAGCCATTAATAAGTTAAAGATATACTAGTGCTTTGCAATTCTTTTTGTTATAATAGAATAGTTGTTTTACCTCTATTGATGATTGGATTGCATGAATAATCCTATCAAATATATTGGTTTTATCTGCTTCGAAAGATCCCCACTGGATGAGTGTCCTGTACAGAATACAAGCAGCAAGAGACCTGTTCTTATCAAAGCGGTTGTCTTCAAGAAGACATTTGATTAATGCATCATGGTTTTCCTGATACATGAAATTCAAACATTCACAATAATGTGGTCAGAAATTCCCTGTTTGTACTGAGATTTTTTTGCTTTTTCATCAAATGTTAACAAGAGGTGGTGGTTTTAACTGATATACCTGCTGCCTGTCTGTCAAGGATCTTTGTTTAGTGAGCATGGGGGGAGAAGTCTCGGAATCCTACACATAAAACTCGCTTATTAGCTGAACTCTATTGATGGAAAACTTATTCATATGTGAAGTTATTGAATGCAACCTTATTTACTTCATTTATATGTTGCTCTACTTTTGTTATCAGATGGTCTTCAATTATTTGAAAGCCGTTATGGCTCTGATGTCCATTATCCAAATCCTGCACGTTACATCATCCAGAGGTTAATTTATAGAACTGTAGCATTTAGTAAAAATAAGCAAACATTTTGTACCTTTACTGATAAGCCAACTTGATCATCAGAACTTCTGGTTTGCTCGACAACGACCTTTTGACTGCGGAGAAGATTGTTCTCTGATTCCAATTCACTAATCTTTCCTCTCAACCTGACATAAAAGAATGTTCCAGAATTTACCATGGACTGCAAGAACCATAATCCAGGTGACAACTAGCTGACTGCTTCAGGTGATGATTTTAATTATGAACTAATATTAAGTGATGGTGTTATCACCTTATGATAATTGATAAATACACTATAGAGTGGCTATATAGTCAAGGGACAATTCTACAGGATGAAAAAAATTCAAGTCTTAAAGTGTAAAGGTCATTCGTTTATATTCTTACATTTCCATTTCCTCAGTGAAGTCCTCTTTAGCTGATGCAGCCAAAGCCTGCTGGCGTAGAACCTGATTCTCCGATTCGAGATTAGATAGGTTCACTTCTAATCTGAAGAGATGTGGAAGTAGATATAATCATAACAGAGTTCATGATTCTGAAAAGGCTAGATCTGCAGATACCAAAAATCGATACCTTTCAATGGTCTCTTGTAGTTGTGAAGCTCTCATCTGTGCTTCTTCTGCTTCTTTAACTCTGGCATGGCTTTCTTTTTCCATTTCCAAATAATTATGCTCAAATTCCTCCATTCGCTTCTTTAATTCAGAAATCACTTCCTGCCGATTTGCACTTGTAATTAGTTGCCTGCCAGTTGCTAGTTTCTAATGTTGACATATGTGGGCAATATTTGGAGAAACAGTAACTCTTGTTTTTTGTTCCCATTTCCATATAGAAATGAATGTTATGTTTTATATTTAGAACATGCTTGAATACAACATCTATATGCCGTTTCCATCTTGAAGTTATGGGACATTTTATAAGATATCCTCAAATTCTCTTGATTACTGATCCAATACACAAATTAATTGGTTCTGTCAACCTAGCCATATGTTATGTATTGTGGAAGATTTATATATCTTACACTATGTTTAATTAATTGAAGATCTCCATGTCATGATCTTGTTTAATCATGTATGAGCATGGTACTCTTTAGTTGTACTTTTTGTGTGCCTATAATTAACTATAACATATGTAGATGCCCTTTGGCTATATAATAGAATATTATCAACTGCATTCGGTTTGTGGTCACTGTTAAGAAAACTACTATCCGCATACAAATGTAGTATAATATAATTGCTCAATGATACCTTGAGTTCATGGTTTTGACTTGTCAATTGCTCCACCTTTGTGTTGTCAACAACTGGTACCTCTTTGATGACTGGTGGGGCTTCTTCAATGGCTCTCTTGGCAGCTTCTCTTTCATGAATGATGGCAGCCTGTGCTTCCTGGAGTTGTGTCTGCATATCCTGTAAAGTATTCTGCAATTTTGCTATTTCTTGCCCCTTTGCTTCTTCGATATCTATCTGCAAGATGATTATTCTTTTAGCGGAAACATTTGAAGTGCATTTAATCACATTTGTAACAACATATAGATATACATCAGCAACAACTTAAACAATTGACAGAGTTGTTTGGTTTCAAAAGCTTATTGCTGACATTGAACAATTTTGGATGATTAGTTGGCAAATTTTCAGCTCAGGGTTGTAATTAGTAGCTTAACTTGGTAGCTAATTCTAAATGAAAGAAACTTATGTGATATTTAACAGTAAAACAGTAGATTAAGTGGTCTCTTGTAGAATTATTTTCCAATCACGTTCCTTGCTGCTGGTGTTAATCTGTTCCACTGTTAGTATAATTGAAAAGTACATTTGTAGCATACTCGTAAGTGCTTCTCAATGTCTAATCTCCAAGTTAGCTCATCTACACGCTTTTCCAGCTTGTCCTTTGCTTCCTTGAGTGCTCCTGTGTCCCTTGCAGCCTGTGTTAAGAGAATTTCAATATTAGCCATTAACTTCAGTGCACTTATTAGCAGTTTGACTATAGAAAACAAAGTATGTTTATGAGGATATACTGACCATTCTCAATTTCCGAAGCTCTTTTCTTGCCATCCTAGCTCGCCACAAGCATTGAAGTGAAATATTGCACTTCTTCAGCCGCTTATAGGCAGAAAGGGCGTGGAAACTTCTCCATCGTGTCTGAGAAAATACAAAAGAAAAGTAAATATCTGGTTGGATGCTAGTGTGCTGATATTTGAGACTTAATTGTTTTTCTATAGCAGCATGACTTGCTTAATTACAAAGACTATGAAGTACATCAATTGCTCAATCAAAAAAAAAAAAAAAATGCAGATCTTTCTACTGTACTTCCATCTTTGAAAGATTAATACCTGAATGATTGTTGCTCCTTTACTTTGTCTTCTGTGTCTGAACTCATTTCTAGCTGTCATTGCTCGTAAGCCAGTTTGAATTACTATTGCTGCCTCCTGCCATTTGGTATAAGATCTTCTTGCTGCAAGACCACGTGCATGTTTCTGTATTCTTATTGATGCAGCTTCTCTCCTCATCTGTTCATAAAGCTTACGTGCAAGTCGCGCTGTGTATGCATCAGAAAAAAATTCATCATGACAGTGATTTAGTGTCCAGACAATCAACGATAAGCTTGTGACATTAATGCTAAAAGGTAAAACATTTATCAATTGCCATACTTGGGAGTTCATCTTAATAATAAGTTACCTCTCCAAAGCTTCTGGTAATTTATGGTAGCCTTTCGTAGTTTAGTAAACTCTTTTCTGGTAAGGTGTGTTCGGATTTGTCTCTGTATGCGCTTTGCTGCATGAGCCAAAACTTCAGCTCTTCTAGCATCTAATTCGGCCATCTGCCCTGCTCGAAGAAATACCTTGTTTTTCCCTATCTGAGGTAGAGAGTTATATCAATGCTAAATAGCAAAACAATGATTTAATATCAGATAACTGATGTAGCAGGTAGACTTATTACCTGATAGCCTTTTAAGCCCATTTTGTCGCATATTGCAATGCATGCTGATTTCTCATCAAACCTGTAACACAGGAACAGTTATAGAGATTACTACAGGGGCATGTACATACATGTGTGAAGGGATTTAAATTTTATGGCAGCATATGTATTCTTACTGGTTTATAGCTTTAGTCCAAGAAATTTCCGATAGATTATTGTTATGCCATGAACAAGGCTAAAATGTGGTAAGAGTAGGACATTACATACCCATCCACAACATCGGGAGCTAGCATTCCAAACCGGTCTATGAACTCATCAAATGTTCTTTTCGTTGGATATCCAGCGCAACTTATTCTTATGGCCTCTAACACCCCCTGCCACAGTGTCCTCATTTTCGTAAACACAGAAAATTTGATGCTGGAGTACAACATATGTTTCAGAAATTTAGATATACCATCACGATCAGAGATGAATTAGTGACTTACTCCACATCGTAACTGGTTCAAGACATTGAAGTTCTCAAAAATTCCAGGCTTCAGAACTGTATTTGGCTTTACACATCTGATATAATGTGGCTCTGTTGTGCTCAGAATTTCCATTAACGATTGTAATTGTTGCTGCAAATTCATGGTAGGTATTGTAATGCATGTGGATAATTATATGGTTCTGATAGTACAATGTCACTACAGTTTGCTGATTTTTTACCTACCTTGAAGCGGGTACCAATGGAAGAAAACTTCGATTGCTTTGATGTTTCCTCAGGCAACAAAGGGAAAAGATTTGCAATAAATGAGCATTTAGATTGAGTCAAGAGAGCTTGATGCTCTGCAACAATGTAATCCTTATTTTTGTCCAGGAATTGATCAGCTTGATAGGTAACCTATTCAGACAGAAGGGAAGATGAGAAAATCCTATGCACAAAAGTGATGAATGTTTTTTGTCCGAAATTGTGCGTACATCACCAGCATAATGATTGATAGTGAAATCAGTTCGAGCTAGCTTCGGCTTGCTAAAGCGTTTGTGCCCTTTATAAGTCTGGTACATCTTCTGCGCAAAGGTTTCATGAGTTGATTTTGGAAACATGCTGCAAGAGAAAGATGATCGTTAGCTATATGCATATATGGTTGAGTTGATTTTCTTGGCATTTCTGTTGCAATTAGCTATGGCAATTATTATAGTTTCTCTTCAATTGTTTTTATGTCATGAGATTGAAAGGAGGAGCTTACCAGGCTTCATCAAGAAGAGCAATTATCCCTCCTGGTTTCTGCAGGTAAATATCCAAACATTGGTGTTAATGTTATGAATTTGCTTAAGTTGGCATACATCACCTCTAATGAGAATTTCCACACACCTTTTCAAGAAGATCTAAGACATCTTGATTGTCCACAAATTCTACGTAACTCCAGTTGATTTCCTCTTTAGTATACTCCTCTTGTTCCATCTTGAACACATGCTGTACATATATTTCGTCCGATGTAATCAAGTTTTGGACATGAGATCAAAAGTATAAGGTGGCGCAGATAATGAGCCAAATATTATCTTACCTGATTGAAATGTTGTTGCAACTTCTCATTTGTTAGGTTAATACATAACTGCTCAAAACTGAGATATGCAGGGAAAAAACGAGTTAGTCTTGATGAGCAAATGCCTCCTTTATGTCAAAGAAGCAATACATACCTGTTAATTTTGAAGCTCTCAAAACCATATATATCTAAAACTCCAATTATGCTTTTAGCATTGGGGTCTTGTCCAATGGAACTGTTTATCTTGTCCACAATCCTGCCATAATAATAGGAAAATGGAGTTCAGTCAAGCATAAATTTTTCACTCGCCAGTGTAATTCATTTTATTTCTTTTGCAATCATAGTAAGGTTTGTAGCTATACAAAAGTGATTATAAAGTTTCTGCTGAGTTTTCTATACAAGCATGATGCATCTCTCCATCACCTTATCCCAAGAAACTCTCACAGGAGATAGTATTTTGCTTGTTTGTTCGATGGTGATTATTATGTCAGCATTTAAAATACTTCCTTTACATATGGCCAGATATATGGAAAATGATGACTTGATGGATTGACATACCAATCAAATAATCTGGAATATATTGTCTTTGCAAAAACGTCCCTGCTTGTGACGGCTGCAGCTGGATCAAGTGGTTTTGTGATGCTTCCATCAGGAGTAACGATTACACGCTTGCAAAGAGAGTCCTCAAGTGCCTTCTCATTGCACCTGTGCAAAGTGCATTTTGAGATAAACTGTTGACAAGGTATAAGGTTTAAAGTGTTAAGAGAAGTGCCGTTATTGAAGAGGTTTCTTACATGAGTAGCTCAGCTACTGTCTGAAGGTGATATCGTCCCTTATCATCTTTTAGCTTAGAAGAATCCACTTCACTCCCCTTGACAAATTCAATGTTCCCCAAATGGAGTATAGCAGCTACTACTCGGAATATAGCTTCCTATTCAAAGAGACATGAATAAAAACGTGGAAGGAAACAAGAGCATCTATTATCGTTTGACTTAAGTTCTTTACTCTACTGTCTAGGGGGCACACCTGCTCATCCTGGCTGATTCCGACTATGTCCATGGCATTTCTAGTTTCCAGGTATTCTCTGGAATCATCTACATTTGCCACTTCATAACAATTACTTTGATTTAGATAGTGAAATGATCTTGGATCTCCAAGCTTGTACTTTTTTCTTTCCTACAGTTTAAAAGGACATTTAGCAGGCAATGTACGGTCATCATTTAAATACAGTTTTATAGTATTCAACTCACCTCTGCTGGTGCTGAACAAAGCATGTAAAAACAATGGTAATTCCTCTCTGGATCAGAGACTTGGCAAACACGTGATCTTTCTAGAAGATAAGTTCGAACTGCAGCTCCTGAGATCTTCCCATGCTTATCGAATTGGATCTCTACAAATTTACCAAAACGACTGGTACGAAGTCATGTGAACTTCTTGTGAGTCCATATTTAACAATTTGATAGAAACCAAGGGAACTTGGTTAAAACTTGAAGTCAAGATTTTGTTATGCTATTTGCTTACCTGGAATTGTTATTTTTAACAGTTTTTGCATTGCCAAATGCTTCTAGGACTGGATTGGACTGAAAAAATATTGATCTTAGTTTTCTGTAAATCTACAAATAGGAAATGATATCAGAGTCTTAAGTACAGAAATATATTTACTCACCTCAAGAACCTGTTGTTCTACTGTTCTCCCTTCTGTGCCAGACCTCCCACCCATAAATGCAAGATATCTCATTAGCATTTTCGTTGTCTCGGTTTTTCCAGCTCCACTCTCTCCACTTACCAAAATAGACTGGCTCCCATGTTCATTAATTATTGCCCTGAGGAATGAAAATTAACTTTTCAAAATGCAATCTAATGATCAATTTAATCAAATATTATTCACCAAAAATGTACCTGTAACAGGCATCTGCAACGGCAAAAAGATGCGGACTTAGCTCTCCAAAAGCGGCTCCTTTGTACTGCTGCATCATGTGGACATCATACAAATGTGGCAATCTCCGGAAAGGATTCACAGCTATCAAAATGTTCCCTGTGTATGTCTGCACATTTTTAAATAGTACTTATCCTATTTTTATGTCCCATAAGAATGTACTAATGGCTTCGTTGATATTCTGCTGACAATTTTCGTTGGGTGGACTTTACTTACGTATATCTCATTGAGGGCGAACCGAGATTCAAGATTGTTTAAGACCCCTGGCTCATGAAGGTAAGCTAACTTGGTCATATCATCAACCCCAGCTGGGGGCGCTTCTGTATCTTTTGGATATATACTCGAAATAGCTGCAACTATCTGAAACAAAGAATCCTCTCAAATGTTTAGATTACTTGCATGTTTGTTGACCTGTGAATTTGCTCACACTCTAACTTCCTTCTAAAATTCAAGCTACTAAACATAGGCACAAGCACGAATCCCGTCTCGTGAGCAATATCAAAAAGTTAGAAGAGGATTATTGTAAGAATTTATATATGAGAAGAATGATCTCACTTTGCTGAAATTTCTTGACGGTGATAGATTTCCTATGTATTATGATTAATGCAGTTTAACATTGAAAACTCTAGATTGTCAATTGTATATGTATCGTGCCTTATGTGATCAGCCTCTGGAACAAATTTGTCGAATGTTAAAGTACAGGAAAGTTTCTCATGCTGATAAAGTACTCAAGTATTATAGATTAATTACAAGTTGTGGAAGAAAAAGCTTATGAACTTTCCCCTTGGTTGTGTAACAGCTTGAATCTTGTTAACAATTGGTTATATGTGAATAGAAACTGATACAATTTGGCAGTAAACAGATTCTTGCTTGCAATTGAATTGGAAGAGAGATTGACTTACAGTCTTTCCAGTTGTAGTAAGTATGGTTGCATCCGATCCTTTGATCTGCAGAACTTCTCCATCGATCCAGGCGAGTTCAGGATCCTCAACCCAAACATGGGATCCAACAATTATGTTTACTGGGGTCCCCTGAATCATTGACGAAACAGAAGATTGTTCTTTATGGATTGAAAGATTGGAAATGCATGTAAATTGGGACAATCAGCTCATGATCACCAGTGAACTCACCATTTTCTGTCAGGGCTATATGAGCATTGAATAGGAGTGAGAAGTGATTGCTGTTATCTTCTTGTCCAGAGAGAGAGAGAGAGATGGCAGTGTTGTAAGAATAGATGACTGCTGGGATCTGTTGAAATGAAAAGTAGCAAAGAATGTGGAAAAAGGAATGTTTGAAGGCACTCCAAAAGCAGAGGTAATGAAGGTGGTGAAAACACTAAAGCAAAAGGCTGTTGAGCCAACCAGCCACCCCCTTGTCCCCCCAGTCCACGTTGGATGCTGACTTGGCACCCGATGAATCTCCTTGTCAAGATCCTCCCACTCAAATTCTATAGTGTTCTTTCTCGCCAACATCTAACACACACAACACTTAATATTTGATGTCTAAGTTGGGCACAAGATGAAGTCGTTTAGAGTTGCAAAATGCAGGAATGATTGCAGCATGCATGCCTATGAGTGGACCTGTTGGGTAGCAATTAAAATCTCATATATTGTTGCTAATTATGATGTGCATCACCACCCCACACAAAAGTAGCTCTTACTTAACTCTCCCCCTATGGGACTACCACTATGGTTTATATTACTTTTCTTTACTTTCTCTTTAATCAATGCCTTTTCAAGATTATACATCTCTCCTTAATATCTCACTTAATGACTTTCCTGCCCCTCTTGCACCCTCTACAAATTACTATTTCATTTTCTTAACTTCAAATTGGATGGCATTCACAATGGGATTTTTGGTGTGATTTAATTTATGAACATGGAATTATCTTTGTATGAAATTATTTGGAAACCACTCATCTTTCTACTTATTCAAATTGACACATATAAGATATTTATCAGTGTTAATACATAAATGATGGGTTAACATGAAATCAATTGTTGAGTATGTTACTATCTTATGAATCACTACTTTTTTTTTTGATAGAGAAAAAAACAAGAAGAATCTTTATAGGGATCACATGATGGGGATTGTAGTTGTAAAGATTTTGATAAACTCAACATAGGATTGCAGGCTGTAATATTAACCTTAATTAAGAAGAGTGAGAAAGCCTTTTTGATGAGGCTGGAACACCTGGAAAGGTAGATGACATGGATGTGTGGGGCCCTTAATCTTCCTAAATTCCTGCCCAAAATCAAATCCACATCCACCAACCTCTCTTTTTTATTTGTAATGAAATTGAATTCAATTTCCTTTTAATTAGGGTCGGTCGAGAATGTGGGCTTTGAGTTGAAATCCTTGATTATGCTTGGGTTGGCTATTCACATGGAAATAAAGCTACTTTTGGTGGGGGCCTTTTCAATTTTTTTAAATAAATTGAATCAAGTCAAATAGAAAAAATTCAGAGTTCAGAAGTTAGAATTTTTCATGTACTCGAACATGAATTTAAAAGTTTTTATGATTAATCTAAAACTTGATTAAGAAAAAAACAATTAACTTACAAATTCACGAGCTAAAAAAAAAGATGATAATTTAATAACCATCCCTATTGAGTGTACGTTCAATTAGATAAAATCTTCAAACTTCAAATTAACCACGATTTTGGTTTATCAAGGTGAACAATTGATCTTGAACTGATTCTTAATTGATGTGAATAGCTCTCAAACGGCTTGAATGATTTACAGCTCTACTACTCTCATCTTCATTTTTTTATTTTTATTATATTTCAATATTCTTATTTTATCAGTATATGTTGTATATGCAATATAATCTGCAGTAAATATGAGATTGAGATATATGAAAGTAGATATATGATATTTATATTTTTGGTTTTCAGCAAACAACAAAAAGTATAGTAGTAATATGGGACCCCTATTATTGGTATTCAATTAAACGACTCTTGAAATTGCCTTTATTTTTTATTTTTTGAGAAATATATTGATGGTTTGTGGGCTGTAGGTCCAAATTTGGTTTAATTAGGAGGGGCATAAATTGAAAGAATCAGCTACCTTTTGAAGCATTTTCTTGATTACAATATTTTTTATTAAATAATCCCAATTAGTACTAAGACAATGGGGACCAATATAGTGCTCTACATGATTAGTACATGTAAAGCTGACCAGAGAATTTTCTAACAACATATTTATTTATGGTAAATAAATATATACTGATAAAATAGTGCCAAAAAATATTTAGTAATAGTTTTGGATTTTCATAGTTCTCGACTCAAGGCTTGAGAATATGTCATAAGTGTGAAAGTGTAATTGTTTCTATCAGTGAAATTTTTAATTTTTGATGCTATAGTTTGTATAATCGGAAGAATAATTTCCTCCCCTAAAATCAAGAATGGTATAATATATACTTTAACGGGTATATTTTTGTCCGAACCTATATGTCTTTAGAGTTTCAGACGAAACTAGAAATAAATAAAACTTCTCAGACATGCAAGCATATCAACTAATTTTTATAACAACTATGGATACAACCAAACAATCCAGTATTAAATAAAAATAGATATCAATGAAAATTAAATGAGATAATAATTTTAGTTCCAGTAAACACATAACAAACAGTATTGAGATTGAGTTACTATAGAAAAAACATACTCAATTAAAAGAAAGAAAAAAAAAAGTATCATACAATTAACCAATCTAATTGCACAAACTTTGTTAAAACTTTAATCAGATAATTGCGAAGATAAATTAACAAAAGAACAAAGACTAAAACAATACTCAAACAAGATCAATCGATCCTCTGATTCCTCTCTCATCATATAAAGTAACAACTGTTAGGGATACGTGTCGCTTATAGAAACGATAAATTTTCCACTTAAACTATTTGTTTTTTATTTTTGTTTTAATATTCTTTTTTTTTCTTCTCAATTATCACTTGTTTCTGCAAATGTCCACTTAAGGATAATATATAGATTGATTATCCAAAACAAAACAGGATTGTGATATATGTATTTGAATCATGTATTGTATGTTGAGTACAAATCAATTATTATACATCAAAACAACGTAATCATTATAAAATGTGATACCATATTTTATTTCAACAACCAGAAATTGTGACTGGTAGCTAGGAAATTCCATATGGATTAATGTTGTTAGTTGTCTGGAGTAGGATACTGATAAAGTTGCAAGATACTGGATGGGAGCAGAAAACTAGAGCAGTAAGCTGGAGCAGAAAGCTGCACGTCCAACAGGATACTGCGCAACAAATATCTGTTACTGTAGTTGCGCAGAATCAGTTTCTTCTAACGGACAATTGCAGGATTCCAGCAAACGGTTTCATCGTTTTGTTGAGGGCTTTTATTCCTTATATATAGGTGTATAATTGTTCTCATATCAGATTACAATTCACTTTGATTAGTTAGATTCAAGCAATTAGGGTTCATAGGATATACAGAAACTCTAATCTGCGGTTTCTCTCTGCGATCTTTGTTTTCTCCTCGGTTAGTGAATTGGTCGATTCTATTGGCCATGGATGTAGATCACAGTTAAAGTGATCGAACCACGTAAAATCTTGTGTGTTCTTCTCGTTTTCTTGCTTGCATTATTGTTTTTTCTCATATTCATAGTTAGGGATTTCTGAGTGATCTTGGTGTTGAGTTGCTGAGTTTCCTATCAAAGTTCTATAATTGGCGCCGTCTGTGGGAATCAAACGCCACGATTATGAACAACATGAAACTCGACGTACACAAGTTATCTGGTGTGGAAGAATTCAACCTATGGAGAGTGCATATGGAATCACTTCTGATCCAACATGGGGTAGAAGATGCTCTTCTTGATGAGAGTGAGACTTCAACCTCTGGTAATGCAGAGAAAAGAAAAACAATGGAAAAGAAAGCAAGAAGCGCGATTCTCCTATGTTTGTGTGGAAAGACACTAAGAGATGTATGCAAAGAAGAAACGACGAGAGATATATGGAAGAAATTACATGCTCTATACATGACCAAGACTCTAGTTAACAGGTTATTTCTCAAGATGAGAAGAAATTGGTTGAAAAGCTAGATGAGTTCTGTAAGATTGTTGATGATTTGGAAAACATTGAGGTAGAGATAAGACTCTACTTCTTCTAAATGCACTGCCTAAATCATATCAGTCATTCAAAGATGCATTAGTATATGGGAGAGCTACTACTTTGACTCTTGAAGAAGTTTTTGTTTCCATTAAAACAAGAGCAATCTCAGGGATTACAGAATCCAAGAGTCCAAACTAGGAGAAGGATTGAATGTGAAGTTCAAAAACTCCAAAAAATCGAATCAAGGCATGAAGCAAAACAATTAGAGACAAGAGATTGCTCAAAACAAACCAAATGCTGACTCCACTGATGCAAAGAAGTGCTTCAATTGTCATAAGGTAGGACACTTCAAAAGGAATTATCCGGAGAAGAAGAAGAAGAAGAATGTGGCTAACAACCAACAAGCTTCGATAGCCCAAGAACAATATGATAGTGCTAACATGCTATGCATCAGTAATTATGAAATCAAGAATGAGTGGGTGCTTGATTCAGGGTGCTCATTTCATATGTGTCCAGTGAAGTCATGGTTTACTGAACTGGAAATGGAGAGGGGTGGCCTAGTGTTACTAGGTGATGATCATTCTTGTAGAGTTATGGGAATTGGAACCATAAAACTGAAGCTACACGATGGAAAGATCAAGACACTCACTAAGGTCAGGTACATTCCCAAACTTAAAAGAAATCTTATTTCACTAGGCTTGTTGAATACTGCAGGGTATGAATTCAAGACAGAGAAGGAGAAAATCCTGGTAACTAAAAATGACAAACTGATCTTGAAAGGAAGAAAGTCAAATGGACTTTATACACTGCTTGGAACAACCATCACTGGAGAAACAACAATTGTGATGAGCAAGGAGTTAACCAATCTATGGCACAAAAGATTGGGGCATATTGGAGATAAAGGGCTTCATGAACTGGCAAAACAATAACTCCTTGGTGGTGATCAAATAGCAAAGATGGAAAGATGTGAACACTGCATCTTGGGAAAATTCACCAAGGCAAGTTTCCCAACTAGTAAACACACTACACAAGGACCACTTGACTATGTACACTCTGATATTTGGGGTCCTGCTAGAACTGAAACTCATGGTGGAGGTAAGTATTTCATAACCTTTATTGATGACTATTCTAGGAAAGTGTGGGTGTATATACTTTAACACAAGAATGAAACCTTTGTTAAATTTAAAGAATGGCTGACTCTTATGGAAAATCAAACAGAAAGGAAACTTAAACATCTAAGAACTGATAATGGCCTTGAGTACTTTTCAGAGGATTTTCAAGAGTTTTGCAGGTGAAAGGGCATCTCAAGACATAGGACCACAGTGGCTACACCTCAACAAAACGGTTTGGCAGAAATGATGAATTGAACCTTGCTGGAAAGAGTAAGATGTCTACTCCTTGATGCAAGTTTGCCAAAATCTTTTTGGGGTGAGGCATTAGCTACTTCAGCATTTCTGATCAACAAGAGTCTCTTATCTCCTATTGAGTACAAGTCTCCAAATGAAGTATAGTATGGAAAACCCTCTAACTATGCTTATCTTAAAGTTTTTTGTCGTCTTGCATATGCACACACAAAACAAGATAAGCTAGATGCCAGAGCAATCAAGTACATTTTCATTGGTTATCCAAATGGTATAAAAGGATACAAAATGTGGAGCTTAGAACTGGGTTTCCAGAGATGCTTTGTTAGTAGAAATGTGGTATTCAAGGAGCATATAATGGGCTACAAGCATCACTTGAATCCTCAAGTAATTACATCTCCTTCAAATCAGACCATTGAAGAAGATGAGTCATAAAAGGATGCTAAAATTCAGGTAGAGCCTAGGGATCAGTTGGAAGAAGAAGAGCAAGACAACTCTGATAATACAGAAATTGATCAGAATGATGAAATCAGTCAACAACCCCCTTAAGATCTGACTAACTACAACCTAGCAAGGGATAGACAAAGAAGGATTATTCAAACACAACAAGGTATGGAGAAGCTTATATTGTTCACTATGCTTTAAGAATAACACATGACATAGAATTTGAAAAACCAAAGAACTTCAAATCTGCTATGATATCAAAGGATAGGGAAAAGTAGATTCATACAATGAATGAAGAACTTCTATTTTTGGAGAAGAACCATACTTAGGAATTGGTGAAGAAACCTAAAAATTAAAAGATAATTGGTTGTAAATGGATCTTCAAGAGGAAGATCGAGGTGGTTGGAACTGAACAAGTCAGATTCAAGGTAAGATTGGTAGCAAAAGGGTACACACAAGAGGAAGACATTGACTACAATGAGATCTTCTCCCCTGTGGTAAAACATGTGTCAATCAGGATCTTATTTGTCTTGGTAGTTCAAAATAACATGGAATTACATCAGTTAGATGTCAAAACTGCATTCCTTTATGGGAATTTGGATAAGACTCTTTACATGCAGCAACCTGAGGGATTTGTTCAACCAGGAAATGAAGAGAATGTTTGTTTACTGAAGAGATCTCTTTATGGATTAAAATAAAGCCCCAGACAATGGTATAAGAGGTTTGATAATTATATGATGAGTATCGAATTGTCAAGATGCAACTATAACAGTTGTGTGTATTTTGAAAAAGAAGAAAATCTTATTCACACTTATTTACTACTATATGTGGATGATATGCTTATAGCAAGTAGAAACAAGTACAGAATAGATAGCTTGAAGCACAAATTAAAGCTGCAATTTGAAATGAAGGATTTGGGAGAAGCAAGAAGGATTCTAGGGATGGATATACAAAGAGATAGAAATCTGGAAAAGTTATTCCTTCACCAAACAGGTTACATTCATAAAGTCCTTAAGAGGTTCTTCTTGCATACTGCAAAAGGGGTATCTACACCTTTGGGAGCCCAATTTAAACTATCTGCAAATCAGAAACCAAAAACAGATGAAAAGAGAAAGTATATGCTAGGAGTTCCCTATGCAAATGTAGTTGGAAGTATGATGTACGCTATGGTATGTAGTAGACCTGATATTGCATATGGAATGAGTATGGTGAGCAGGTACATGGCAGATCCAGGGAGAATACACTGGGAAACAACTAAGTGGTTGCTTAGATACCTAAGTAGAATAGCTAACTTAGGATTAATGTTTAAAAGACATGCTCAATATACTAACACTCTTGAAGGTTTTGTAGACTCTGATTTTGCAGGTAATATAGACACAAGAAAGTCCATAACCAGCTATGTGTTCAAGCTATATGGGACTGCAATCAGCTGGAAAGCCATACAACAACCAGTAGTTGCATTATCCACCACAAAGGCTGAGTTCATTGCCATGACAGAGGTAATGAAAGAATCAGCATGGCTCAAGGGGATTCTAAAGGAGTTAGGAGTAAAATAAGACAGAGTCACTATCTTTTGTGACAATCAAAGTGCTTTACACTTAACCAAGCATCAAACCTTCCATGAAATATGCAAACATATAGACATCAAACTCCATTTTGTAAGAAATATGATTGAAAAGTGTGAAGTGGAGGCTAGCAAAGTTGGAACTGAAGACAACCCTGTTGATATGCTTACCAAAGTATTACTAGGAGCAAAATTCAATCATTGCAGAAATTTAGTAAGCTTGACAAGCTGGAAAGAAGACAACACTTAGAGCGTTGAAGTTTTGCAGGCAAAATGGGATCGATCATTTCCGAGCTGAGGTGGAGAATTGTGACTGGCAGCTAGTAAATTCCATATGGATTGATGTTGGTAGTTGTCTAGAGCAGGATACTGATAAAGTTGCAGGATACTGGATGGGAGCAGAAAGCTGCACGTCCAACAGGATATTGTGCAACAGATATCAATGCACGTCCATCGGGATACTGTGCAACAGATATCTACTACTGTAACTGCGCAGAATCGGTTTCTTCTAACAGACAATCACAGGATTCCAGCAAACGGTTTCATCGATTTGTTGAGGGCTTTTATTCCTTATATATAAGTGTATAACTGTTCTCATATCAGATTACAATTCACTTTGATTAGTTAGATTCAAGCAATTAGGGTTCATAGGATATACAGAAACTCTAATCTGCGGTTTCTCTCTGCGATCTTTGTTTTCTCCTTGGTTAGTGAATTGGTCGATTCTATTGGTCCGTGAATGTAGATCACAATTAAAGTGATCGAACACGTAAAATTTTGTGTGTTCTTCTCGTTTTCTTGCTTGCATTATTGTTTTCTTTCTCATATTCATAGTTAGGAATTTCTGAGTGATCTTGGTGTTGAGTTGCAGAGTTTGCTGTCAAAGTTCTACAGAAATTAAACTATCATCTTTCAAAACTCTTAATATTTTATCAAACGAATGTCGTTTTTCCCCAACATAAATTGCAGTGATCCACTCCAAAAAAGGGATCCTAATCCATGATATATAGTCACTCCTCTAGTAATCAAGTCATCAAATTTCAAGTTTCACAGCTAGAGCCGTCAAAATGGGTTGGGCCTGTTGGGCCAGCCCGCACCGCACCGCCAAAAGAGAGGGTTGGGTCAAGCATTTAGGAGCCCGCCAAAAGGCGGGCCTAGGCGGGACGGGCCTCGCGCCCCGGGCTTTTGGTGGGCAGCCCGCGGGCCAAGTGGGTTGGCCCGCCTAAATTTTTTTTTTTTTTTTTTTTACACATGTATGCAATATGTATAATAATGACACAAATTACCATCTAATGCAAAGTAATGATGTTTAATATATTAAATTTGGTCACTTATTTATATTAATGAAAGAATTTTTAAAAAAAATTTGTTTTTTATAATTTTTTTTTTTATATTTTACATGTAATCAATGCATATAAGGTTGAATAAAGGGTAAAAAATATTATAAATATTATCTCTTTTCTTTTAGAAAAGAAAAAAAAATTAAAAAATTAAAAACAAAAAAAGAAAAAAAATTAAAAATTCAAGTGGGTTGGCCCGCCCAACCCACGACCCACCGGTGGGTTGGGCTGGGTTGGGATTTGAAGGCCCGCCCAATAAAAAGCCCGCCCCCGCACCGCCCCGCCAAAGGGTGGGTTAAGGTGGGTTGTGGGCCAGCCCGCCCCGCCGGCCCGTTTCGACAGCTCTATTCACAGCCATGGTATACAAAATATCGTACACAAGCAAACATGAATATTCTGTATATATGAATTAACATAAATAACATATTATATGGATTTTATTTGATGTCACATTTACAAAATCGAAAAAAATGCAAGACTTGCCCGAGGCAACATGGTTATTTTCTAAAATACAGCTGGACCTATGGGCTCATTAGCTTAAAATAATATGGGCCCTTCATCAAAAAGATTTGGGCCCATAATATCTCGTAGCGTACTAATTTGTCTTTCAAAATCAACTAAGTCAGTTTGGGCCAAACCTTTCAGTTTTTCAAGATGATATCAAGTGCAATACAAGAACCCAAAACAGATTATTGAATTATTTACTTACAAAAAATATGTCCAGGCCCGTTTAATTTAGTGGGTTTAAATTTAAGCATAGGGACAACAATGAACTCACATTGTGGATAATCGTTTTTTCACGAAATTTTATATGAGACGGTCTCATGGATAGTTATATGAGATGAAGTTTCATTACCTATGAATAAAATATATTTTCATAAATTTATATATAAATTGTAAAGTTTTGATTATAAATTGGCTTGTCACACGTAATTAGATTTACGAAACGGTCTCACATAAGATACTGAATGGGTTTTACCCAAATTGGGTCATAAAACTTGTATCTTTGGACGTTTAATGAAAAAGTTTGGTTTGTAAAAAAAAAAGATGGTTGATAATTAAATAAAAATTTATATTAGATCATTTTACATAAAATTGTACGTGAGATGGATTTTCATATAGTCTTATTGAGATCGATATTGACCGTATTAAATAAATTGATTTGCTATTCACTAATTCATGTAATTTCTCTTACATAAAATTTTACATCAAACTGTTTCTAGTATTAAAATGAGAATGAAAATGTGTACAATCATTGAGGGGTATGTCTCATTTTCCAATTTTTGAAATAAAATATATTGTTCATATTATCTCTACTAATTAAAAGTAACTTTTGATTCCTTTCTTATTCTCTCACATCCAAATCTATTAACCAACCATAAACTTATCAACTTAGATAAGACCCGTCTTGTGAATGTAATTTCGTGAGAATTTCCTCACAATTCAAACTCAAACTCAATTTCAAAAGCTAAGCATTATTTTATGGATTATAAATTAAATATTAACTCGCCTCAAATAAATAGATTTCCACCATAGTCTTAGAAAATTATACTCTTATTTTGAACTCATAACAAATTCGGCCATATTTAAAATGAATTGAAACCATCAAAATGTTATAGGGAGTGGCTGGTATGTCGAAACTCGATCTAATGAGTTTTATAAATCTTATTTACTTGTTTTATAACTGATTTATTTCTGAAAATTATGTTCAAACTTCTCTTATGAAAGTTATATTGAGAAGTTAAAACAAAATTCACAATTAATAAATTAAGAAAAATGGCAAGTTGGTGGAGGGACAAGAGGCCAGATGCATGAGGTCCAAGTGTTTGTTTGTTTTTTTTTTTACTTCTTTTTTCTTCTTTTGAATGCAGCAAGTCTTGAAATTACTCAAAAGACCCGATTAGTTGCCATCCATTATTTATTTATTTTTTATATTAAAAAACATACAATATAACATTTATAAATTAATAACACTGCGATCAAGAAAAACCAAGAATTTTTTTATATTAACCAATAAATTTATAATTTAATAATTTATAAGGTGAATGCATGAATTTGTGTTAAGTAAAAGATCACAATTTTTTGAAAAATGAGTGCATCTAATAAAACAGATATAATATTTATATGAATAAGATAAATAAGTAGAAACTAATGTTGGCGGATTTTTTTTTCATTGTTCATATTTATAATTACTCAAAAAATGATTCGAAGAAGAAATTACTATGGTTAGAGTATCCGAAAATAAAATATTTGTAGAAGCTATCTAGTTTTAGTTAGACTTGTGCAACATAAATGATTTGGTTGGAATATTTACTTTTTAATTGATTAACGATATGATTGGTACGATGGAATGAGGTGGAAATTGAATCATCATTCTTACTTTCATTTTGATTCATTTGATTGATATGTTTTATAAGTAGGAATGTTGATTTTCACAGGAATTATTATTACCATGGATGAGAAAATGACCATTTTTTCCTACCCCATGGTATTATGTATTCCTGTCTTCAAGAAAATTAATGTTTTTTTTTTTTAATTTTGACTATTATCATTATTTATTTTATGTTTCACAAATTAACTTTCTAAAGTTAAATTATTATATAAAATTTTGTAAATAATATTAAATTATTTATAAAAAATAAAAATA
This sequence comes from Scutellaria minor, assembly GCA_954870855.1. Classification (NCBI taxonomy): domain Eukaryota; kingdom Viridiplantae; phylum Streptophyta; class Magnoliopsida; order Lamiales; family Lamiaceae; genus Scutellaria; species Scutellaria minor. The sequence goes on from OX940728.1 coordinate 22,694,797, forward strand.
ATAATAATTTAAAATTAATATAAAATAAAAATAGCAAAAAAATAATAAAAACTAAATATATAAATGGTATAAAAATAATTAATACGTATAAAAATCTAAAAAACATAAAGATAATATGTATATAATTTTAATAACACAAATAATTAAAGTTCTGATGTAAGATTTATCTATAAATAATATATATATAGTTGTAAAATATAAAAAAAAAAAGATAAAAGAATATTAGTATAGATAATAGATTATAGTTAAATTGTAATTAAAATATTTTTTTAGATAATATAAAATAAGATATTATAATTTTAATAACATAAAATCATATAAAATAATTAATAAAAGATATGATAAATATATTATTATTATTTAACTACTTTAAATATATTTAAATAATATAAAAATAGTAAATTAATAATAAAATTAAAAAAATAAAATATATAAATATAATATACCTTAATGTACAATGATTAATTTTCTGTAAAAAGAATTATCTTTAAATTTAAATATGCCACATGATTAATTTTCTGTAAAAAGAATTATCTTTAAATTTAAATATGTCAAATAATTTAAATTTGAGTGATATATTGAATATGAATATGAAATTAAATTATAGTGAAAGGTAATTTGGCCAAATATGATTGATTTAATATTTATACATTTTATTTGTAGTTATCAATCTTAAAATATAATCATAATGATTATTTCATTTATTTCATATTCCTTTGTGATACCAATCATAGGAATGAACATTTTTATACAATTCATTTCCTATCACCATTCCATTCTTGAGTTCAGTCTATTCTCACGTAATTACATTTAATCATACCAATCATTAAATAAGAGTTTATTTAACTATTAAAAGAGTAAATATTTATATTACATTTTTAGAAAGGTCAAATGGATGGAAAATAATAGGTTTCTATTTTTAAGGTATTTTCATTTTTACATATAGATATATAGATAAGTTTTGGAATAGGAGATGTAACACCAAGTGTAATAGAAGATCTCATGTGTATAGATAGATAATTGATGCATAATGAATGAAATAATTAATGGGGAAATTAAGCCGTGATTTGTCATGTTAATGCGCCTACCTTTTCATAAGTGGAAGGAGCACTAAACTCTAGTACCATATAGATTAAATGGAATTTAATTAGGATTAGGACATGTCACTCTTCATCATTCCTCAATCAACAATAGAAATTAGACAGACACTCATTCACAAAAATATATTATAATCACAAAAATATATTATAGGATTAATTTCAATTTTAATTCCGTAAATAAGATATTTTTTATTTTTTGACAATCAAATATTCGTTTTCCAATTTTGATCTTTTATGTTTTAATTTTTTCAATTTCAGTTCAATTTTGATCGGAATTTTCAAAATTGTTGCATGTAAGCGATTTAGAAAAATCTCGATCAATATTAAATTTTTGGGTTAATTTCAATTTTATTTTCGTAAATAAGATATTTTTTTATTTTTTGACAACCAAACATTCGCTTTTCAGTTTTGATCTTTTATGTTTTAATTTTTTTCAATTATAATTCTAATTTGATCGGAATTTTCAAAATTGTTGCAAGTAAACGATTTTAAAAATTTCGACCAATACTAAAATTAAAATATAAAAAATCCAAATTGAAATTACATATTGTATTAATATATGTGTAGTGCCACACAATTATCAAAGGAATTAAATTCGTGTATCAAAAGTCAACCATGAATTCAAATTCCATATTCGCAACAATGGGCTACAGCCTGTTGCGCCATGAAGTGGACATGGCACCAAATATATATGAGATTCAATTATCAACATTTATAGTTTCAGCATTAATGACCCATTATTTGCATTTTCTCTTTAATATATATATATATAGAAAGATCGATTTTAATAAAATGTGAAATTCAATAAACAAAAGGAGTCATATTCCTAAAAGAAGTTATTGAAACCATTAATTTCCATATCACAAATACCAGTTAATTAGAATAAGACGTCTTACAAGTTATACTATGTGAGCTGGAGCAAACTAACCTTTTAAATTATGAAAAAAGAGAAGAATTTGTGCATAAAAGAATTTGTATGACGATTTTATATACAAGACACTTGTTATTCAGGTTGAATTACAATAAAATGTAGTTATTTATATGCTTATTTTGAAGCGAAAATTTTATTACCTTTAAAGTTCAATGAATAAAGTAACTAAATACAAAAAAGAATAATATTGTGTTTGTTCTAAAGTTTAGATTTTGTTTCAAATTAATTATTGTTTTGGACTTTTATAAAATTTTATTTCGAAGTTATTTCTATTTCCTTAGTTAAAATTTAGGGATTTAATATGATATTTTTTTATGAAATTAATTTGATTTTCTACCCAATTTTGAATCTTTAATTCCTTGGTTAGTTAAGAGTATATTTGTCCAACTTTCATGTTCCTAATCTATTGCAAAACTAAAAAACGACACTTATTTTGAAACAAATGGAGTATATCTTAAACTTATAAGATTCTAGCTATTTCTTTAGCTAATTAAATATAACTATAATTTTCAAGGTATATTTCTGGGATCTAATCACTTTACCAAATTTAAAACTTTTCAATAGAAATTACTCCAAAGTTTTCACATGCATAATGATAGAAAAAAAATAAAAATTCGTAATGTTCATAAGTTTAAATCACACTAAGAAATTTAAGACAAATCTAAGATTTACATGACTAGAACATTAATATTGATTCCTTGTATTTCCTAGGCATGGTTGGAGCCGACATAAGAATATTATGTATTTATTTATAGAATATAACATTATACTATATGAGTACCCAAAAAAATACAAAATTGAAATTTATTCGCATATATATTATAATTTATTATCCTAACTAGGCATAAGTGGTCACGATTTTTTAGTGAATTTTCAGGACCTTTGTTGGCCAATATTCTTCTAGTGTGGGGATAAAATTAAGAAATCAACCTCTATAATTGAACATCTCATCATGTGCTAGGGATAATATATATATATATATATATATATATATATATATATATATATATATATGCAGGGTGAAAGAAGGAGCTCCACACAACTAATATTTTGTCAAATTGTAGCACATCCAAATATCTTTAATTGTGATTGTCTTTCAATATCTAATATTACAAACACAGTGTGTGTATGTGTGTCCCTAAATTAAATTGCTTCCCATGTTCTTGTCTTTCAATTGGTGGGAATTAGATGCCCTATTTTATATCGAAACTGATTTCCACTTTCCATCACATGTACCCTATGAGTACTATTTCAAGTTTTGAATTTTCAAAATATCAAGGGATCCATTTTTTTACAAAATAATTAATAACTATATTATTTTTTAACTCAATTAATTTTTTTTACAGTCTATGATATTTTTGATTACTTGTTAAGGTTTTGTAACTGTATTCATAATATAAAATATTGACAATGTGTTTTGTGTTGTAAATAATTACGATAACTATAAAAAAAACTAGAAGTAAAACAGACGAAAAGCATACAAAAGTAATGCGTAAATAAAAGACGAGACGAGAAGAGAAAAGTAGATGAGATGAGAGAATTTGGTGTGTCTTTCTTCCATTCAATTACATGTATTTATAGAGAAAAAGTTGATACAATAGCCTTGATCTCCAAGTTTATGGCTTGATCACCAAGTTTATATACAAAGCCTTGATCACCAAGTTTGATGCCTAATTAAGCTATATTCAATATTATAATACTTCCCCTTGAATTTAACTTTGTTATGTCATGTGCATAAACTGTCTCGTTAAAAACCTCAAACCAGAAAAACTCATTGGGACAAAAAACTGGGATGAGGGAAAAAGAATACAGTACATATATGCAACATTTTCGCTTCCCCTGAAACGATTAGCATGAGTTTGAAAGTAAACTGTCAATCTTGCTTCTCATTGGATCTTCTCATACCGATGCCGTATACCAATTTCTCAAATGTAGATGTAGTCAGGGATTTTGTGAATAAATCAGCAAGATTGTGACATGAACAAATTTGTTGAACATTTATCTCTCCATTTTTCTGAAGCTCGTGAGTATGGAAAAATTTCGGTGATATATGCTTAGTCCTATCACCTTTTATATACCCGTCTTTAATTTGTGTTATGCAAGCAGCATTATCCTTATAAATGATAGTAGGCGTAGTGGTAGTCAGATTTAACCCACATGCATTCCTTATATGAGCTATAACTGATCTTAACCAAACACACTCTCTGTCTGCCTCATAAAGAGCAATAAGTTCAGAGTGGTTGGAAGATGTGGCAACCAATGTCTGTTTAGTAGACTGCCATGAAATGGTTGTGCCATTATAACAAAATAAATATTCAGTTTGGGATCGAGCTTTGTGCGGATCAGATCTATATCCCGACCAACTAACCCCGAGTTAGTTGTATTATTTGAATATAACAATCCCAAATTTATAGTACCACGGAGATAACGGAAAATATGTTTAATTCCATTCCAGTGTCTCCGGGTTGGCTCAGAACTATATCGAGCAAGCACATTGACCGCAAATATGATATCTGGTCTTGTACATTGTACTAGATACATCAATGCTCCAATAGCATTAAGATACGACACCTCTTAGCCAAGTATCTCTTCATCAAACTCTTTAGGTCGAAATGGATCTTTATTAGGGTCTAAACAACGTACCACCATAGGAGTGCTTAAAGAATGAGCACTCTTCATATTAAACCTTTTGAGCAGTCGCTCAGTGTACGCAGATTGATGAATAAAAATGTCATTTGCTCTATGCTCTAGCTGAAGACCGAGACAGAGCTTGGTTTTCCCAAGGTCTTTTACTTCAAACTCTTTTTTCAGATATGCAGTAGCATTGGCTAAATCCTCAGGAGTGCCAATGAGGTTCATGTCATCTACATAAACTGCAATTATAGCAAATCCGGTTTCTGATTTTCTAATAAAAATGCATGGGCAAATTGAATCATTTTTGTAACCTTCTTTAATAAGGTATTCACTTAGTCTGTGATACCATATGTGACCAGACTGTTTTATTCCATACAATGATCTTTGTAATTTGATCAAGTATAGCTCACGGGGATTACCCGTTTTTGGTATTTTAAATCCATCAGGAATTTTCATGTAGATATCAGAATCAAGTGAACCATATAGATAAGCTGTTACTACGTCCATAAGACGCATGTCCAAATTTTCATGGACAACCATACTAATGAGAAAATGGAAAGTGATCGTATCCATTACTGGTGAATACGTCTCATCATAATCAATCTCAGGTCTCTGAGAGAACCCTTGAGCAACAAGTCGGGTCTTATATCTTACAATTTTATTATTCTCATTTCTCTTACGGACAAATACCCATTTATACCCAACAGGCTTTATATTGTCCGGAGTTTGAGTGATAGACCCGAATACATTTCATTTATTTAGTGAAGCTAATTCAGATTTGATTGCTTCCTCCCATTTAGGCCAGTCATCCATTTGACGACATTCTATTATGGAACGTGGTTCACTGTTACAATCATCGCTCAAAATCTCTTGAGCAACAGAGAATGCAAAAATATCATCAATAATGATCTCATTTCTATCCCATACATAATTATAGTAGCTTATGGAATTCTCGGTATTTTTTAGATTTGATATCATCATGATTGTTTTACTAGGCTCTACAGATTCATCTGGAGCTTGCTCATTAGAACTCACTTGATTAATGGGCTCATAAATCCCTTTCTTGGTTTTTCGAGGAACAGAGTCCTTTGAACCAATGGGTCGACCCCGTTTTTGTCTTGGTCCATCAGAATTCATTTTCACATGTTCATTAGGAACATCGATCCTAGCTGGAACATTCACAGTTGGAATATGAGACTTCGTGACTTTACTGGCATCATTAAATGCGTCAGGAAGTCTATTAGCAATATTATGTAAATGTATGATTCTATTGACCTCATTTCACATTCAAGTGTGCGTGAGTCTAGATGAGACAAATTCTGCTCACACCATGTGAGATTCTCAACATGCATAGGTTTATTATTATCAAGGATTGTCTTACCGACTGATGGAAATGTCGTTTCATCAAAATGACAATCCGCAAACCTAGCGGAGAATAAATCACCCGTCATTGATTCCAAAAACCTAATAATCGATAGTGAATCAAACCCGACATATATGCCAAGTCGGTGTTGGGGACCCATTTTTATCCTTTGTGGAGGTGGAATTGACACCTGTACAGCACACCCAAATGCGCAAAGGTGCGAAATGTTTGGCTCAAAACCCAAGGTTAATTGCATTGGGGAATGCAAATGATACGCACTAGGACGTAATCTAATTAAAGATGATGCATGCAATACGGCATGTCCTCATGCTGTACTAGTGAGCTTTGATCTCACTAATAAAGTTCGAGCAATAATTTGGATTCTCTTGACAAGAGATTCTGCCAATCCATTTTGAGTATGAACGTATGCTACTGGGTGCTCAACATTAATTCCCAATGCTGCACAATATTCATCAAAATATTTTGATGTAAATTCTCCGGCATTATCCATCCTTATATTTTTAATAGGATGATCAGAAAAATGTGCTCGGAGTTTAATAATTTGTGCAAGCAAACGCGCGAATGCAACATTGCGCGTAGATCACAAGCATACGTGAGACCATCTAGAAGATGTGTCTATCAGAACCATAAAATATCGAAATGGTCCACTTGATGGGTGAATTGGTCCACAAATATCACCTTGTATCCGTTGTAAAAACGATGGTGATTCATAACCAACCTTTGTCACAGAAGGTTTTATAATGAGCTTTCCTTGTGAACATGATTCACAAAAATAATCATTTGACATCAATATCTTTGTATTCGTTAAAGGATGTCCTTTAGTATGTTCCATAATCCTACACATCATAGTAGTTCCAGGGTGACCTAGACGATCATGTCATAATCCAAGTATATCGGGATTAATTAGTTTCCATGGCATGGTGGCATAGGATTCGAAAGCTCGAATCGGGACACACTATAGCCTAGAAGCTGTTGCTTCAAATTTCTCATGAACATTCCTTTTGTTCATATCATATGATGTGACGCATAAACATTCTTTGGTATTTTCAACCAATGTTTCTATATGATATCCATTGCGTCTAACATCTTTAAAACTTAGTAGACATGTTTTTGATCTACCAGATAAAAATGTATTTTCAATATGCAGAGTGGTACCATTAGGCAACACAATTGTTGCATTCCCGGAGCCATCAATAATCTCAACGAGACCTGATATGGTTCTTACTTGTGTTTTGCACAATGTCACACTCGAGAAATATATTTTATCTGTGAATATTGAGTGCGTTGTTGCACTATCGAGTAGACAATGATTCATTTTGTTAGTATGTTCTATGTACTGTCTGATTATACAAAAGTATATTAATACTGGAATCACTATAATAAAATAACAAGTTCATAATATTATATAATATAAGGTTAATTTCAGGAATTTATCATTTAAGAGATATGTACATTGTTATTGACAAAAAGATAAAATTTACTCGATCTCGGGTATGCCATCTTCCGAGAGAGGTCTATACACAAAATTACCAAACTCTAAGTTTGGATTTATCACCACCACTTGTCACTTTATACAATGGGATCAAGGTCCTCAAAAAAATCTGATAGTTCAAGAGATTTCCCATCTTGAACTTGATCATTCATGATTTGAGGTGTGGCGTTTCGAGGGGTAGTAAATGGCATTTCTGCCTCAGTGGCATGTGTCTGGACTCATTTTCCTTTGTTTTTTATTGAATCCTGGTATAGATCCACCAGGTGTTGGGCAGTCCTGCAGACTTTGGCCCAATGGCTAGTCATTCCACATCTATTGCAATTATTTTCATAAGATTTCTCTGTGGGCACCTTGCCCTTGTCATGGTTCCACTGAAATCGGTCTCCTTGATTGACCGGATAATTATTTGGACGAGAATAACCATGTCCGCGTCTACCGCCTCTCCAGGCACCACGTCCACCTCGGACATCATGATGGGGACTACCATGTCCACCACCTCTCCAGGCACCACGCCCGGATCTTTGTCCACGGCCTCTAGATTGACCCATAGATTTGTTAGCATGTGCTTCTGGCACTGCTTGGGACCCACAAGGTCGCAAATCATGATTTTTCAATAACAGCTCATTTATTTTTTCTTCTATGAGTAGTACAGAGATCAACTCTGAATATGTTTGAAATTGGCGCTATCTGTACTGTTGTTGTAGTACCAGATTTGAGGCATGCATGGTGGAGAATGTTTTCTCTAATTTGTCATATTCTGACAATTTTACACCACACAGAGCCAAATGAGACTCAATCTTAAAAAAAACCGAATTATAATCGGAGACTGATTTAAAGTCTTGCAGTCTTATATGCTGCCAATCATACTACGCCCGTGGCAGGATCACAGTCTTTGTGTGATCAAATCTTTCTTTCAGTTTGTCATATCTCCGATGGCCTTTCAAACTGTATGTACTCATCTTTCAAATCCTCCGATAAATGGTGGCATATAAAGATCATGGCGTTAGCCTCATCTTTCTTGTTGGCCTCATCGATATTTACACATTCAAGAGTTTTCACGAGATCCAACCCTTGTAAGTGTAGTAGGCACCAGGACAAATAGTTTACGCTAGAAACATCAAGAATTTGAAATTTTTTATTTTCAATTCTAGCCATAATAAAACACAAAATATAAAGATAACAATATAAATATACAAACCTTTTTTTTCGAACAAAAACTCGTGCTGATAACGTGTTGTAAATAATTACGATAACTATAAAATAAACTAGAAGTAAAACAGACGAAAAGCGTACAAAAGTAATGCGTAAATAAAAGACGAGACGAGACGAGAAGAGAAAAGTAGATGAGATGAGAGAATTTGGTGTGTCTTTCTTCCATTCCATTACATGTATTTATAGAGAAAAAGTTGATACAATAGCCTTGATCTCCAAGTTTATGGCTTTGTTGATGCAAAGGATCAACTTCCAAATAAACTTGATAGTTTGTGAGTAATTATGCGGGGTTAATTATTTGCACCGACCGATTAGCCAACCGATTAGCAGTTGAAAACAGTGGATGAGTATTGAAGCTACTTGGTGACCGATTACGCTATGAATAAGAGAGGTAAAAAGAAATTGTTTTTATTGCTCGATGTCCCTTTCTTGGGCAGTAACTCTCCCTTTTATAGTGGAGTTTAAATCAAAAAATAGTAAAAACTATCATTATAGCTACTGTAATAGCTTATACAAGTGGTGAGTCTAGTTACAGATGTACTGCTGCATGAAGTAGTAGGTAACAAGCGTGTCATTGTAGGCTTGACATCTGTCTTCACAGGTGTTATTCTTCAAGCTTTATCCCTTTGATTATCCTTCAATTGTTTTATTGATCTGAAAACGTTCCTGACCGATCATGTGTGTTTAATGCCAGTAGCAAAGAAGGCGAAATCGGTGGCCAGTAGCCTTATCAGTAGCCTAAATGGCTTATCAGTAGTATAATTTAATCGGTGACCAGTAGCCTAATTTGATTGATGGCCAGTAGCCTTATCAGTAGCCCACATGACTTATCCGTAGTAATTTAATCGGTGGCCAGTAGCCTAAATAATATAATTTAATTGATAGCCAGTAGCCTTATCAGTAGCCCACATGACTTATCCGTAGTAATTTAATCGGTGGCCAGTAGCCTAAATAATATAATTTAATTGATGGCTAGTAGCCTTATCAGTAGCCCACATGACTTATCCGTAGGGATTTACTGACCGAGTATAACAGGCTTGATCACCAAATTTATATACAAAGCCTTGATCACCAAGTTTGATGTCTAATTAAGCTATATTCGATATTATAATATTTTGGGATTTGTTTTTGAATTGACTTGAATATTTCAGATATTACTTGCATTTGTATGAAGGAAAAACTATCACAATCTTACAATAGTGCCACATGATGCGACTGTTATTGATCAGTTGAATTATTTTTTATGAATTGTATATATATACTTTTTGTATATTGTTACAATTAATCCATTTGCATGACACTCCTGAGCATTTATTACTTGAAAGTACTATTTCGACATTATTTGTATGAATCTACTACTCTATGAAAGTAGACTACGATTTAGTCATATCAATGTGTTTTTTATGATTTATATACATAAAATAATTGATAATTTATCATTTTTTCAAAAAAATAAAAATAAAAAACACCTTTTCGTAAAGATTTGGACTTTTCAAAAATGAGCAGTACTTTTTAAAATGGTCTTATAAATCTAATTTTGTTAAATTAATCAACCAACCTCCCATAAAAATAGACATAATTCACATTAAGAAAACATATCCAATTTACAGTTTTATCCCATAAACTTCCTATCACTAGTATTATACCTTTATTTATACACATTGATCACTAAACAAAAAACCATATTCCTTGCATAAATTTCTAACAATAATTATAGGTATTTTAGAGAAATTAACTCTACAAATAAAGAAAGCAACAATTATTTGGGACAAACAAAAAAGGGAATACTGTATTATCTTTGTGGGATGGAGTGAGAAATTAACGTGTGAAAATGTGTTTGAGTTGTGGGTGTGTAAAACTCCATCACACATAATTATATTAATTAGATTGTCTCATATAATATTTTTGTGTAAAAAAAACAAAAGTTAAAAACTTAAAAATATATTAAAAAATCAAGCAAAGTGGTTTCGCCTGTTGAAATTTGATACTAGGTAGTTAATGAGTGTGCTTAAAAGATGATTAACTATTTTTTGTTGATTAAATGGAATCAATCGCAAGTGATGATTTCAGAAAATGTGATCCAATCATAAGATATTGACCATCTCATGTTTATTTTTTTAAATGTCTGCCCTTTTCCTTAATAGAAGGAAACATCAAAAAACTATTATATGCATGCCATTATCTTTTAGTTCTAAATTAAGAAAATACTGTCTCAATTAATTTACATAAACTTCTTTTTGACATTAATCTAACACAATACACACGATACAAAAACATTACATGTGATCTCATGGAAAAAATATAATTTATCTCATAAATTTTTGTGTTAATTGAAATTGATTTTGTAAGAATTAATTTAGAGAAATGGATTCTTTTTGTTCAATTGTAAGGATTGCTTTACATAAAATATTTGTTATGGAAATATTTAAGATTTAAGTATGAGTTCATAATTTATGTATGGTAGTCTTGATTTATATTTTTGGAGGAAAGATATTCACGAATTTTTAGCGTATATTAATCTTGTAATTTATTTTGATAATGCACATCATAACTGCAGTATTATTTCACATTACATATATAATGTATAGTAATAAAATAAAATAAAATTCAAAACTGAGATAGAATATATAACACAGACAACTTGGGCTGCTATTTACAAAATAATTATAGCAGTTGACAGTAAAATTTCTACTATTTGTTGTAAAAAAATTTTTTTAATAAAATTTGTTATAAATAATTGTTGATGTTGACATTCATTAATGAGGAATAACACTATATATACTCGATTTACCTGGCTGAAATTCCTAAAAAAAGGATTTACCTAAGAAAAGAAAGAGCACCTTATATATAAATAAAAATTGCCTAATATTACAAGAGTTGCATCAAGCCTTGTAGATACTACAATTCCTTTTTGTAATTTAGTAACAATTACAGAAGAAAAATTCGATTTTAAAACCTTATTCTAATTGAAAGATGCATCCACCATTATATTAATTGTAATGGTGGATGCATAGATTAATATTAATGAATTTGGTTTGGATTTAAGAAAATCATGTCAAATTATTTATGAAGAAGATTTTTGTCCCTGAATTACAACTTACGCTCGTTTCACTAGGATATTGAACATAAAACCTCGTTTAAGTTTGATTGATAGAAATAAATTTTTACCATAAACTTAAAATTCATGACTTTAACACCTTAATCCAATTCTATTATGGAGAAAAGTATAGAAGATGTAATATTCACAACCTATTTAAATAGATACATGTGGATATGCCTGTCTTGAATTTTAATGGAGATGAGATATTTTAGGCGTACAAGGGTGAAAATGTCCAGAAAGTACAAACTGTAGTGAAGAGTGTATGAAGAAGAGCATGGGGTGGCAGTAGGAAATCGGAGCCTCTGAGGTCACATGTCCACAACAGCAACAAAAGGGCGGGGAAGAGAGACGACAAATAAAGCAACTGTTGAAAGAAGTGGCAATGAAACGACGACGCTCCATCCCCCTTCTCTCTCTCTCTCTCGAGTTAAATAGCAACATAAAACTAGCGTCGGCAATCTCTCTTGGATTTTTCCCCAACTCAAGAATTTCATTTTCAAAACCTTTATATATTTTTATCTAACTTTGGAGCTGGGGAAAAAGTGCTCACCACTTACTGCTATGATAAGGGCCAAAAGGAGTTGAAAGGATTAAGCAGAAACTGTGAGCCCCGTGGCCTCACTCTTCAATTTTTTTTAAATTCATGTCTTGAATGATCACTGCTTCAAAGCTCTATTCTTCTGAAGCTTGAGTACCAGTTTCAATGGATATGAAGGTGAAATTGTTTGTTTGGTTCGTTTTTCTCTCAACGGTGCCGGAATTCGGGGCCGCTGCTCGACGGAATCTTGAAGTTAAACAGCACTTGAACCGCCTGAACAAGCCTCCTCTCAAGTCCATCAAGGTATTCTGCATGCCCACTTTGTGTTTGTATATTTGCTTGTGCGAGTTTTATCTCTATGTTTGAGAGAAAATTAACAGTTTATGTTCACAAAAACAGAGCCCAGATGGTGATATCATAGACTGTGTGCATATGTCTCACCAACCAGCTTTTGACCATCCTCATCTCAAGAACCACACAGTTCAGGTCACAATTTCTTCTCTCAATCCTTTTCATGAGGTTTTGTTGATGGTGAGTGTGATTTACTGACTTTCATTGTTGCAGATGAGGCCGAGTTATCATCCAGAAGGACTATTCAGCCAGAGTGAGAAATTGTCGAAGAAAGAAACGGGGCCAAAGCCGATTACTCAGCTGTGGCACATGAATGGGAGATGCCCTGAGGGGACGATTCCGATCAGAAGAACCAGAAAAGATGATGTTCTTCGAGCAAGCTCTATTCAATCATTTGGGAAGAAGAAGCATAAAAGCATTCCCAGGCCAACATCTGCTGCCCCTGAACCTGATCTTATTAGCCAAAATGGGCATCAGGTAATCCAATTATACCATACTTTTATTCCAATTATGATTATAGTATAGAATTTGAACTGATCTTTTGTGCTTTAAAAGTCGGAAAAGGGGAATTCTTTTTGTGCTGTAGTTGCTTTTTAGATAGACTTTGATACCTTTATTTACACACTATTTTAAACTGTCTAAGTGATTTTTGTTCGCCTTTTCGGGTTTTTGTAATTGGAGTTCTTTAGCATGCCATAGCATATATTGAAGGAGATCGATATTACGGAGCAAAGGCAACTATAAATGTGTGGGATCCTAAAATCCAGCAGACAAATGAATTCAGCTTATCCCAGCTATGGATTCTTGGAGGTTCATTTGCCTCAGATCTCAACAGCATTGAAGCGGGTTGGCAGGTAAATATTCAGACAATTTTTTCTATGAACGCTTTTGTGGAAGCAAGGTTGGCATTGAAGCATTTACCTTCTGCAATAATTTTATAACAATTTTTCGTTTCACCTTTTGCTTACAATGGTAATTGTGGTGGGGAAAACAGGTGAGCCCAGATTTGTATGGAGATAACAACACAAGACTTTTCACTTATTGGACCGTAAGCCATCAATTTCTTGAAAAGAAATTAATCATTTTGTCCTTTTACTTTTGTACAGCTAGCATACATATGAATGAATCTAAAATCCATGGTTTGATCCCTATCTAAAATTTTGAAAAAATAATTCAAATGGCAGAGCGATGCATATCAAGCTACAGGTTGCTACAACTTGCTATGCTCAGGCTTTATTCAAATCAACAATGAAATAGCAATGGGGGCCAGCATCTTCCCCATTTCAAGCTATCACGGTTCTCAATATGACATCAGCATTCTTGTCTGGAAGGTATTATTAATTTTGCTACAAAACAACATTGGCCCTATCTCCAATTTTATGATTGCAATTAGATATAAATGCAATAATATAGCTGTTAATGAATAATATATTAAGTGATGGACAAATAAGTTTAATTCAGATCTTGGACATATTATACTACATGGAATCTCTGACATTTATATGTGCATGGTTACAAGCTTTTCTCTGTTTTGTTTTCTAACACATATTTCATCACATTCTGGCTGGCACACATTTTTAAATGTAATTCTTGGGTATAAGAAGAATATTGTGTGCAAAAATCAAGAGTTCATAGCTTTTAACTCATTTGTCATATACTTTTTATTTGGACTTAAGTGACTAAATTTTTTGCAATATGACGAAAGTAATTAGGGAAATTTTTCTTTTTAACTACTTTTTTACTAAAACATTTTTTAGTCATTTACTAATATACCCTTACTAAAGGGCAGAACCCCATCTGGCCTTCACCTCATCTCTTGTCCCTGCCATACAATGCTGGTGGTGGACACGAAATAGAGGTTGGTCATGCATCCTCCAATTTGTGGCTATCTTGCGATGACGGTTGGTACGAAGTGGAGGTCACTTTATGAACAAGAGAGCGTTTTAGACTTTTAAGCTGAGAGTGACTAGAAAAAAGTTTTGGTACAAAGTGGCTAATAACATGGTCTTGTTATCCACAAAAAAGATTTAACAATAATACTCTATTTATTTTCTTGAGTAACATTTTCATTATCTTGTTAGGACCCGAAAGAGGGAAATTGGTGGATGCAATTTGGGAATGACTACGTATTGGGATACTGGCCAGCTTTTCTGTTTTCTTATTTATCAGATAGTGCCTCGATGATTGAATGGGGTGGAGAAGTAGTGAACTCCGAATCAGATGGGGAGCACACCACCACACAAATGGGCAGTGGCCATTTCCCTGAAGAGGGATTTGGTAAGTCCAGTTATGTTAGAAATATTCAGGTTGTAGATGAGTCGAACAACTTAAGGGCTCCCAAAGACATCGGCATTTTCACCGAGCAGTCCAGTTGCTATGATGTTCAGCTTGGGAAGAACGGCGAATGGGGCAATTTCTTCTATTATGGGGGACCTGGGAGAAACCCTAACTGCCCATGATCAGTTTAGCAACAAAATATATGAATTTCCATGCAAAAACTCAAGTATGGAAAATGGGGTTCTAGTGTTGGTTTTCCTTCTTGAAAAACCTCTGTTTTAGGATTTGTGTCTTTTTCATTCCAAAATGGAAAAATAAACTTGTTTTAGGGCAGGTTGTGTTAGTATGAAGATATGAATGTCAATTATTCATTTGGGTATCTATAATTAGAAGTTTTTGTCTGTATGGTATGCTGCATTTAGTGCATATAATGTAGGAAAATGAGTGGTGGTGGTTGTGTAAGTTTCTTAAATTAAAGAAACATGCACCTATTCTTTTTTTTCCTTGTCTTTTCTCTAGTAATTCATTTATCTTGTTTGGATTGATATGATTGTGAACTAATTATTTGCTTGATTTAAATGTATTTGAATTTCATTCATCTCAAATCTTACTTTCATGAAACACAATAAAAAATTGTTCTATGATTCTCACAAAGTTGGAAGCACTACAATCAATCAACTTAACTCCAAAATGAACACCGATTTCTTGCTTGATGAACTAGTTTACAATGTTACACATCCCAGGATTCTTAATACACCAGAGAGGCTGAATAGGTTCAGCACTAATTCCCCTGGTCACCATTCTGTATCTCCACTCATTCAATCTATCAGTAGCCTCTGCAAATCTCTTCTTCCCCATCTCGTCCCGATTCCCCGACCACCACACTTCTGCCATTGCTGAAGTTCTAGGCCATATCCTCTGATCCATAACGGTCCAATCAGCTTGCTCTGACCACAACGCCGCCTCCCCACCTATCACCAGCCTCGACTCCGCCTCACTCAATCCATACGTTATATCATAATTATAAATCAATTGCCACGTCTTAAATGGCCCACACCAAGATCCACTATTGTTAACCTGATCAGTACCAGGTGGGAGATTATACTGACTATTGTTTCCTACAAAATCCCCATGCCCACAATCCAAGTAGTAAAACTCCGAGGATGAAACAATGGTGCGGTAACCAGAATCAACGATCCTTTTGGTGTTGATCGGGCCATTGTTCCATGTTTGGAGAATGACACTCTCTTTTGGAAGCAAAGAAGAAGTCACATTGACATTAGCATCCAACAAAACATCCTCCCAGTAAACAACAGTTCGATTCAGAGACAGGATGTGAGGTAATGTGGAATTGATGAACATTTCAAGAATCTGACTGAGAGTGCCATTGTTGGAAAGAAAAGCTTGAATAGAAGGGTCTATTTTCCAGCAGTTTGGTGTGATCTCATCGGCTCCGGAGTGGTAAAAGTTATCCGGAAACATCGAGACAACATCCTTCACGATGTTTTCGACAATTTGATAGGTTTTCGGGTTTAGAGGGTTGAGTTGGCCGGTTCCTGGTTCAGCTGCAAACCGATCCGGCCAACCAATTCCAGCAGGCCACCAAAATTTGTTAGCACAGGTCACAATTTCTGGGTGAGCTTTTGCCCATGATCCTGTGTGTGCTGCAATTATGCAAATACAAACAATTTCAATATTGCAATTTGCCTTTTTTTTTTTTTTTTTATTTCTTTCCTTATAGTATCTTTAGTTAGAGCAACCGCATCAATAGTTTTAAGAATGCAAATATATTAAAAAAAATCCGACACAAAAATAGAAATTATTGATACTGAAACACTCTCTCTTCCTTTTAAAACGTATGGCTTCCACAGATCGCATTTCACACTCTCTCCTCTTTAAAACACTCCCTTAAAATGATTCAGCAGGAGAACACTGACAATCCTACTAAAACATTGCCAATAAAATTTATTATTAAAATATTATTCTGTCACCTAAAAACACTTAAAAATTATTGCTACGGATGCCCTTACTACGTGCATGTATCATAGACTAATTTGAAATAGGAGTTATAAAAGAAGATAAGGAATGGTTGGTTGACACTTGAAAGGTGATGAGCCTAAATATTCAAAAGCTTATCTATAAGAGCAACTGCATTCATTTATTTCAAGAATATTTTTAAATAAAAAATTCATTTTTAAATGATAAAGTAAACAATGAATGTTTTAGCAGTTTATCAGTATTCTCCTACATTAATATTGTTAGAGGAGAGAGAAAGATACCGACCTTATGCACCGCCCAATAAACTACTATAAATCATTACTTTTTTTTTTCTTTTGACCTTTTTGTTTCATTATTATAGTATATTCTTATAAATTACCAATATAGGTGCCCTAAGTTCAAATTATATAGATGGGGCGGGCATAAAGAAAACACAGACCCGTCCCCCTCTGTTCTCGGGTCAGGACTGGTACCTATAAATTGGGTCCATTGGCAGGCATGGATTGGCCCACTAAACTCAAAAAGTCAACATAAGAGTGTCAATTCAGTAGTGTGTAGTGTGTACAATAAAGTTGAGTTTAATCAGAGAAGTGGCTTCTCTCTCTGGCTTATGAGAGCCTAAACATGCATGTATTTTGGGCTTGCTCCCTACTCTAAAACTCACTACTGCCATCAAATATGCCCCGGCAGATTCAAAAGAAAATTTCAAAACTTTGTTCATCCATATTAAATTATTTCTATGAAAATATATATATATATATATATATATATATATAACAATTTTAAAATTTGATAATATTTCTAACAAGTTTAACAATGATTATTCCACGTTATAGTTAAACATTTTCGAATAGAAGACCTGCCCGTGAAATTCAGGGGCCTAACATATGGGATTTACATGTTCTCCAAATTATTATATAATTAAAAATATTGCATTGATATTTCACCCATTATGCATATTCTATGATAAAGTTTTCAATATTTTATGTAGAGTGAAATTGAAATTCCAATTTAAAAAAAAAAACATAGGGTAATTTCAATTTTAGCATCATGTAAGACATTTTTCATTTATTTGATAATCAAATATTCGTTTTTTTAATTTTATTTCTTTATATTTAACTTTTTTTCAATACTGGTTGGAACTTTCAAAATCGCTAATATGATAATCAGAATTTGGTTGTTCGTCAAAATTTTCGACAGTCACGTAGATGATTTTGAAAATTCCGATTAAAATTGAAATTTAAAAAATATTAAAATATAAAAGATCAAAATTGAAAAATAGAGATTTGATTATCAAAAATAGAAATATCTTACCATCAAAATTGAAGTTAAGCAGGAAAAAAAAAAAAAAAATTAAGTAAGTTAGACGATGGTATGAAGATATAAACTGACCAGGCATATCAATTTCGGGCATAACTCTAACGCCGTATTGGAAAGCATATTCAACCAGCGCCTTGACCTCCGCCGCCGTGTACGTCATCTCGTCGGCGTAGGCTCCCTTCTCCGCCATCTCCGGCTCCGACGGCACCACCAAGGGAAACGAATGCGAGTCCGTTATATGCCAATGGAACACATTCATTTTGTTCATACTCATCGCCCTAATCAGCCGCCGCAGATCCTCCACTCCGTAGAAGTTTCTCGACGTGTCCAGCATTATTCCTCTGTGCACAAACAGTGGTACGTCCCAAATGTACAACCCGCACGCCACCCTCGCCGGCTTCGAATACACCAGCTGCGACAGCGTCTCCAGCCCCCGCATCGCGCCCCACGCTGTCTCCGCCGCCAGCGCCGCTGCGCCGCCGCCGCCGGGAATGGTGAGGGAGTACGACTCGTTCACGCCGTGGGTTAGCGGAGCGGAGATGTCGGAGACGGTTATGGTGAGGGCGGCGAGAGGCGGCGCTGACGTCAAGTTCAGCTGTGGGGTGACGAGAGGGCGGTGGTGCTCCGTCAAGATCTGGTGGAGGTAGCGCTGGACGGCGGCGGTGAGGTGGCGGTGGTGCGGGGCGGAGATGGTGAAGTTGGGAGAGAGCGCGATTGCCTGTGGGTGGGGCCACTGGAATGTGGTGGGCTTGGGCCAGACGTTGATTGGGAATCTAACGGCTGAGATTTGAGGGGTGGTGTACGCTGTTGTACAGAGGAATGTTATCAAGAAGAGGTGATAAAATGATGGATTAGTACTGTAATCCATATTGGGATTGTTGTAGTTATGGTTGATTATACCGTATACTGTGTCTCTATTTATATATCCTATTTGGTCTTCAATTTAGTTTACAAAATATATATAGAATATCTTTGCGTTACGTTAATGCATGTCATAACCATTATATAAAATTGAAATATTTTTATAACATGTACTAACAACTTTACAATTCTACTTTCACCACCGCAACCTAATGTTTATTTTTATATTACATTTTTATCAATTACATGTATATATAAACTACATAGAAAATGTTACCAAATTATTTAGTTTGTAATAGTGAAATAAAATATAAAATGCCAACCAACTTTTGAAATACATGTACACGACACTTTCATAATTTACTTGATAAATCAAAATCATATTTCAATCACAATTGCACTTCAGTAAAACTACATCAAGGGTAGATTTAACATTGATTAGCAAAATACACATGAATGTGTGTAAATTAACGATATTTTAGCATATATTTATCCTGTAAGAATTAGAATATCCCATCATTCATATAAACACATTTGTGAGATGTTTGACTTGTGATCTCTTATTAAATCTTAGGCAAACTATTATTATTATTATTATTATTATTATTATTAAATCATCTCACATATGGTTCAATAATGGATCAAAGAGCATTCAATTCAAATCCGAATCATCATTTATCTAAATAGTATTATTTTTTATCTAGTAAATATTACTTATATTAATTAAACGTATTCTTACTATCTTTGATTTTTAAAAAAGTACATACTACTCACCTGAATTAAAAGTAGGGTGACTACACAATCCTATATCTACTTAATACATCCTAATTATACCTACTAATTCAAAAGCATTATCTTTTACACTGATGAGAAGTAATAATTTGGAGTCAAGGATGAAAATATCGCGAAATATCGCGGATATATCGCGGATACGGATATTGCGATATGGATATTGGGTGCTAATGTATTTCTTCCTGGGTATCGCGGATATATCGCAAGTTATCGCTATCGGTATCGATATCGGTTCAGTGTAGTACAAAATTGGATGGAAATCGGGAAATATCGCGGATATATCGCAAATTATCGCATATATAGCAAATTTCGCGATTTTGATTCAAAAAAATTAAAATATGTGATTTTTTTACTTTGTCATCTATATTTTGTTTGATATAAGAGATAATATATTCTCTGATGATAAAAATTTATATATATATATATATATATGTCTTGTCTTGGTATCTTTGAATTTAGGAAATATAAAAAAATTGACAATACACGTCGTTGGGTAATTGAAAATCTGAAAAAAAAAAATTGTTTGATAATTGAAAACATGACTTTTATATATCAGGGCATAAAATATAGAATTAAAATATAATTCAAAACATGCATCTTAACATATATAAATTTAACCAACATCTTATAAAATTGAAAATATATTTGGTACTACACAAATATAACATTAGCTAGAGACTACAATTTGGGGCTTAATAATTTTAATTAAATTTTATAAATTGTGGCTTAATTACTTCCAATTAAGTCTTACATTGAAGCTACAATTGAAAACATGACTTTTATATAATAAGACTTAAAATATTGAATTAAAATATAATAGGAAACATTTTTGAAATATACAGTATTTGGGTAATTTGCAACCACTCATAGACATTGCATAAATATAAAACTAGTTAGGGACTATAATTTGGGCTTACTTTGAATTAAATTATATAAATTGTGATGAGTTGGTATCAGTACTGTCTGGACAAAGATGACATTCCATCTACTATATTTGAACCTCATAGGTCATCTTTTTGGTTCTAGTGTATTGTATCATGTAATTTTAGTAATTTTGTATAGTATTATGTAATATATTGTCAGTTTTTTACTATTCAGTACAGTATTTATAAAGTTTATTATCTATATGTTATTTTTAAATATATTATTTTATTGTGATTTTGGGTGGAATATATGTGTAATGATGTGTTAAAATAATCCCTAAAATTTCATATTAAATTTCCAAAAATTTAATAAGATATCCGTCACTTTTTCAAAATTTTTGCGATATCGATATGCGATATCGATATATCCATCGATATATCCGTAAAATTAAGGTTGCGATATCACTTGCGATATCGATATTTTCATCCTTGTTTGGAGTAGAGATGCACCACTTTGTTAATTGTGAAAAAAAAAAACATTTAACTAAATAAAAATATTACTTTGCTGACCGTCTTAAAATGTCCAATCAACCTATCAACATGACAATCATCCTAACAGTTGGGCTGTGTAAAACTAAACAAAACTTGAAACTTTTGGAATTTCAGTCAATATATTTAATATCTTATACTACAACACACATAACAAGTATTTATAAGATGAAACATTAAATTAAATTAAAGTAGGATTAAAAACAACAATACTTGTAATTAAGTAGATGGTGATTGAGGTCACTACTACTTTGTTTGCTAATGATTTGGAGCTATGGGATTGTCCACAGAATTTGAGCATTAATCTATCTTCAATGGAATCATTAATGCTTTCTCTATCCTGTGACCAATATATTAGATTCTTTACACTAAAGTCAATATCATTCCTAATACTACATTAGTTTATGCCTGAATAAAACAGACAAATTCAGGACAAACAACCATTATTAGGAGTAAACTCCAATATTAACTTTTTCCCAATCTATATATTAAATCAATATGTTAAGTTAAAACCCAATTATTTTTTAATTAAAGACGGACGGCAAGCGGCTTTTCACGACAATTACTTCCAAACAAAATAAAAAATTAATTAAATTAAATAATTGTCCAAGAAAAGACGTCAACCATAAATATAATTATCCTAATCATGAATTAAAGAATCTATCTTCCATAAGTCACTTAATGACAATGTGACAATTGTGTGCTTAAAAAATGGAATCATATTATTAATTATTCCTTAGTTATTAATTATTATTATTATTAATTTATTTTGAGGGTAGTTTATTATATAGGCTCTTGTCTTGGTTCATTAATATGAAAATAATAATAATAATAATAAATAATTAATTGGGCACTGGGCTTGGGCTCCATTTGGACAGAGATGGAAGTATTTGCATTGCACCTTTTTTTTTTTTGTCAATAAATATATCTTTGTATTAATATAATAAACTCCCGCTCAATCGAGAAAAGAATCATTTTTTCACTAAGTTGGATAAATATGTATTTTTCCCCTAAGAGAAGGTAATATATAAACACATAAATGGATAACGAAAATTATAAACTTTTCATAAGAAATTATGTGAGACCATCTTGTAGAAATAAATTTGTGAGATAATGATACGACTCCGTGAAATGATTTAAGAAAAATATTATTTTAACTTGAAAGTAAGAAAAATTGAATTAGCGAAACAAAGATATGCTGTTTCACATAAGACCACTAATATGATTCCAACGTATGGTTTTCGATTGAGTTCAAATCATTGACCAATCATGCACACACTTGTTATATTTTTATATATGTGAGCTATTATTTCGATTTAAATCTTTGTTATATACTTTCTCGATTTATTATTTCAAAAATTGGTACGTAATTAATCAGTCTACAAAATTATAACTAGTTAATTTATATTAAATAACTGATAATTGAATTGTCACAATAGTAAGATCAATTTAACTGTCGATCCAATTAAAAAACCACATTGTCTAAAAGTATATATGAGATTTTTATTTTTTTGAAAGAAAAAGTATATATGAGATATTAAAAATAATCAAAAGGCATAAACATGACAAACATTACAAAAGAAACGAAATAATAATTACTCATCATTTCACTTCCAAATGCCAATATATCAAGCCCAGTTCTCTCTCATGCATCACGGAAATAAATATGGGCCGTTTCCCAATATGGGCCATTGATATAAAATTAGCCCAGGCCCAAATCAACTGATTGCTAATTACTATTATGGGCTCATGCTTCGACTTTGGGACGCATTTGAGAGTGTTTCCTAGATAGTGTAAAATATAAATATATTAATCATATGATTTTTCAATTATCTTTTGTAAGAGCATATTTATGTAAAATATATTAAAATGTATTTTATACATTATTTCCAAAATGATACTGAAAAGTTCACACACAAAAAAGATGATCAATCAGAGTCATCACTATTTTCATTCTCAAATTTGAAGGGCTGTGTATTTGGGTTTAGTGTAGGTGGGGCTGTCAATATGGCTTGGCGTGATGAATTGTATTAGGTAAAATAGGGCTGATCTTAATTGTGTTGGGTTGTGAAAATCTCAATCCAACTCAATCTACTAGTAGTCAATTAGGTGTACAAACATCGGACATCCAAACATAAAAATCATTTTGACAGTTTTAATCATGGATAAATTTCGTACCTCCAAACTTATAAATAGTTGGATTAGCGTTAAGAATAGTAGTCATTTATTTAATTCTAGGATTTGACGTTTTGAATAGTAGTCATTTATTTTTATTTCATTTTTTGTGCCTTTTGAGGTTATTATGTAGGTCATTCATGATGCACGTCATGTTGGTAAAAAAAAAATTGGTATAGTTATATTATGAGGAAATACCTAAAAATACCATGAAAATTATAATTTGGGACAAAAATACCATCAAATATAGCAAATTGATAAAAATATCATCAAATATAAAAAATGGACAAAAACATCTTTTTTTTTTTTTTTTTTTGTCTAAGTCAAAACTGAATAGTAAATGTGTCATAAAAGTTTGATGGGAAAGAATCATGCAACTCCTTACATGAGAATTAAAGTTTCTTCTCTACATGCAATTTAAGAAATAAAAAATCTTTATATATATAAAAGTAAGACCAAAGTGCCACATGACAAACCTACAATGTTTTCATATTAAATATGTTAATTAATTGCTATAAATTTAATATTGATAAAAAATATTATTATTACTAAATAATAAATAATATAGAAATATGAATTAGATTTATCTAAATAACATATGTTAGAGTTCAATGATAGCTATTATTATATATTTGAAATTTGTTAAATTTAAAAAGGTAAAGAAAAAATATAAATAGATACAAAAGAAAAAAAAAACTAAAATAAAGGTGGGCAGCTTGAAAATTATTATTGAAACTTATTAATTATTGAAATCAAATAATTTTTTGAATATATGCTTTAAAATAAACTATGGAATTTATTTGTGAAATTTTGACTTTCACTTTAATTGAAAATAAAAGTTGAGGGTTGTTACAAATGTAAACAATAAAGAGAAAACTAAAAAAAATGGTGGGTGGGTTGAATAATATAAGAGGTATAGCAATGTATATTTTTTTCAAAATAATTATAATATTTTTAAATGATCATCTACAAATGCAACACATATTTTGATAATTAAATAACTATTTGATCATATTTTATTATATGTAATGTTAAATTAGATGATATATATATATATATATATATATATTGCACAAATCATAAATTTAATTTTATTGTGTAAATGATAATTAAATTTTTTTAATTTCACTAAATTTTTTTTATTAAATCTCGTGTATTACAGGAGTCCTATACTAGTAAAACATATGTAATAGGGTTAAACAAGATATTTCACATGATCCTGGTTTAACCCTATATCGACTGATTACTTAACAATATATGGTTAAATGGAGATTCCCTATCACATATGTTTTATTTTTTATTTGTTAAATTGCATGTGATAGGGTTAAACGAACCCTACATTGTTAAGTAGGGGATAACGAAATTCCCGTTTAACCCTATTACATATGTTTTATTTTTTATTTCTTAAATTGCATGTGATAGGGTTAAACGGGGATTTCGCATAATCCCCATTTAACCCTATGTTGTCCCATGTAAGGAGTTGCATGACCCTTTCCCATCAAACTTTTATGACACATTTATTGTTCAGTTTTAACTTAGACAAAAAAAAGTGGTATTTTTGTCCATTTCTTATATTTGATGATATTTTTGTCCATTTGCTATATTTAATGGTATTTATGTCTCAAATTATAGTTTTCATGGTATTTTTGGATGTTATCCCTTATATTATGTTCTTGTGACAATTTTTTTTTTTTCATGATCGCTTGGACTCTAAAATCAAATATTTAAGAACATAAGATAGGGATCACCCATCTCTAAGGAAACATTAAACTAATATAAATTTGGATAATATTTTTTGTTTTAATTTTTTTTAAATTAAAACAATTCTCATATCTATCGAAATTAATACATAATAGGTGAAATAACATGAACTCAGCCGAATAACCTTTCAATGATTGTGGAGCCATAATCTGTCACAATACATCACATAATACGACAAGCAAGAAACGGAAAGGAATTCTTGAATCAATCAAGTGAAGAAAAGTACAAGAAATTAAAATCATTACTTTAAGCTAACATCTTAACTAATTTAGCTACTATCTTGAGTCTATTTCGTAGCTAACAAATCTGTAATAACGACCAACATGTTACACGTAATCAAAAGCTACACCTATTTCCCAATTTCGTTCTCATCCATTTCTTTTGATCACGGGATCATTTATTAGCTTTATAAAAATATTATTTCTCTCATATTTTATTATATTTGTATGTGTTCCATGTACATTGATAATATACATACGTGTTCATATTGATAACGTGTAATAAGATGTGAAAAAAATAAAATCTAAAATTTATAATTTATTTCCTTGTCACTTTAGTATGAAATACAATAATACATCACTATTTGCTGATCAATAAGTCTTCAATGTTATTAATTACGCAACCAACCTCCAATGGGCCAATATCTCTAGATTGAAAACAACAAACATAAATGAGTTGATAAAACTAAGGCAATTATATCGCATATTTGCGTGGTATTGAACGATCCTCATGTGCTCAATTAATTAATAATATTTATATATATATATATATATATATATATATATATGTAATTTTGTTTGTTCTTATCTTTTTCAAAAAATAATATATCACGCAATAAGGAAACTATTATATTTGTGTGACAACAATTTTCCTATATAGTGTGTCTTAGATTTTAATCTTTGAGTTTGCAAGCCTCTCATTATGGATGCACGATGGTATACGATATATACTTGATTAGATTTTGATATTTCGTTTTATATTATAATATTATAATATATTTAACACGTTGTGTGTAAACATGTATATATGTAGCATATAATGATAATTTTAAAATATCAGAAGTAATAAAAAAGAAGATCTACTTTGATTACGTGTATAGATATCATCATTTCTTGTATTACATTCATAGGTTTTTTGATAGGACAGTTTAACCATATATATAATTTATTAAATAAAAAATATCAATTAAGTTAAAACTATATAATCTATAGGTGTTCAATCCACGTTTAATTTGCAATTTAATTTGACATTAATCTACTAAAGAAAACAAAGAAATTCCAGTGTTCAAACTTGAAATTTCATTTTCTTTTTATCTGCTAAATTTGTCGTGATATTGGATTGAACCTCTTTTTCTACTGTGAAGAAGATATTGAATCGAACATCATTATATTGATATAAAATACCTTGATTAGACTTGTATAATTTTATTCTAAAAATTAATTAATAAATAGGCATGCAATATGAAAACATGCATGCACTATTATGAAATTGATATAATGGTGACAATTGGTGATCAAATTTTGACCAAATGTGCTTTTTTTTTAGATAAAATTTTAACCAAATGTCCTATGCATGCTAATAACATACTTTTAAAAAAAGGCCCTTTGCCAACTAACCCATAAATTTTGCACCAAATGAAATATTACCTGCACAGATGGCTTGCAATCAATAATCGATTTAATATAATAATTAATGCCTCATCCGACCATGATTATCCAATGATTAATAGGCTAGGAATACAAGAAAGTTTTTGTTTAGAGTGGATGTTTTGAAATACAAAATTAAAATGAATATATTTCAAATCAATCAAAATTATTTAAAAATTAGTTTAAAATAAAAGTAATTGATCTCAAATTCATATCCATTCAAACATCATCGAGTAATTTGATCACCGTAAAAATGGTGTTGGGATTTCCACTATATATAATATGATTTACAATGATTTTACAAGGTAAAGATCACAACAAATCTACAAATATTTACAATCAATTCAAAGATATGCTCTCAACTAATTTAGGGATTAGATTGACTTCTAGAATATTCTTGATTACTAGAATATTCCCTATTAGATTAATTTAATATTGTAAAATTCGAATGATTCATCAAATTCTTCAATCCAGACACAACCGTATATTATTCGAAGTTCAAAACAAATGATAAACATGCTGATAATATATTATGGATGGGGACTGATTTGTTAAACACTTTCACATGTTAACCACCCCATAAATTAATTGTGAATTATTATTATTATTATTATTATTATTATTATTATTATTATTATTATTATTATTATTATTATTATTATTATTTTAAATTTTTGAATATATATATATAGTAAAGCAACTAATGAGAAGCCAGGTGATATTCCTAAAACTTGTTAAATAAAAAAATAAAAAAAACATGTTTAAGCATAGGAAACTCAATTGATCAAAGGTTTATTGATTCCTTGCACGAAATCTTAATAAGCAAAATGGGTTCTTGCTTGGCCTTTGGTTTTTCTAATCTTTTTACTTACCATATATCACAATATATCTCTCTTTCCTTCCTCATTTCATCTTTTCTAAGCTATAATTTGCTAGAAAATTTATAGGTTCCAAAATGGGGAATGAAATTAGTGTTTCTTCAAAAATTTCTAACATTTTCAAGAAAAAAAAGAAACCTCTTGCTATAGAAACCTTGTTCACACTTCCTTCTCCGTTGCCATCCTGGCCGGCAGGTACATCTCTCAACTCGTTAATTATATCACGTTAGATTAGCCGATTTTGGCCTGTTTTTAACTCTTTTATGATCCAGGTGAAGGTTTTGCAAGTGGGATTATTGATTTAGGAGGATTGGAAGTGTCTCAAGCAACTAAATTTACCAAAGTTTGGGCTACAGATGAAGGAGGGCCAGACAATCTTGGAGCCACATTTTTCGAGCCCACTTCAATACCTGATGGATTCTTCATGCTTGGTTGCTATAGCCAACCTAACAACAAGCCTCTTTCGGGCTGTGTTCTTGTCGGAAAAGATGCAACCAATGACTCCTCGGGCCCCGCACTTAAGCCTCCAACTGATTATAATCTTGTTTGGAGTAGTGAGTCTTTGAAGATCAAGCAAGATGGTGTGGGCTATATTTGGCTTCCAATTGCCCCTGATGGGTATAAGGCCATTGGACACGTTGTCACGGGCTCGCCTGATAAGCCTTCTGTTGAGAAAATCCGTTGTGTTCGTGTGGATTTCACTGATGTGAGTGAGAATGAGTCTTGGATTTGGGGGGGTGGTTCAAGTGGTGTTAATGTGTATAGTTTAAGGCCAAGAAACAGGGGAGTTGAAGCCATGGGGGTTCTTACAGGCACTTTTGTAGCTCAAGTTAATGGGGTTGGTTTGGATTTGCCTTGTTTAAAGAATGTTGTTTCTAGTCTAAATGCAATGCCTAATGTGGATCAGATTAAGGCAGTGTTTCATGTGTACTCTCCACTTGTGTATTTTCATCCTGATGAAGAGTACTTTCCTTCATCGGTGAGATGGTTGTTCGAAAACGGGGCCCTTTTGTACATGAAAGGCCAAGAATCAAAGCCCGAGGTGATTGATCCGACGGGCTCGAATCTGCCCCAAGGTGGAGCAAATGATGATGCATATTGGATTGATCTTCCTATAGACAATGCATCAAAGGAGAGAGTGAAGAAAGGTGACTTATCAGATGCATATGCTTACTTGCATGTGAAACCAATGTTTGGAGGGACTTATACAGATGTGGCAATTTGGGTATTTTACCCTTTCAACGGGCCCGCTAGGGCGAAAGTCGAGTTTTTCAACGTGTCATTGGGGAAAATCGGAGAACATGTTGGAGATTGGGAGCATCTCACATTGAGGATTAGCAACTTCAATGGGGAGCTAAGGAGTATGTACTTTTCTCAACATAGTAAAGGGGTTTGGGTCGACGCCTCCGAATTGGAGTTCGGAGACGGGAACAAACCGGTGGCCTATTCCTCGTTGCGGGGCCATGCCTCATACCCGAGGCCGGGCCTAGTGTTGCAAGGGAATGGGAATATTGGGATAAGAAACGATAATGCTAAGAGCAAGTTCTTGATGGATACAGGGTCCAAGTATTTGGTGATCGATGCTGAGTATTTGGGATCGGCATACGTTGAACCGCCATGGCTCAACTATGCAAGAAAATGGGGGCCAAAGATTAGCTATAGCATTGAGGACGAAATTGGGAAGGTGAAGAAATTGTTGCCTGGGAAATTGAAGAATGCATTTGAGAGATTTGTAACAAGTCTTCCTAATGAGGTGATGGGTGAAGAAGGGCCAGTGGGCCCCAAGGGGAAAGACAGTTGGCTAGGTGATGAAAGATCTTAATCTTATCTCGTTTATATACTCAATTTCAGTCTTGCATTTTATTTTATCAGTGTATGTTGTGTATATAACATGATACCGTTGTTATACATAGAGTAGACTAATATTCAAGATTGAATATTTTGTGTGATGGATAATTGAATATGAAGTTTGCTATGTTATAAAATGTCGTTTGTGACCAAGAAACTAGTCATATAAGCATTGAAATTTGGGATGTTAGTTATGTGATGATAAACAGTGTTTAGTGTACCTATATGTTAATTGTTTCCAATTTGCATTGGAATTTTGCAATTTAAAAAATAAGTTTAGTTGAGAAAATAATAATTAATAGGATGAATAACTTTAGGTCACATGATTTAATTGATCACCATAACCATTTATTTACATTAAAAAGACCTACTCATTTATGGGCTCAGATTTATCGCCTTCACAATTTTATTTTATACTTTTTACTTGGAATATTGATGGCAATCGAGGAAGATATTTGTTTTCATTGTGTGTTAAGTGAGAGAAGGGTGTTAACATGACCAACCAACCCTTGACACATCTTAAACATGTTTATTATTGTCTAATGCATTCATTATTAATGTATAAATATCATATTTAAAAAATAATTTAAAGATATAAATTATTGGTTATATTATATATGTGACATAAATATTGAACACATTAAAATGTGTTGATTACAGGTAAGTGAGCTGAATTGATCAATATGTGGTTACAACAATACTGCATCGGTACTATATGTCTGAAGTTTGGGCATTCAAAATGATTCTCCATTTGTTACAAAATATGCAAATATAAAACTTCAGCACCTTTTTTTAAGACTTAATTTAGCAATAATATAGAGAAAACATGACATTCACATAACTTTTTGTATTGTATACTTGGTTGTTGGCTTTAAATATTTTCTTATATTTTTCTTGCTCCACTTTATAATAATCTAATAGTTTATTTCATGACATGTCTTATATATTTCAAAAAAATTGAAGCATTATGTTTAATATCACATGCAAGTGCATGAATTCATATAAAGAAATGCAATTATCAATAGAGAATTGAATTAAGCCCACGTAGTCAATCTTATCAACATTCTGAATATCAACCCAATAGAAATAACCATATATGAATTCAATGCATCCAAGTCTTTACAAGAACAACAAATAATAATAATAGTAATAATAAAAATAATAATAATAATAATAATAAATATTAACCAATTTTTTCCACAATCAATCTCCTCTGATAATAATATAAGTAGGATGGGATTACACACTCCAAATATACTAAATACATCTCAAAAAATGTATTTTTATATTTTTTATTCTTAAAAAATATTGTGTTTAGTAAGTTTTGTGGCGTGTATAACCCACTTTATAAATAGCTGAGGAATCAATTTAGGTCACCCCAAACAACTGAACACGTAAAGAGATATTAATAATAAATAAATAAGTGAAATTTTGAAAAAGATTTCATCACGAGTTTTGGACACATAAATTAAAGTGAATTTCATGCTAGCTAAATGACATATGGAATTACACTAATACATACATATTGCAAAACAATTTACTATTTTATGTATATTTTACAATAAAAAACATAAAGTTAAATTAAACAACAATCGCCTAATTTTAATAATAAGAACATTGATTATTACCAAGCATTGACAATGAAACTCATCGTCTACAATTTAACAATATATTTTTTTCACAAAAAATTATATAGAACCATTTCACAAATATGATTTCATGAAACTGGACCCTATATTATCCACATACTAAATTCAATTTTTGTAAGTCAATATCTAATTTGTGAATGTGAGCTAATCATTCTCATTGAGTTAGACCATTGAGATAGTATTCCTACTCTTTTTATGAGTTTAGACAAAATTAATTTATTAGACATGCAGCTGCATGTTGTCTTGTAATGATCACATTTAATTAAAATACCACAATAAATTGGGACAACAAAACAAATCAAAAGAATTTAGAAGAGACAAAACAATGGTATAGGGAGATGGAATGTCGATTAATCGGTCATTAACCCATTATTTTCTTGCATAAACTCCAAAATAGTCTTCATTTCCTGTCTTTATTATAGGGATAATTGCGCGAAATCCCCTTGTGGTTTGGAAAATCGGTGTAAAACCCCCCTATGCTTTCAAAAATGCGCGAATCCCCCTTATGGTTTTCTAAATGTAGCCCGAAATCCCCAACTCCGTTAAGGTTAACGGAAGTGCTATGCACGCGCTCTTCATGCATTTTTTGGTGTTTTTTTTTCACTTTTTGATATAAAATGATATATTTACTCATTTTTTACTATATTAAAAGACTAATTCTCTTGTGGGGTTTCTTGCAATTGCAAACACTTTCTTCAAGCTTGTTTTCTACATTAACACCTATGTATTATTTATTTATTTTTTCAATTAATTTTTTTTACAATGTTAATTTTTTATTTAGTTATTTATTTTATTTTTATTAATGCTAATAGTTGGTATGTATGTATGTTTTTTTTTTTACTTTTGTTTTCTTCCATTTATTTTTTTTAGCGTTAATTTTTATTTAGTTATTTATTTTATTGTTATTAATGACGCAATTGCTACGTATGTTTCTTTATTTGCTTTTGGTTTTTTCAGTTCATATTTTACAATGTTCATTTTTTATTTTATTGGTATTAATGTTGACTATTGATGAGTAGGATGTGGAAATATTTGATAATATATTATTTTCATATCAAATTAACCCTAAAGTGTAATTAACGAGACTCTAAATATAATTAGTTTACTAACTTGCTTCAAAAAAATATTCGATGTTCATACAAAAATAAAATTAAAAATCCATTGAATTTGTTGGAGAAATATAGATGATTAACGGTGTGAACAATGAGAAATTTTGCTATTGAGGTACATTTTGTTTTAGAATGAGAACCTGAAACTAGTACAAGGTATGTTCCAAGTTTTTCGATATAATATTTTTTATCTTTTGTTTGTAGTTACAAATTGGTATGTTCCAAGTTTTCTTACATAATTTTTATTATTATTATTTTTTTGTTTATGATAAATTGCTATGTTAATTTTTTCTTGGTATGGTTAATTTTGTTTGTTATACCTAACAATTATTAAATAATGAGTCTTTTATTTATTTATTTTATATTTTCCTTAATATCGAGTCTTATTTATTTAATATAATCTTCATAAATAGTTGAGTTAATAACAATAAAAAATAACTACATAAAAAAATTAACATTTTGGAAAATGAACGGAAAAAAAAGTAAAGAAAGAAATATACGTATCAATTGTTGCAAAATAATAAAACTAATTGAAAAAAAATAAAAGAAAAGAAAGAAAAATCATTAATAACAATAATATAAATAATTAAATAAAAATCAATATTGAAAAAAATAATTGAAATAAACAAAAGTAAAAAAAAACATACGTCCCAACTGTTAGTATTAAAAAAAATAAAATAAATAACTATATATAAAATTAACATTATAAAAAAATTAATTGAAAAAAAAAACAAATAATACATAGTTGTTAATGTAAGAAATCAGATTGGAGGAAGTGTTTGCAATTGCAAGAAACCCCACAAGAGAATTAGTCTTTTAATATAGTCAAAAAAAGACATATATATCATTTTATAGCAAAAAAGTCAAAAAAAAAACACCAAAAAACGCATGAAGAGCGCGTGCATAGCACTTCCGTTAACATTAAAAGAGTTGGGAATTTCGGGCTACATTTAGAAAACTATAAGGTAGTTTCGCGCATTTTTGAAAGCACAAGGGGGTTTCACGTTGATTTTCCAAACCACAAGGGGATTTCGCGCAATTATCCCCTTTATTATAAATAGCTATAGCTATATGGATGTTATATATTTAGACCTTGTTTCTTTTGTATATTTTTCTTTAAAGCTCAATTTTGCAGAGATGTTTCATAAAGATTCTACTTGAGATTGATTTTCCATGTACCTGAAACAATTAATAATCCTCCTCTTTTACCTTTATAATATCATTATTCACTAATTTGTGAATGTGAGCTAATCATTCTCATTGAGTTAGACCATTGAGATAGTATTCCTACTCTTTTTATGAGTTTAGACAAAATTAATTTATTAGACATGCAGCTGCATGTTGTCTTGTAA
Source organism: Scutellaria minor (assembly GCA_954870855.1). Taxonomy (NCBI): domain Eukaryota; kingdom Viridiplantae; phylum Streptophyta; class Magnoliopsida; order Lamiales; family Lamiaceae; genus Scutellaria; species Scutellaria minor. The sequence continues at coordinate 22,728,617 of OX940728.1, forward strand.
TTATCACATTTAATTAAAATACCACATTAAATTGGGACAACAAAACAAATCAAAAGAATTTAGAAGAGACAAAACAATGGTATAGGGAGATGGAATGTCGATTAATCGGTCATTAACCCATTATTTTCTTGCATAAACTCCAAAATAGTCTTCATTTCCTGTCTTTATTATAAATAGCTATAGCTATATGGATGTTATATATTTAGACCTTGTTTCTTTTGTATATTTTTCTTTAAAGCTCAATCTTGCAGAGATGTTTCATAAAGATTCTACTTGAGATTGATTTTCCATGTACCTGAAACAATTAATAATCCTCCTCTTTTACCTTTATAATATCATTAATCATAATAGTAGTTTTTGCCAATGTTTATTTGTGGGTTTGCTTAACTTTCTTTCATCATGCTGGAAATATTTCATGTGTATCTTGGAACATTTATCTTTTAGCGACTTATGCATTATGCTATCATTAATTTGCCATTGGATGATCCATTATATTCAGTCTAATCTAAGAATATAAATGGATACTTTCCTTTTACAATTGATAATCCACAATTCACTAATTAATACACATATTTAATTTTATAAAACGAATCAATTTACCATTCATAATTCAAAAACCACCGATTAACTTGTGAAAATAAGTTTTAAGTTATACATAAATAGCTTTATGAGTTTAAGCCTACATGTCCGGTTAAATAACCACGTCAAATTCTACATCATAAGACATATAAAAAAATTGATTTACATAAAAATGACATCATTTCACGTGAATTAAAATCACAAACCTCCTTTAAAAAAATTAAATTCCCCTAAAACGAAATCATTATGTGATATATGAGTTATGATGTGGTGTCTGATATGGCTATATTGCCGGACAATTTGACTCAGAGTTTGCAATTATGACAAAGAAATACTACGTTAAAAAAATGAAGAAAAAATAAATAAATTATAATATAAACTAGTATTGTAAAGTTTTGAGGATTATTTACTATCACAGAGTCAATCTATTCCAAGAAAATCAATAACTAACGATGACTAAATTTCCCATTATTTATGATATTGGTTTTGAACACATTCTTAGTCGATGTCTCCCCATCACATTCTCCCACATCCAAACTCCCTATTGACTCGTTAAATATCATTTTTATACACTAATATTATTAATTAAAGAATGATTATTTTTAATTAGGATCTTATCATGCCTTAATATTCACATTCATTCATACTCTCAGCCACAAATTTAGTGATGTTGGTTTTCATTGACTTAAACTAATAATGCAAATTGCGTCTTGTAAAAACTTAAGTAGATGTGACAATTAACAATTTAAACCCCACCTATAGTTTGAAAAAAGAAAAAAGAATTTAAAAAAAAAAACTCTTCTAATACTCATTAATTCACACTCTTACAGACCAATTCATTATGTTGGCTTGACGGCCAAATTCACCTCGTCATATGTTAAAATATCTTTTAATATATTAAATGACCATATTATAACCGAGAGTATCATTGAATTTAATATTTTCAACAAATGAATATAATAACTACATGAGGTAATCATAATTATTTAATTATAATTTTTTTATTATTTAATTGTGGGCGAAACCCTCCTTAAAACTCATTATATGCCATAACTAAGAACGTCTATTTACCATAAAAGAGCAAGCAATTTAAAATTGCAAAGTTTGAATCATTCCCAAATTTATCGTCATCTTATAAAAAAATAATAAAAATAACAATAATAATACATGATCACATAATGATAAGTCATGTATATATGATTATAAAATAATAATTGCACAAGAAATTAAATTAGATTGAGCAGGTTAAAAAAAGTTGGTCAAAAGCTGCCAAAAATACATAACAATAATCCCCGAAATCAGATAGAACTTCTTGGGGGGAATGTAGACCAAGTTATTTACCCTTTTTAATAGTTTGTTATAGTTATAGATCTAATCCAAATGTACAAAACCTCTTATTAGTATATAACTAATTAATCCAAACATCTCTTCATCCCATGATCATTTCGATTCTCGTAAGAATTTTGTAGTAATTTTTGCATAAAGTATAGAACAAGTATGCATGTTGGTCTAGGCCTGCACATCCATGCTTCTTTTTTAAATTATTATTTTTATTCATCCAATGATCATCTACTTGCTTTATTGCTATGGCTGGCCAGCATAGAACAAAGATTTCTTTTCTGTCTTTTTTGATCTTATGTTATTGTTCTTTTCTTGATTTCTTTGTTTTTGATCAGCCTAAAAAGGAGCCACTTTTGTTGCCTCTTTCCCACATCAAGATTAATGGAGTCGCAGAGCGGTGCAGAAGTTAGACGACTTCATATCGTCTATTTTCTTAGTCGAAATGGTCGGATCGATCACCCCCATCTCATACGAGTACATCATCTCTCTAGAAACGGTGTCCGATTACGAGGTTTGTATTGTGTCTTGTCATAATGTGAATCATTGTACATATATTCGTGAACATGTACTAATATGTGTTATGCAGATGTGAAAAGATGGTTAGGAGAATTGCGAGGAAAAGATATACCTGAATCATTTTCTTGGTCATTTAAGAGGTGTTTATACTATTAATTCTTATCAAAAACTTTGGAATTTCAGCTAATAATTTTAGATGTGATCATTATTTTTTTTTTTTTGGGCAGGAAATACAAGACAGGTCATGTATGGCAAGATTTGCTAGATGATGATCTCATTACTCCAATTTCAGACAATGAATATGTTCTTAAAGGATCAGAGATTTCCTCCAAGATTAAAGGTAAATATTAATTATAGTGTCAGTTGAATTTTTGAATAAAATTTAATCATAGTATAAACTGTTGTTTTTTTTTTTCCTTATAAAGCTGGGAATGAAGAAGAGCAAAAGACATCAAACAAAGAAGAAAATCAAAGCCATTCATCAGAGACCTCAATTACTGTGTCTACAAAGTCTTCATCTGAAATAGAAGAAGAAAGCCCAACTTTTGGGTCAGAAACATCCACATTGACAGATGATTCTGCAAGAGCTGCTGAAATGGCAGCCAGAACCAAATCCGAAAAGCCGATCACAACGAAGCATTTCTCGACTTCGTACTTCACACTCTTGAGCAAGAAAAGCAAGAAGAAGAGCAAGAAAGTCAGCATTGATGAGAAGGTTACAAGTGAAGAAGAAGCTACTGCTAATGCTGTCGATTCGTCCAAGATTCCGTCATCAGAGCCTCAGGCCACGAAGAACAAGAATCACTCAAACGGGGCATCACAATTGCTGAGAAATTTGATGACTTGTGGTGATGTGGACACCATTGATACTAGGAAGGAAACCAATAAGCAAACAAAGCCTACTCTGTGGAACATGTGTCGTGCTAGTGATCTTGGAAACGTTCATCCAGCCGCGATATGCAAGAGGGATGGTATGTCCGGTGGGTCCCAGAGGATATTTGGGAATCCTCAGTGGACTCAACAACAATGGGGAAGGTATTTTCTTACTATTTCTAACTCAATGTTATATTTAATATATGATTATGATGAGTGATGGTGGTGTGATTCTTGATTTCTTATAGGAAGAGCTTTGATGGCAGAGAGCAAAGAGCATTATGTTGTGCTGCTTATAAGCCAGTTAACGGGCCAAATTGCTCGTAAGTTCATCAGATAAACGCGTTTCTTTTTTCTTTCCCTTTGAAATCAAACTAATTGAGAAGAAAACATGTGATGATGTTTTGATGGCAGACAATGTGGGAAGCTGTTTAAGCCAGAGAGACTGCATAATCACATGAAATCTTGCAAAGGATTGAAAGCTTTGTCCAAATGTGATGCTAATAATGCTGGTGAGAAGGCATCAAAAGGACCCATGGATTTCCACTCATTTTCTGGCCATTTACTAAGTCATTGATTCTTACTACTTGTTTTGCTATGTTGTCTTAAGGCAGAGATATGATAGGCAGAGGGCTAAATAGTGCAATGTTTTTTTTTTGTCAAGCTAAATAGTGCAGTGGTGAGATGTAAAGAAGACATGGGTATGAAACCATCTTAGTTAAAATAAAAGACAGTTTCAGAGCTCAATGTTACTTTTTTCTCCCATCTTTTGATAAAGCTGATTCGCGTTTAAGAAAGAATTGCAGCTCAACATGATGAACAACTGAGGAAACTATCTATTGATTCAGTTCAGAAAAAGGTTGAATCTTGTTAATTAGTATCAAATCCACATCTTCATCTGATACTGTTAAAAATCATAATTGATTTCTGAATTACAATGTTATGTTATCAGTTTATGAAATAATCATATCACATCTCTGGTTAATACCGCAATATCGTAAGATTCTGAAATAAAGATGCACCTTAATAATAAATCGATTCAATTCTTTCAATCATTGCTCTATGATTTGTATAAAATGGATGCATTATGAAGAGAGGGCACATCGTGAAAATAATCAATAAGATGGTTGCAATTTCATCATGTGTCATTGTAGATTATAGTGTATAAATTCAGCATCGCCCATGAAAAACCATTTAGGATAGACTTTCAAGTTTTTGATCCACAAATCCTCTTCAACCTTAAGGCTACTGGAGAATGCGATTGAGTTTAAAACAGATGAAGAAATGTATACAAGTTCAGAATCAATTCCACAAACAGCTGTCCACAGATTGGCAGTGATTGAAATGAAAAAAGAAAACCCACAAATATAAAAATGAAAAATATGAGTTGATATGGAGGAACATAACATCAAAAAGGAACCATGATACATGGAAGCAGCATTCCCTAACCCAACTATAAACCCTAAAATAGGTCAGGTCAGAATATAACTTAAGACAAGGGGGCCTTATCTTGCATGTCTTCCCACTTTGCACCGTCCTTCAAAAAAGGCCTAGCAACTTCAATGAATCTCGAATCTCATCATGCAAGCGCACCTCCAACTTCGAATTTCATCATGCAGCCAACTGAGTCTACAACTGTCAACTCTACAAGAAATAGTCGGGTGTCCTCCGCGTTACATCTGGTTCACCTCTCCTTGGAGCTGGCTCAAACTACAGTCATGTAACCACAACAAATGAGCATATTATAAATCAACCACCATAGTCACCTAATAAGAAAGCATATTCCTCTCTATCCATCTCTCTCTAGGGTCATAATACAGAACTGATGTTGGGTTCCTTATGAGGCCCGACTTAATACAAGGTACAAGTAATTTGCAAATGTTGTTTTTTGTTATAATAATAAGTACAAGTACTTTGCATTGAGGTTGGCTTCATAAAAATACCAAACATTGAGTTTTATATCGCATTCCCAAATATATTTATGGGAAATTACATATGATGAGAAGACAAAATAAGACCCACTGGTACAAATTGATTGAGAAGAAAGGCAAAACCTGGATAAAGGTGTGCTCCCTGCAATCATCAACTTCCAAAATGGATGCCATATTTCCACAGCGATAACAGTAATTTGGTGCGCTAAAAATTGTGACAACCTTTTGTTCCTGCCGTAGAGAAAAAAATCAACTATAAACAATCAATTTCCAGCCCTGGTCACATAGAAATTCAAGGTGCTAAAATGAATTTTGGTGATTACATGGGCCCAGTTATATCCTTCCATAACAAGCTGGTGAGCCCTAGCAATTAGTTTTAAATTGTTGGTGTGGTTGAATTGCTCTGATATGTCCTGGAAAATGAGTAGGTTTAGAGTTCAGAATCAGTAGGTGGAAGAAAGAATGGAACCAGAGCATTCATCAACAAGCAGATAAGTACCTGGCCGAAAGTGTATCCAGCACCACGGGGAGATATACCCCAACCACAACGATCATCAGGATCAGACCACAACAGATCACACATTGGACCTTCATGCGGAACTTCTTGAACACGATCGAAGTTTCTTATATTATCAAGGGTTTCAATAGATGGGGATAATCCACCATGCAGACAAAATATTTCTGATTCAACCTATACAAAAATGAAAAATCACCATCTCAGAACTGATTTACTAGTACACATTCAGTGGAGGAAACACGCCTGAACAAGAATCAGAGCCTAGGAATACAATGGGTAGCTGCACGTAAAAAATATTGATTTTAATGAAAAACATTTCGGCTTCTCTGTAATTGCTGCTGGATAGGGATATCTCAAGTGTCAACATTACTTTATTGGCTTGAGTTGTATAAATGTCAAACAGGAATAATAAAACAACAATCTGCATTAATTTTTTACCAAGTAAATAAAGGAGATAAACCTTTTCATAGTGTTAGTAGCATATTGTGCAAGAATATAATAAGGAAGAAACTTCTACTAACCAATGCAGTCAGGGGGAAGTAGTCGAACAGGTCGGTGAATGTCTTCCAAACATTAGCATTACCATACCTATAACCGAAGCAAGATTTAAGCTATTAGTATTAATTTAAAATTGAAATACTTGCACACACCAATCCAAACATGCAACACGAGTAAACACTCACAAATTTTTGTAGAGGATCCATGTGACATAGCATATAAACTTACTATGACAATACATCCTTCTGATCATACAGGTAAAGATGCAACTTAAAAATAAAAAAAAATAAAAACAGAGAGAGAGGAGAGACCAAATTTTCACAGAGAAAACATAATTAACTGCTTCTGCAACTCCTTAAGATTACTGCTGGTTGCTACAAATGCAAATTAGGAAAATTCCATTCACAACAGATATGTCCTTCCAGATTTCTTGAAGAACAGAATATAAGATGGTGATTCAAAAATATTAAGAAAAAAAAATCTGGGAACAGAGCACATGAGAGCACAAAAAACTCACTTCCGCAGACATTCATCATAGAAACCATACACTTGAGTAATCTGCAAGAAAAAACAATGCAATCATCAGTCCAAGCACCAGCTCAACCAGTTCAATTAAAGTCAGCATTCAGGAGCAAGTAGCTAAAGAACATCAGTTTAGTAGTATAGTATAGATTTCTCAGTTCCTTAGATGACAAAATCACATATACAAGGTAGAAAACAACAGCAGCAACTAAATACACAGAAGAATGATGACACAAAATAAAAAAACTAGGAAACAATATGCCCTAAATAAATAGATAACCAGATTGGAAAAAATTTGAATATTGATGAATGGATCAACAACATGATTTCCCACAGAGAAAAGAATAAAACCTAGAAGATTAAAACCACAAAAAAGTACAAACTGAAATACATTTTCTTTCCTTGCATGAATGAGGTTGACATGTAATTATGATAATCATCCCTATGATATCAACAAATTAAGTAAAAAATAAAACAAATTTCAAGCTCTGCCAATGTTCTCAAGAGTGAACAGAATAAACAAAAATAATATAATACCTTCAAGAAATTAAGTCAAAGGAATAAATGCATATAATCACAAATATATATATATGTGTGTGTGTGTGTGTGTGTGTGTAAAATATTCTGTCAAGGTTCTAAACAAGCAATGGAAACTAACAAAATTATTTTAGTACCTGTCTGCTTTCATGATTTCCTCTGAGAATTGTGATACGTTGAGGGTAGCGCACTTTCAGAGCCACTAAAAGCTGCAGAAAAATAAGACTATAAGCATCTCCATTAAATGGTGTTTCAACAAAATATTGGAAGGTGCATGGATGATGTTACTCAATTATAATCGCTCTTCCCAAACCCCAAAAAAGAGGACAGAAGAAAAAACAGGGGGAGAAGAGCACACAGTAGGACAAGCAAACTCCTAAAGAGATGCACCACTACCATGACCTGAATCTTACAAGATACAAATTAATAATGACAAAAGAACCATAAATAGCTTGTTCTTACAGTTACAGTTTCCACTGAATAATACCCACGATCAACATAATCACCCATAAATAGATAGTTTGTGTCTGGACACTGTCAATAAGGAAATGGAACTCTATTAGTAACAAGTGAAGCATCAACTAGTACATTTTAAAACAGGAAATTGAGTTAACATAAATACATAAAGAGAAGAAAAGTTTTGTTATATTAAGCAGTTAGAAGAAAAGTCATGAGGCAACCATAATACCTTCCCTCCAATGCGGAAAAGCTCAGCAAGATCATGAAATTGACCATGAATATCACCACAAATTGTCACAGGACTTTTTACTGGCTGCAGCAACAAAAAAAAAAACCAATAAAGCATCTTCGACAAGAGAATTTATATTACCTCAAAGGAAAATCCCAAATGAAACTGGTGAATACAATCAAGTTGGCATGAATGCATTATTGAGCCACCTTATAGAAGGATATAGATCGTGCATAAGTAACAATCCTGTGTATGCTAAGATACAAACTGTGGAGATATTTACAAGATGTTGGGAAGAAATTAAAATGCTTCCAAGGGAATTTTCTTCAGACATTGATCTATAATGCCTTAATCGAACTAAAACAATTTAGACACAGGGATCTTCACAAACAATTGTGTAATTAAATGGTTAAAATTCTTGCTAATTAAAGGCAATGACACAAAAAACAAAATCACGAACAGGAAAGATCAATAGTGTGTAATCATCAGAGGGTTTATCTTATTTTAGTCATACCCTTCAAACGAACCCCACATATTTAACTCTCATTAATTCGTCGAAGTAGCCATTGAAAGGGTTACAAACAACCAATGATGTAAATATTTTCCAGAACCACTCCCTACAAAAAAGTTCTCATTCTTTAAGCAATTCAAATTGGACATATTTCTAAGAAATTTTGATAAAAATGAGGCTCTTGTCTATGGTAAGCTTGCTAACAAATAAAGGAAAACACAGATATTGTTTCCTATATAGTAAACATACTTTAAAAAGTAAATAAATAATTTAGTCGGGAAAAAAATACAGAACTTGTACCTGAACATTACTTTCTTCCATTAATATCTCTTTGGCCTTCTCACATAAGGTCCTAACCTACATTCAGAAAATGTCAAGACTCTCAATCTCTGCAATGACCATTTAATCTCCCAGATACTATGCGCGAAGACAACAAAATTAAAACAAAACACATAACACGTGTAAAGTAGAGATAAGACAACAGTGCAGATCTATCACCGTCAGGCGTCAGCTATGATTTAATATCATGTCATATTCTATATTACGTTATGATTAAGTTGACAAAACTGTCAACATTATTGCATTAACCACTCAGTGGAATGAACAGAAAAGCTTGGAGTTGAAACAACAGATAAATCCATACCTGATTTATACACTGAGTTTTACATAAGCAAAAAAGAAAAAAAAATCCAATAAGTTATTGGACATGAGAAGGGCATGGCCCAATAAAAATTTATTTCTGATTTACCAAAGGTAGTTCATGTCCAATAAATATCAAGGACAGCAACAACAGCATCAAATTGATTCGTTCAATAAACGACAAAAAGGCAGTGGAATGCCTTTTCCGCTATCAAGTTTTGTGGCAGTTAGTAGATTCCGAGAATTAAGTATGGCAGTTTAATGCATAGTTTATTGGAAAGAACTAATGCATAATTTATGAGGGGAACACCATTTTTTGAAATGTATCATCTCCCTTCTTCCCAACTCCCTATACTTTCTTACAAGGTTCTCAATTCTCTCATCAGCTAATACTCGTCTGTACGAATTTCGCAGAGTTCACTTCAAGAAAAGCAACAAACCTTGTTCCACGTTCACCTTTGTGTCGCAAAGCAATTCTCTACTTACAGCCCGGTAGCCCCCAGATACAATCAAAACGCTGCTTCTCATCCTCAACTCTCTAAATTCGGAAATCTTGAATTGAATATCCCAGAAAATGGTAATTTATTGATATGATTAATTGCATCAGTCACCACCCCGTAAACTCAAAAATCATCCTAGAAACCCTAGAGGTAGGTTATCTAAAACTAAAGAAGTCATTACCGTAAAAAATTAAAAATAAACGAAACAAAAATCTCATATTCTCAAAACCTATCAAATTCACTACATCTACCAGATCTGTAGAAACTTGACCTTAAAAAATTAGAGATACAAATCAGAAACATCCAAGAAATAGAGAAATGAAGAAAACCTCGGGCTCTGATAAAGGCTTGCACTGCATGAGCTGAGCAATCTGCTCGTCCAGATTCCCATGTGTGCTATCAGCCACCAGATCTGCGCTCATCTTGATTTATTCTCCGGCTTGTGTCAGATCCACCGCTCCTCAGTGCGCTGCCGCTTTCCACTGTAGAAAATGGTGATATATCTTCACTCTAGGCCAAAGATTCAGGGGATAATGAATGTTTGGAATTTGTGCTTTGGAGCATAGTTATACAGAACTCTGTGTGTGTGTGTGTGGGGGGGGGGGGGGAGAGAGAGAGAGAGAGAGAGAGAGAGAGAGAGAGAGAGAGAGGGAGGGAGGGCTCGCAGTGCGCGAGCGGATGGAGATGGTGGAACCGAGAGAGTGAGAGAAATCAAATGTTGATCTGCTCTTTCTATTTTTATTTTTTTTATTTTGATAGGGTCTTCGTTTTTTTAATTAATTTATCTAAATTTGTTTTTTAAGTTTTCTTTTTATCCTAAAAATTTATATCTATATATAGAAGTATAATTAGAATCTTTCAAGTTGTGAAAAGTAATATTTTTGGGGTTTCCTAAATATGTCATATGTTATCTACTATCACTATGATTTTAATAAAAAATAATTTTAATTTAGTATTTCAATACAAATTATGTAATTTATGATTCATTAGTATTTTAAGATGAGGTTTTAGTATTTCAACTTAAATCTAGTTTGTTTACTAATTTGAATTTATTATTTATACCTAAGACTAATTTATTTGATCGATTTCAAAGTTATTATATTAATTTAACAAATAAAAGTTAAGTAATTAAATAAATAACATAACATAAACATATAGTAACATGCTTACAATTTACAAATGACTCTGTGTGAACAAGAATAAAAGTAAGGTGTATAGAATAAAAACAAAATATATGAGAAATGAGGACTGTGAATTAAATCGTCTTTTTTTTTTTTTTTTTTATCATAGAGGCATTTACCTTACTTTAATGAAACTATTGAGATAATTGCATTGTTGTTGGGTGAAAAATTATGATTTTTTTTTTAATAAAAGATTAAAGGTGTGATTGATTCAAATAAAAGGATATGAGCCAAATCGAACTTTTAAGCAAACGTTAGGGCCATATTATTCGTTTTTATTATTTTCATACAAGACTTAAATATTAACCAAACTAAGAAACAATATATTTGACATACTAAGTTGTGCAATTAAAAGAATATGTGTAAATTTTTCTATAACAACTTTATTAGAAACTATTAATTGGAAAGTAGAAGGCAAAAGCCTAATGATTAAATGTGAGAAAATATAACTTAATGGATGAAAAATGTTATTAAAACAATTAGGTCTGCTCACTTCCCAACCATGGATACATATTAATGTGTTCGTTGTTGATGTTTTACAAATTCAACACAATTATTAATTTCAAATAACAAAATTTAAATAAATATGATACTCACATATGAACGATGGACACAACATTTTCTTTAAAACAATAGTTGAAAAGCTAAAAGAAAATAAATGAGGGTGATAAAAAATCAGGCTAGTTGAATTAAGAAACTTAGTTTACTAACATGTTTGTGGTAATTGTGAAAACTAAGAAAAGCATATCTGATAAGTAGAAAAGTGAAATGCATGAATTTTGTGGTCAGAGAAGATAATTTTTTTAGTTAATAATTCATGCTTGCATTAACTTTTTTTACTTGTCTCTATTTTCTTTAGAAATACTTGGGAATTTTTTTATCAAATATGGATTGAGGTTGATTTTGAATACGATACAATAAGATTCTCCCATCCTTTGAGTTATTCTTCATATCTAATTACAGAGGTTCATTAGCTCATGATAGAGAGACATTTCACTTATTGTGGAAAGTGCAGTATGCCTATAGTTAATCTTACATTAAGGTTGATTAATCTTATTAATCTATCAAATAATTCAAACATTAGTTCTAATTAATGACAGATTCACAATAGTTTCACTTTTTTCATATTTAAGGGATCTTCTCTAAGTAGAATCACTTTACGAGAAAGAGAAAGAAGAACGCATCTAAAAGAGATATTAAATAGCTTAGATAAAGACCAAATTTCAAAGACAAAGTCTTGCGTAATCCGACGAACTTGATTCCATGAGATGGGTCGAATCGAGTCGAGTCATAAGAAAATTTATTATATTTTTGTATGTATTAGGTAATATTTTTCTATATATTAGGTAATATTTTTGTATAATATGATACATGAGACGCGGGTTGAGTCAGGTTGGATTATAAAAAAATATATAATACTTTTATATATATTGGATAATACTTTTCTATATATCAGACAATATTTTCGTATTATAGGATACATGACGAAGGTTGGATTGGGTCGGATCATTAAAAATATGCCAATCCCAACAACGCTGCCGCATGTTCTTCTCCTTCACGCGTGGGTCATGCAACATGTAATATTTTTTTGTGTATTAAGTAATATTTTTCTATATATCATGTAATATTTTTGTAAAAGTATTATGTACTTATACTACGAAATTTTACTTGTCAAAATTATAATTTTTCACAAGTATTACATGATACATATAAAAATATTACATAATACACACAAAAATATTACAATATCTTATTTATCAAAATTATAAAAGTATCATATAATTAGAATAAAAGTATTACTCACGTGTTCAACGACCCACCCCGCCCCGCCACGTCTCTTGGAATGAGATCCATGAGACGGTTTTAGACAAGACTCACTCAATTTTTAATTTAACATATCATTCGATTGCAACATGGTGACGTAAAAAGGTGAAGTTGAGTAACAAAGAAACTGGATTCTAAAGAGTTAAACCAGATATGAGTTTATTGGTTGAGAAAGCTTGGAAAGGCAATCAAGAAATAGGAATCTGGAAACATTGGTCCCCACCATAAATAACCTTTATTAGATATTCAGGAAGAATGTGGTTGAAGATACCCTACCCATTCTGTGATCACAAATGTTGCAATTCAGGCTATGGACTTTTCAAGAAAACAACAGCAATATGTGACATTTCTTCTTTTTGGAATTCTAGAACATACTTCTTGATGTGACTTACATAACAGTAAAAAGCTAACTAGCTGAAATAAACAAGGAGCTTCTATTGAATGGGGAACTTGTGGATTGAAAGAAACAATCCTAATTATCTACTGTCTACAATGAGTTGCCTTAGGCAAAAGCATCAGCTATGTATTTGGAGAGTACCTTTAGTTCAAGTATACAACATTGATTTGAAGATGGATTTTGCAATTTGTCTTTGAGTATTTACATCGTCTGATCTATGCAAGTAGCGGATCAGTTAAAGGCGTTACTGTGGACTCGGGAAGGTTCATGCTGAGTGTCACTAATATACCAACTAGAGCACAAATAGCTGGAACGAGGCCGAGTCCAAATCTGTTGATCGAGAAAGAAAAATTTGGATGATGGCAGTTACGCACTTCTGGAGTAGAGCCTGCATGGAGAAAATGATGAAATTCAAGCCAAAATTTAGTTGAAAACCTTGAACAAGATTTTACTGAATGGAATATAGAATAAACTTTTGCGACTTAAAAAAGATTATTCAAGAAGAAGACGAGAAAGGGGGTGATAGTAACAGAAACTATCAAGGAGAGGATAGTTGGAAGAGAAAGAGGATGGAAACTTACTTTGATATGATTCAAGAACACTTAATGCTATTCCACATAATATTTTGTCCAAAAAGCTCAATGATCCATAAACAAAGGCACATCCATTGAGATCTCGACCAACTAGAAAGCTCTGCATGCTCACTGCCGATACCTGCAGTTCCATACATAACCAACATAGTTTGGAAATTTGGAAACCAAGAAACTCTAATCACATGTAAATAAAGGCCAACTTGCTCTTAGAAATACATGTAGAACTACCACTGATTTATAAGTACTGATCGTGCTTGATGTCTTACACAATAAGCACCAATTTTATAGAATATAGTCTCAGTCATATATGCAATAACCTACTACAACTGGTGCGCCATGTCTATATGAGGGAAAAACTAAGCTATCATATTACAATTGCCAAATCTGAATCATATACAACTGGGAATCGATTAGTTTCAGCGGAATCCTATTGCCTCTTCATTCAACAAGGCATGTGAGTCAAATCAAAGGTTTGATCGAGCATATTAAATTTGTTGCTAATATTGAAAGAATTCAAAACTTAACCTAAAGATGGATACAATGAAATTGGCCCAACAAAAGGCATGCTAATCTTTGACTGAAATCATAAAAGGAGAACCTAATCTTACCATCATCAAGGCATTTGCAACTCCAATCACTATTGATAAAATGTACATAAAAGCCTTCATGCTGCTTGGCAGAAAAAGAATCCCAGCACCAGAAATTATCCAAAGAAGGCCTCCAGCAGAATAGAAAACCTTCAAGCATCGACTATTCCAGGTCATCTCCTACATAATGTAGCCTCTTAAGGATTATTTCTGGAAGCAAATAATATTATAATGATAAATTGGTAAGACTTCATAGTAATTTGGCTTCAAGGGAACCTGTAGGAGGATTGATATGATGAAGCTGCAAATATAGATGACAGCAGGCACCTAGGCACACAAATATTCGACACGATTATAATGAATGAAATATTGCATATTTTCAAAATTATTTTACAGAATTAAGAGGTAAGGAAGTATTTAGATGTGGTACCAAAGCTTTGGAAGATTGAGCCATTTTCAGATCATTGATGACATAGAAAGCAAGAAACGACTGAGCCACCGCAGGAAAGAAGATTGTAAAATGAAAATGTCAAAAAAATTGTTGATTCAAGAGAGTTAATCTTAAATTATTAAGCAAAATAGCATAGAAACAGTTCTAATTAAATGCACACTAACCTGCGAAACATTTGTGACAAGTCTAGTTAGCACATAAACAAGTGCCACTTGGTAGTACAACAACTTATTAAACCAGTATGTCCAAGAAATTCTGGCAAAACCTTTCTCATGAGCTTCTCTTTTCAATCTGCACAATAAGTTACAAAAGTAAAGTGTCTGAATTGAAGTTCGAAAGTGAAGAATAGGCACCGATTAGTGTCTCTAGTGTATCCTTTCAAGGATCTCTCAGAAGCACAAAATTGCTTCTTTCATATAGAGAAACAGGACAAGACACACAGGAAGAAGGAAACTTGTTCATGACCAGCTGCTTAGCTAGCGCCTCACATGGCCATAAATTCTCTAGTTTGGACTCATGCATGCCAAAATTCAAAGAGAGCACGTTCAAGAAATTGTATTCCTTAATTGAAACAATGACAGCAAGCTCAAGACATAATAGCTTAATCATACTGGTCAAAGTTGAGTCCTATTCTGTACACTAGCACTTCAATCTATGTGGTGACCATAAGGAGCATCCGAATCCATTGTATGGAAATCTGGGTGGTTTCAAATGCTGACATTCCATAAGGTGTGATGGAACACAATGACAGCATGAAGGAAAGGTGAGACATGATTGGGGCTTTTATTCCAATGATCAGTATCGGCAGTTAGGATAAGACTCTGAACTTTATGCTAAACTTATGATGTTAAGTTTTTAAAATTAAGAATTTGTATACTGACAAGGGCGTTAACTGGTAATTTGGTATGATAGATAACAAGAAGTAAAATCCAAGTCAATAAGTTATGCCCCTAATGTAATCAACTAATTGTCTTGCAGATCTATTTGAAGATTGAATGAGTTGACTCCACTTCAACAATTTGTGGGTAGCAATAACAGTAAATTGTCTGTTCACAGAAAGGATATCTGGTATAGAGCACTGCAACATTCATCTTTTCTCTCATGTCTTACTGCCTCCCGTAAGTAGTTTCTTACTAGAGTTACCATTCAAGGCATACTTTTCTAGCCACCTCCAAGCACACGAGACCAGACTCTCAATGGCAAGCATCTCGTATCACTAAAGTCTAATCAAGTGATGGATAAATTAGACACTAGAGTTGATGAAAGATACATCTCAAACTAATATTGTAAAGGGATATCAAACAATTTCCACCAGAGCATCATAATAGAACATTTAAAAATGTTACCGACCTTGGCTCTTCCGTTCCAAGATAAAATACACCAACGAAGCAGCACCCAATGAAGATTGATACATATGCTATCCAGCGGTACTGAACAACATATACTGAAGTGAGAAAAAGCCCCGAAGGCAATTCCAAAAAGACTAGAAAATCTTGCATACCTGATTCTCAACTTCAATGATGGAACCACTTGTGTTAATGTTGAAAACCACAAAAGCAATGACATAAAGACTAAGGTTGGCAACCTTCAGTAGGAATGAAGTTAAGGAAATGAGAGAAGATCAATGTTGTAGAGGTTACTTCATATACATTAAACATAATGATATAATGGAGAAAAGCACAGGGAACTTTCTACCATCGTGAAGGCATTACGACAACTAGCCATAACTACCCTGCTAGTCGAATTCAGAGTAATGCAGTTCACCATAGACCTACAACACGAGCAGGCAGCATAATCACTTAAAAGTTTGATATTTAAAAACAGTTTTGCATGCTTAAGGACAAGAAGCATACGCTCAAATTTGACACATTTCTTATTAAATTATTTTTGCTTTCCTAATTTTTCTCTGTAAACAAAATTATATATCAGAATTCAATTCCATCATATATCATGAATAGTAAAGAGTACATATAAAATAATCCATATGAAGCACATTCCCTAAACTAATTAAAAATCTATCAGATTCATATCCTCACACAGCAACAAGGACAGCTCATTTTTTTATCATTATGATAAAAGATTTCCATTACATGTGCGACACTTGAGTAGCAGCCCAGCCGACGTTGAAAATTGCAGCAAAGAAGCTATAACTGATGGTTCTTATAGTGGATGAATAGGACCCTATAATTTTGCAAGGCAAGCAACCACCAAAGACAGAGGAAAATGAAGCCGCAACCAAAAGAGATCCCGCGCCATGCCATACCTTAAAGCTTCCATACCTGTCTATCTATGATAAAAAGTTGATACATCACTTTTCTGGTCACGAGTACTTAACAAAAGTAAGCAGCAATTATGAGAGAACAAACAACTCTTTAGTACTGCTGAGTAGAAATTTAACACTGGTTACTCTGTAAGGTTACTAAACTCGTTGAAATAGTTTGTTTGTGTGGTTTAGTGCATAGAAAAGAAAGTATCTTGCTTCTTGCAAGTAAATTCAATTATCAGAATGTTTGTTTACTTTGTCATACATACCAGTTCACCTGCGAATATGGTTGTGAATCCATCAGCAACTTGACCAGAGAGCATGACAATAGCAGCATCACTTAAAAAGAAAAGTCCAAGGGATGAAAATCAAAACACAGGAAAAGTACCAGGACATGAAATGAAAGAAACCATAACTATAACCCATAAAGTATTGAATTTTACTGATAGTAGATTTTGGCTTCACTAATATTTTGAAATTGTTTGAATGCCCAAAACCAGGATTATTTTTTAGAAGTAGTATCATATTCAGACTTTATATGGTTTCATAATCAACTTTTCAGATACAAAATTCATTTAATGTATATTAATTCATTTAATCAGACTTTCAACGAATGTTGCAAGTATCATAAGACTTCAACTTTGTGACAACTGCAATGGGTGTGACTTAATATATTTTTATAGATAAGTTTGTTGTCGTATATGTCATTTATTGCAACATGAAATAGAACGAATGCAATCCTTCTTAAAATAAAACGAATATGAAGCAGTCAAGTAGCTTTATTAAACAAAAAGCTAATAAATGTGAACCTTGGGGGCAGTCCTATATCTGTCAAAAAGACTAGGAGATATGTAAACCAACATGCAGATGTTACATCATTCAGCATGTGCCCCACCCCATAATAGAATACTGAGCATCTTCCGACAGGCTTAGATGATTCATCATCCCTCGTGCCCCCAGTCATGCTGTTTCAGAATTCTCAAACGGTAAGATCCTGCAAGTTAATTCCCATTTCTCATCATGAAATCGGGAAACCTTTTTTTTAAGCCATAAAGTACTAAATACTTCAAACACACGGGAAAACATGTACACCACACAATATTTTCTTCAGGGTAGATTGTAATTCATCACCAGACCTACCACCGCAGGGTAGTAAAAATGGTTGTTGAATTTAGCTAATACTTGAACATCTTGCAATTTTTTTTGCATTTTGCATTATGGATAAACAGGTAAACATATATCTTAATCATTCACAAACCCCAATTAAGAAAAAAATTGTATCCACATGTAGTATTTCATTTTTAATAAATGCAAGGAATACTAAAAAAAATGTGGAGAATGTTGCAGTGAACAGATGAAGGCAAAATATCTTAAGCATCGGGATCTTTTTTTATTTTTTTAAATCTTGTCAAAGATTCTTGAAAAACTTGGCCAATGTTTCTGATTCTTCACGAACCACCATAGACTTTCAAACAATGTGTTCTTGAGCTACACTAAAGCCATGTTTTTCCCCCAAATAGACCGCCTTTTACACGCCAAAAACTTTGAATTCATCACACTTAGCATATTACCTCTATCCAACGTCAAAGCAGCATAAGGTTAAAGCATTTCAACATCAATATAAACAACGTATACACAGACAAACAACTCAGATAAACTAACTGATTCGTAACACCATTTCATTTTCATCCATAATTTGAAAAAAAAAAAAAAAACCATGGAAAAGGGGGAAACAAGCACACACACACACACAAAACAAAATGGGTGGTCAAATTTCACTCGGAAAATACGTCGTAAACATCAATCAGAAGAGGCGGAAAAAACAACAGAAGAGCAATAAGAAGCCGGAGACGAAAACACTACACAATAAGCACAAATATTCACAGGAAATAGACTAATTACATACCTTTTGGCGTGATTTAATCCAACTCCATCA